>PDUO01000111.1:49666-88210 GCA_003008705.1 Pezicula radicicola | reverse complement strand
ATTAGGAATTAATCCTATAATATACTTAATCTAGTCTATAATCCTTTACCGCTCCTCCTTTCTAAATCTATATAGACTATCTATACTAAAGTAGGCCTCGATCTCACTAGGTAATATAGTGTATTAGTACTTCTTATAGACTATAACTCTAAACATTGGTAGGTAGTTGAACTAGTCTATAGTTAGTTTATAGCTTAGTTATTGGTTACTTGGTTGTTTATAACTTGGTTGTCTATAGCTTGGTTGTTTATAACTTAATTATTCATAGCTTAGTAGTTTATAGCTTGATTGTTTATAGCTTAACTAGTTTATAGCTTAGTTACTTTTATTACTTAGATAATTATTTACTCTAAATATAATATTAATATAGACTCTGTCCTCTATATATCTTCTCTTCTTCCTGTATAATA
This sequence comes from Pezicula radicicola, assembly GCA_003008705.1. NCBI lineage: Eukaryota > Fungi > Ascomycota > Leotiomycetes > Helotiales > Dermateaceae > Pezicula > Pezicula radicicola. The sequence goes on along the minus strand of PDUO01000111.1, from coordinate 87,800 downwards.
CGAACCCCTATATATATAAGCCTACCTAGGTTATCCAAGCTTAAGAGTAATAAACACTAAAACTATAAGAATAAGTATAAATAATTATAATATACCTCTAACTTCGAATTTCGTGATTCTAAGAACAGGGTTGGAATCACTATATATAGTTTACTATTTCTTGATATTTATAGCTTCTTATATAACCTCCTTCCTACTTATTTTTATAAACCAACCTAGCCCTGAAAATAAACCAACCTAGCCCCCATATCTTGTGACCACCTTATTCTACCACTACTAAAATTAAATCAACCCAGCCCTGGGTTGGTTAAGTAATAAGAGATAGGAAGGTGGTATTGAAGCTCTGCCCTAGACCTCGACTTGTATGGCATGTTAGAATGTTATTAAGACATAACGTTGTGTATTGTTGAGTTAAGAGAAGTTCGTGTTCAAAATGATAAGCTTCGCTAAAAACCCCCATACTCTCTCTACCAGGTGTGGGCAGCATATCCCGTTACATGACTTTCTAACCAGCGTAATCCAGCAGGCACCATGGCTTTGCGATGGTGTTGAGCAAGCCCCTGCATGCTGGTGGTACGTGTTGGAGAAGCCGCCCCAACCTAACCTCGCCGCCTGGTCCGTCGTCTTAACCCTAACCCTAACGCTACCGGCTGTAAGGTTTGTCGGGCCGACGGCGGTAACAAACGGGCAGTCAGCAGGTGACACCGTGCCGAAGAAGCCACCAGGGCACCAGTTAGCCCATTTACATGTACATTCCCAGATATAAGACTAAGAGAGGTGCCCCAAGCCTATCTATTTCTGTATGGGTTGTGATCTTGTTCTTGCTTAGGATATATTAAGTAGTAAAGTAACTTTAAATTTTAGATCTGAAAATGTTATAGTTCTTAAATTATTGTTCTATTGTAAATTGTGAATTTCGATTTGTTTCTAGGGGGTGGTTACTAGCTTTTAATAGAGACAGCTAACGCTATTGCTGCCCTAGTTCCTAGGGCCAACTGCCCCTGCTATTTATCGTAATAGTTCTCAACCAAGTCATGATGCTCATTATCATCAACATCGGGCATCTGTAGAGCAGCTAGCATGCTGCGGACCGCTTGCCGAAGTAAATCCATCCTTCCTGCAAGCCCTAGGTGTGGGTGCGTGTGTTACGCCTACAGACCCGGTCCTTTGTAGTAGCATAGTTAAGGGCAAATTCGCGGACAAGTACGTGTCTAAAGCCCTTCAAAGCATCATTATCGGAGAGTCTAGAGCAAATGATGGTCTCGGATACCCCTTTCTGTTTTTAGCCCCCTATATGATCAAATATGCGAACGGAGGGACTTTTAGGTAGATAAGTAGAGCTTAAGAGGCTATGCGTCTTTGGCTAGGAGGGATGTGGGGGTATACAATCTTGCTAAGCGTAACGTAAGTCATGGCCTAAGTATACTGATGGCGTAGATACCATAGTTACTGAGAGCAACCAACTACAAATTCAATTTACTCAACATTGACTATAATACAATCCTCAATATCGCTCTCAATTGCATCCCGAGCTTCTACTTCATTATCCTCCTCACTTCTACTTTTAGTATATTTAATACCCTAGAGCTGTTTAATCACTAGCCCTCGGAAGTTCGAAGGCTTCGTGCGAGCCAGAGGCTAGCACTCTCGTTATGGTATTCGCTTAGTAGATACGAGTAGACTAAGATATATAAGGTTAGGCTGGAATGCCAACGTCTAGAAGCAGTTAGTATACTTAGTATAGTATATATATTCGTTTTATATTATATTCTCGGACTTCGTATTTACTCTAACCTACTATTTAGGGTTGTCTATTTTATTCATTAGTTTAAGACTTCATTTCCCATTTATCTATGGCTACCTAAAACTAATCCTTCTTTCACTTAAATCTTAGTGAGAAATACTTAAGGTTATCTTAAGGCTTGATAACTATATTAAAAATCCTCTAATGTAAGCTAACGGATTGTAAATTTACCAAGAAAATTGCATTTAGGGAAAGTTATTTAGGGTTAGAATATGGTTTCGATATACAAACTTGACTTAGCTTTATAATTCCAATAGGAATTAGGGGATAAGATAAATCCAATTAGATTCGCGGGATAAGGGTTACTAGCTGTCATGAATCTTATTGGGACAGACGATCAATATATAACCAATTATTATAAGTTAGGTTTGGAATAGAGGTAGGGCGTCGTCTATACAGAAGTGGTCTTGAGCCCACTTAGCTTGCTTCCGCAAGCTTGAGTCCTTTCATCAATTCAACTCTATTACTATCATCGCTCAATACTATGACGATTCGATTGTTACATGACCACGCAAGTGTTGCCTAGCAAAAACAATTATCTAGGAGAGCATAAAAGAGTCAACCTCCTTCGTCGTTCTTTTCTCTTTCTTTCTTTCTCCTTTAGCTTAGAATAGTCGATTGAAGCAATATACAAGCACTATCCCATTTGTGCAGTTGTACGTGCCGTCACATTTCAACTCTATTGCTATCATCGCTCAATACAGCCCTATTATAATCCCTCCTGCTGCCCTCGTACCACAACGTAATTTTTCCTAAATGCTTTAAATTATCAAAACACAACTAGACTTTACTAGTGTAGGCTTATCTTATAACCCTACTTCAGGACTTTGAAATGGTACTCTTATTATATTATTAAGGGTTTTTGTTATAGAGATACATGCTCTGATATAATTCTTAATCTAGTCTAGTCTCCGGAAGGATTCTTCCATGCGTGATCGAAATCGAATCTAGCCTCATTAGGATGGCAGTCAGTATAAGCCTAGCCAAATTGAACATGTTATGGCGCAGATTCGGCCAATGGTGAGGCAAGTTTCTCACTGCCCTGGCTAGGTACCAAAGGCTGAACTGTTGTGGCTGATTACGTCCCTGCTGACTGGCCATGCTATTCAATGCCCTTACCAGGGAATGTGTCAGTACACTGTCACGTGGCGTGATCTTGAAAGATAACTTCTCGTCTTTGAACCCGAGTGGCATTGAAACTCAAAGTCCTTTTGTAACATAATATATTGGGATTTTTTCTGTTTCTTTCGGCACTTATGGAACCTCAGCTTCAGATTTTAAAAGGCGAGGATGGCATCTTGCGGGATGTCTACGATAGGCCAATGATTGTCATCTTTAACGCAACCAAAAGTGATCTTGCTGATATTAAAAGTAGGGGCCCAGGCCCAGAAAGTTCACCATTCACATTCGTGCATGTGGATGGATCGTCGAAGGAAGATGGAGCGGCACGAACCTTGATCCGGACTCATGTTATGCAAGATCATTTCAGGAGAAAACGAGAGAAGGCAACTCAAAAACGCCAGTCCGGCCATCACCAAGCCGTTCAAGTTAGCGTGCTCTGGACTGATGACCTCGTTGGGACTTGCTCGCTGCCGCCTCAGCCAACTGGGAACCTAGATCCTTTTACGCAGTATCCTATCGAGATGACACCTCGTACACACCAACTAGTGAATCATTGTAAGTGCGCTGATTACTTAACAGGTCCAAAATGGCTCAACGGATCCGGCAGATGTCACTATCATCGCGGGATTAGCGCAGCCGAGGGTCTTCAACTATATGTCCAGTTTTGCCGCAGGAATGAGGGATCAAGCTTTGTTTCACGTGCTACTACTAACGTCGGCACTTCACCTGTGTTACTTGACTGGGAACGTGAACTGGAATAAAACCGGGAAGGTCCCGTCAACTGAAATCATCTCGCACAAGCTCACAGCCATTCGCAAGATTAATGAGAAGTTGGGAGATTCCTCTACAGCTATCTCTGATCAATTAATTCATGCTGTTGCATTTATGGCGATGGCTGAGGTAAAGTCCATCTCTATCTAGCTTGAAAACGTCGTTCTAATAGCTTCCGTCAAACAGAGTGTGGACTACTTGGGGGGAGACAAAGCCGCTGCAAATGCTCATTTAGACGGCTTGAGTCGAATAATAAAGGTTCGCGGGGGACTAGAAACTCTCGATCACGACATAGTACAGAAGATTTGCCTGTAAGAACTGTCCAGTCTTCCAGATTTGAATATGGTCTTGCTCACGTTTACGACAGCGCCGACTATTTATGCTGTGTGGAGCCAGACCAACGACCACGCTTCAAGCTCCCTCCTTCCGGCAAAGATGCAGACCAGAAAGAACATGTTCTTCGAAGAGATCGACTACCTTGGCCGCACATACAGCAAAGAATTAAATATTCATCAATGGCAGAGGTGCCAACTGGGTTCCAAATTCTTCAAACGCTTGTCCCTCTAGACGACGAGTTTACCGACATCGTCCGCAGTATCGAAAACTTCTGTATACTCTTTCGCGAGGTACATCGTTCTGGGGAGAGACAGACGTTGCGAGCCACAGACTTCGATGTTACTTCATTACGATATCGCCTTCTATGCATAGAGTCTGCTCGAAGATCAGCTACTCACGAAGAGTTGGTGGGCGACGCCTGTCGTATTGGAGCGCTGGTCTTCTTAAAGACCGTCTTCGACCAGTTCGGCTGGTGGGGCACGTCACGCATCGTGCAGGGACGACGACACACGACCATTCTCGAGAAGCTTAAGGTCTATCTCACGAGGCTCGATTCTAGCGTGGATGCACTCAAGACTGAGTGCCTGGAATTATCGCTGTGGTTGACTTGCATGACAGGCTTGCTACCACTCCAATACATTAATAAACTATGGTGCGGCGCTCGCCTCAAGGCTACGGTTACAATATTAGATCTCAAGACCTGGGAAGAAGTGGAGGCTGTGCTTAGCAAGTTTCTTTGGATTCAATGGATACACGGGCCGGCGTGCAAGGCATTTTGGGAGGATACACACGGAGATGGAGAGCAGGCGATGCGAGAAGTCTCGCCATAAGAGAAGGTTGTGGCGAAAGGTCGCTTTGCTTGCATCAATTTTTCAGAGATCGGAGGTCGTTTCCATACCACATGGGCGCTATTCTTAGCAAGTATTAGAGTTAACCGTTTATCTTGGAGATATAGTTTATACCAAGCTAAAGAAACATATTACAACTTGACTTTTATTCTTATTTTTAGGAAAGTAAGTCGAAATTTGGGTTTTACTTTTATAGTTAACTAAAGGTGTGTCGCAAAACGAAACCCCTCGGAAAATAGAAGTCCAAGCCTCCAGTTTCCGCAGTACAGTAAACCCTCGATATAAGCATACCCTTCGGGCGAAGATATGTATGCTTCTGACCCAGGTATGCTTATGTAGAAGTGAAGCTTGTATTGACCTATGAACGCTTGAAGAAGCCATCTAAAGTACAGCTCTGCCAACTCCGACTAATCGTGCATTGGCTCAATTAGTCAAGGGCTGTCAATTGGCCATGGATAGTGCTGTCCTATTAGCAGAAGAGAATAGGCAACTACGGTGTGAAAATGAGAGGCAGAAGAAGAAAAGGGCAAAGAAGAGGACTTTTATAGGTAATGGAGGGGTTTTAACCGTACAAGAAGGGATTACTAGGCAAAACAAGTCTCAAGTAACTAATATAGTACCAGAAAGTAGGATAGTGATTAAGGAGGCGACTTCACAAATACGTGCACCACGAATGTGTAGTCTATGTAGATCACTAGCACACACTGCGCGTACTTGTCCAACAAAGTAGATTTCTAATTAGGGTAGTTTAATAGGAGGGTTTTTAATAAAGTGGTTGTTATATTAACCCTAAAAACGCGGAAATGGGTATTGAGTGGACCACTCGCCTATATAGACCACTCGCTTATCAAATACATTACACTGATAGATATTGTATAGTTGATTTAGTTGATTAGGTCTCTGCCCACCTACCCTCAATCTCGCCAGAGTCATAGGTCATACCCTCCTCCACTTGTTGCATACAAGGGTATTCTGGGCAGCCGGATTATTAGTGCTGCGGAGTTATATATATAGAGAGTAATTCCCCCTAGAGTTAACCGGGGGGGAGCCACCACTACGGTGCGGGGTCCGGGTGCGGTGCTTGTGTGAAGACAGGGATCGTGTTTATGTTTTAGGCGTGGTTGCTGAGCTCCCAGTGGGGACCGTGTCGAATAGCCGATATCATACTGTAGGGTCCCCACGTACAGGCCCTTTTAGCTCCGACTACTAACCTATTCAAGGCTATGATCCTTCTTCCTAGCCTAAAGTAGATTAGCAGTCTACAACATGATTCGCTGCCAGGTGCGATTACATTTACACCACCCTTGCGTGGTATTCCCACGCCGTAATGGCCCGGAGCGAAGCTTCTAGACAATGGGGCCAAGACGCGGCAATATCGAGGAGCTCACTTTCTTGGCAGCTTGAGGCAGAACACAACAGGGACTGTAATCTAGGTGCATTAGCTTCGTTTAAGTTACAGGTATATACCTGTATCTTCTCTGCCTGAGTAAACAAAAATAAGGCGGGGTAAGTAATCTTACAGTATGGAACTATATTCCCACGTCCAACTGATTCATATATTTCGATGCCAAACACCGGGCTGCTTAAGCCGGTACGCGCTGTTAATAGTGACTGAAAGAGTGCCATACCTGAGATTATACGCACCGCCAAAGGAGCTCGGGTGGTTCAAGTGTTGTCTGAGATTGAGAAACGAAGGTTCTTTTGAATCAAGTGGGAGAAGGTAAAGGTAATACTACACGATCATACCTTCCGTCTCTTGAATTCGATCTCCGCAGTTCCATTGGGAACGATGTTTATATTAGCCTCGTAGTTCTTTGGCCGCTTATCCTCTCCACCCTCCATCCTCAAATCCCCCTTCAATCTAAAATCCCAATTCCTCAACAACTCAATGATCACAACTTTGGTCTCATTACTGGCAAAGAATCTTCCCGGGCAGGCATGGTTGCCGTAGCCCCACGTCAGAGAATCGGCGGATGTCGTGACGTGGAGGTGCTGGTTGCTTTTGCCTTCCATAGCGCGCAGGTTGTGGAAGCGGAACCCGTCGAATTCTGACGGTGGCTTGTTGATGCTGGGATTGTATGATGGCGAGAAGGTTGGAGTCTTTGTCGAAGCATGTATGGCGTGCGCGGCAAAGGCAAATCTGGTATTGCGTGGGAGACTGTGTCCAGTTGAGAGGGTTAGAGGGGCAGTCGTTAGGCGTGTGGTTGATACTGCGACGTCTTAGTGGTATTGTTCGCTGTAGTTCAGAAGAAGGTATTACATACCAACAACAGGAGGAGATACTCTTTGACTTTCTTTCAGGAAGCTGTCTAGTTTTGTAAGCTTCGGTAGACTGGTCCCCTTCAATCCCTCGCCATCGATGCCCTGCCCGTCTTCGTCAATAACTTGCTGAATCTCGACTCGTAGAGATTGAATGTACTCTGGTCTGGTGACAAGATCAAAGATTGCCTGCGTTACAGCCATAGCCGTCGTCTGTATAGCAACGAAAGATACTATATAATTAGGCCACGTTCTTTTCCAGGGTATAAGAAAGCATACAAACCATCTGTGTGTCCGCCAGAACCTCAGGACTCTCACGCTCTTTTTGCGTGGTATGCTTCAAGATCCAATAAACAAGTGTTCCCTTGTCATTGTCACCACCGAGACTAAGTTTTTCATTGCGTATCCTGGCCAGGGTTGCTATGACTTCTGGGGTAAGAAGTTCCGCCCCTCGGGCACGTTGCTGCTTGACTCTTCTGATCTCGGGAAGGAATGGTGCCACGATGCTACGTAGATAAGCAGGCCATTTTGCAAGCTTTAGCCGGATGCTGAGACAGTCCAACGTATAATTGACCGCTATAGCAGTCCACTCCTCATCCCGGCTGAGAGGTAGACCGACAAAGATTCGCCCACTGAGTAGAGTGATAATGCGATTCATTGCGCCGTAGAGAACTACCGGTGTCCAGCCTTCACACGACCCTAGCTCTCTATCAAGAGCGTATTGGAGCTCCTCTTGCAGGATATCATTGGTTTTGACCTGGCTACGGGTGAGGTCGAGCTTGATGGCCAGGATGGCTTCATTGTTCACTCTAACTCCAGTGTACTCTAACATGAAATCCCTTTCAATTGTCTTCATGAAGGAGACTTGGTCTTCTGGAAGGTTTCGGACTTCGTCTATAACTGAAATTGGCAAGATGACAAGAGGGATTTTGGATGGGATAACAAAGGGAGTATCGGGATACTAGTACAGTGGTGCGGCCAGGGTTAGCGAGAAGAAGACGAGGTCAAAATATCACTTACTTTTAATATCCCTTCAGAAATGTCTTTTCCGTGGAAATTGGAATCAGATTGTCCCACAACCGGTAGAGCCAGTCTCTTGGGGCGATTAAGGAGGTATACTACTAGGGAAACTGCCACGACTAATATCGCGCTGCTGGATAACGATAGAAATGGTAAGACATGGTCATCTGAGACCGTATCAAAAGACATTGCGAGGTGATAGATTGAGAATACAGCTTGTATTTGAAAAATTGGAACTAAATAAGCATTTTGGTGTGAAGTGAAAGTGCAACGAGAACTGAAGATCTATTAACGCCAGACAACTGAATAATCGTCGGCTATGTTGGTTGCGCTAACTACATATAGGTTATGGTGTCCTAGCCTAACCTCATATGACTGGTAACGCACGCTCCGCTCGCCGACGCCCTGAGACGGTGGTCGAGGAGACGGAAATGGCCTAGTGGAGATTCTCAATTGCAATCCTCAAGCCCCACCATCTTTAAACTTTCAACCCATAGCCTGCCCTCTTTCTCTTCATCATAAGCATGCTTTGCATATCCTGGTGCATTTGGACTGGCATCTGGCTGAGCTGGCGAGGCTACCTCACAACCGTCCAAATAAACCCCCCCCTTATTTTCAAACTCCTTGCCCAGAGCCGCAAGCACGGTCGTTGCAGCTCCTTGTTCTGCGTTCTTTAGAATATTATCTAGATTAGCCTCTACCTTGCGGGCTGCCTCTACCATCCCTGGCCAGTAACGCTGCAGTGGTGATGGGATCGCTCCAGGCATCAAAGACGTCGCGTGAAGGCCTTGGGAGCCATATCACCTATCAATCTCATTCGCCATATAAATGTTGGCAGTCTTACTCTGGCCGTAGCTACCAAACGCTGTGTACTCCTCGGGGCCATTGTCGAAATTCATATTTCCAAAGCGAATGCCACCACTGCGGTGACCTGATGAAGAAACCATAACGACGCGGGACGAAAGTTCTGGGGTGGACGATGCGAGGAGAGTGGGTTTAAGGAGGTTAAAGAGCAGAAAATGCGATAGGTGATTTGTGCCGAACTGCACCTCGAAGCCGTCTACTGTCGTGGTGTGAGTTGGAATACCCATGACGCCCGCGTTGCAGATCAACACATTGAGAGTTTGGGTTTCTGTGAGAAACTTCTGAGCAAACGACCTGACTGCTACAATCGAGCTCTGATCTAATTCAAGGAGCTCGACTCGTCCTGGCTCAATAATGCCTTTCAGGGCTTTCTCTGCCTTTCCCAAGTCTCGCGCCGTCACGTACACAGTTGCACCCGTTGCAGCTATGGCGCGGGCGGTCTCGACACCAATTCCAGAGGAGCAACCGGTGATAAGAAATACTCTACCAGCCAGCTTTCCCTGGACACCTTCGTCTTTAATGATTTGTAGAGCAGTAGGTCGAGCATCTCCAGGGCCCTCAGGTTTGACATGGGCTGCTGAATACCTTGAAGACATTGCGTTTCTGTTGTAGATTGTGTTTTGCTAGAAATGAAAACAAATAGGAGGCTGCACCAGGCAAGATTAGCCTACGGCTATGCAAACTTCTCGTAGTGTTAGATGGTAGATGGTAACAAAGGCAAAGACGAAAATCCCAGGAGTCTTAGAATCGCACACAAGGAGGGTTATATGCATGTACACAGTTAGCCAATCAGTCAGTTCGTGCACTTCGGAGTTTGCGACCGGTATGTTCGTTAACACCGGCCGGACATATCGATCTGCTTTGAAATCACTTGTATAAATAACACTAGCGGGACACGGAAGCTGGTGGTAATCTATTGTAGGGTAGCAGGCGCGCCGAGAAGGAGTGTCCCGATCCTTTGCTCTCTATAATAGACCAGTCCTAGCAATTCTAGCAAGTCAGGTTGGAAAACTCCGATGTTATAGATGGCATTAGCCTTTCCTTCAAGTAAAGGTTTTATGCCCCGGGAAAGTCTATGTTGCCTTGATTGGCGGACGTTATGCTCGGAGTGAAGTCGGAAGCGATTTGCCCACCTGATACAGCTCCTAGGAGATATGTCTATCGGCTGAGAGCGGATCGCGTTGGATCTTACTATATAAGCCGTTGCAATGGGAGTAAGCTTGGTCTATCATATAGAGCATTTTGCCGCATGTTATCGGAATTTCTCCCTATCTGCACAATACTGAGATCCACCCGGTTCTATCGTCCGAAAATGCCAATCGACAAAATATCAATTGACTTGAAGGGCAAATTTGTCCAGATAGTAGACAGGAAGATCGCCCCTACTCAGACAACCTGACATGGGATTAATCCTGCGAATAGACTGCCTCTACCTCCCGTCCCGGCAGCGACAGAGAAGCATATAGATGACGCAGTTGCTGCTGGAAAGGCCGCGTTTGAGACATGATCACAGGTCCCATATGAGTATCGGAGAAAGGCTGTTCTTGACTACGCCGACGCGATTGAAGCATATATGCCACAATTTATTGAGCTTCTTACGCAGGAGGGAGGGAAGCCGGTAGATTCGTTCCGTCTATACTGTTGGCATAGCACCTATATCGTTCACGGCTAACAATCGATAGACAGCACAAGCTGAGCTCGAGGCCGGAGGCTGCCCCGGCTTCATCCATAGCCTCGCACAGTTTCCCTTGGCAGAAGACGTAGTTGAAGACAATAAGCGGCGCACTGTGATTACTAGGTATACTCCGATTAGGGTTGTCGCTGCTATCGTGCCCTAGAACTTCCCCGTAGTACTAGCGGTCGGCAAGATCGTATCGGCTCTTCTAACTAGCAACGTGATTATCGTGAAGCCATGGTAAGACTGCCTAGAGATATTTGCAAACACCACAATTACCACGGCTAATCATAGCGTACAGACCTTTTACGCCGTACTGTGGCCTGAAGTTAGTCGAGCTCGCCCAGCAATTCTTTCCTCCGGGTGTCGTCCAATCCCTGTGTGGTGGTGATAATCTCGGACCTGTATGACAAGTCATCCTGGTATTGACAAGATTAGTTTCATTGGGTCCACTGCGACTGGTAAAAAGGTCATGCAGAGTGCCGCCACGAGCTTGAAACGCGTCACGCTCGAACTGTAAGTATCATCCGTGGAGGAAGCAGACAACCCGAGAAACTAATTACTGATAGTGGGGGCAATAATCCCGCTATCATCCTCCCTGACGTTGACGTTCAGATTGTTGCAGAGAAGGTGAGCCGGCTTCAGAACATATGCAAGTAAATCTTGTATCAACCATGTCTTTGCCTAGGTCGCAATGCTTTCTTTCGCGAATTCTGGCCAGGTGGGTCATAATTGCCTTCTATCGGGCTTACTTTTATACTTGGAAAGGTTTTAACCCTAATCCCAGATTTGCGTGGCTATCAAGCGGATCTATGTCCACGAGGACATCTATGACCAGTTTCGAGATACTATGATTCAGAACGTCAAGAGCTATACCACGAGCGATGGGTTCCAAAGATGCACTACTCATGGACCGATCCAAAACTCGATGCAATACGATCGCGTCAAGACATTCTTCGACGACATTGAGAAGGAAGGCTGGACAGTTGCAACGGGGGGCAAAGTCGAGCCGTCCGCAGGGTACTTCATCACCCCGACGATTATCGATAGGCCTCCAGATGATTCCCGCATTGTCGTTGAGGAGCCGTTTGGTAGACTCACCTACTCCATCAACTAAAGTCCCTTTTACTGATGATGGATAGGCCCCATAGTTCCACTACTTTCCTGGCAAGATGAGAAAGATGTCATAGCCCGAGCCAATAACACCCCCATGGGTCTCGGGGCGTCAATTTGGAGTAGTGATGTTAGTAAAGCCGCCAAGCTCGTAAAACGGATCCAGGCGGGTACTGTCTGGGTCAACTCTCACTCCACTGGCTACGTTTGGAGGACATAAGCAGAGCGGAATCGGAAGCGAATGGGGTGCTAACGGCATACAGAGCTACTGCAACGCACAGGCTTTGTTTTTGAATAAGACTGCTGCTTAGTTCAGCCAGTGTTGGGAGTAGTGCCACAGCTGTGAGACGTCTCTGTATTTGAGGCCCAAATACAGACAGCCTGTATATGAATACATTGTATTAGTTGAAGATATACAAGGTTACAAATACAGTGCAATACACCCATGTGGCCAGTATTACAGCCCTGATAAAGTGGGGCCATTTGACCCTGCACAACCTCTTGACTCTTATAAATAGACGTTCAGACTCTTAATCTTCCGCCAAGACTCAAAGTTCTCAATCAAGTCTATTGTATTAGCTCTAAGGCGATTTTGTCGACCAGGGACAGTAATGTTTAAAGACAAAAAACGGCGTTCTACTGATGCTGATATTACAAGGATTGAGAGTATATCAAGAGCCACTGGGTTGGATAGTTCCGTTGTTGTTCTGGTAAGAGCCACGACGTACGCACATCGTCAAAATTATGATGAGGAGGTATTCTTATATATCGAGCGTATTCCTCTCCGTTTGGTATTGATACTTTAGACATATGTTAAAGAAGTTTTACAAGCTTAAGTGAGGGTCTACTTTGATGCGTGGTTTCCCTGCTTCCACTGATTAAAGTTGCTGCTTATCGTATCACTCGGGTGTCGATTTGATTAATAAGAGTGATGCTAGGTCGATATTGTGGCTTCCAAAGGCCCGTAACTAATTTTCTCGCTCCTTGAATTCAAGTTTGCTCCCAGCTCTTGTCGATATACTCCCACTTGTAAGCAGGGTTCAATACCAAAGCTGCTACGTATGCTAGCGAGTCAGAAGTCTTGTCGTAGTGTTTGACCAGCCTTGATCAGTCAGCGTCCAAATCGTTTTGACAGTCCGCCTTTTCGGCTTCAAAAGCTCTAATATGTAACCCATAACAGGAAGGACGTCGTTAAGTGTAGAAGTCGATGATTCGAGGCCAAGGATTGTCTCGTGAAGCTCACCAAGGAAGTCGCAGATCTACATACGTAATGACACAATTGCTAGGCCAGAGTAAATATCTACGGCTAGCTTGACGTACCTTTTTAAGGGTATCCCAATCCTCCTGCAAAGCCAAAAATCGTACAAATAATCGACTGCCTTTTGAAGGTGCAGTCCGCGCTCAATGACGCCAATTCTCAGACTCCATTACCACGGGCCTCAAGAAAAGGGCATCTGGACATCGCAAAGCTGATGTTATCCCACGGGGCTAAAGATGAGTCTAAGGACGCGGATGACTCGACACCATTATGATGAACCGCCGGGGAAGGCCATCTAGATATAGTAAAGCTCCTCTTATCTCACGGGCTGAGGCTGATCCCAGAGACAAACGGTCTCTGATTCTTAGGTTTAGATTAATGAGTTGTCAATATTCGCCAAAGGCATAACGTATATTCTGGCACATAAGACCCCCCAATAGCAGGATATTTGAACTTGAATTATTGCTGGCATATAAGACGCCCCCCTCTCAATATATGACATGCAGAACAGAATAAACATCTCCTGCTCTTGCTTTCTACAAATTATACATCGACCATAATATAGTCGTTGTCGTCATACTCCACCTCTGTATCTTCGTCATTATCGACTGCTTCCGTAGCTGGCTGTTCCACCTCTGCCAGCGTCAAGTTGCTGCAAAGACCTTCTGTATCCTCTCCCTCTGCTTTTAGTGGCCTCCAGCTCTGCCAATCCCGGACCTGAAGTCCAGGAAAGCGATTGATCTTAATCTCTAATTCTTGGCTTCCATCGGCAGGTAGGCCAAGGCCAACTTTCTCAAATGACTTGCACAGGACCTGGGAGTTCGTCGATATCCATTAAGGAAGCGACAGCTCACTATAAAAGCTCCTGCCCTAGCTAGAGAGTAGGTTTGTTGAACCAATCACTCATTTCAAGCCGTAATAGGAATGCCTGATGTAATCCTAGCAGACAGGGCAATCCGCAGGTGCTGAGGTTACTAGAATACCTTACTAGAATACCCCGAGGCTGTTCCAAGTAAATATCAATAATAAGTGGCTGTTCCTGGTAAAGTCGGCAAATACGTGGCTGCACTTAGTAAAATGCCGTAGATATATATATCCGCAATTTCCTCGATTCGATCTTTGGGTGCCTTGTTAATTGCTATATCATACACTTGAATAAAGCTAGTGGTTCGACAAGGAATAAAAGAAGTGTACAATTAATGGTTTCAAAGCATCCGTTAGTTCTGTAGTCTTTTGGCCAGCAACTACATCAAGTGAGAGGAATCAAAGAGGTCGTTGAGTGGAATGTCTCGTAAAGAACGTGTGCTCTGTAGAATAGGTATAACATAGTGGCTTCTAATCCACTCCACCATCCGTTCAGTATTTGACCATGCTTTTGGATTAAACATCACTGCCACTCTCTTGTCGTAAGGCTTGTATTCCGCTTTTACGGATGGCCATTTAGGGTGCTGTTTCTTATCACTCTGATCATGGAAAATTAGCAGAGGCTTACAACGTGCCTTCCCATCTGCATGAACCATAATTTGAAGTGTTGCTTCACGTCTATCCCATCCTGAACGAGCTTGTTTACACAGACTGTCTTTTCGCCTTTAGTATAATAAGTCGTTTTGCTTAGAAACTCAAACGCAATTAGCAACCTCTGACTTCTCGAAGTTGTATTTCGACAACGCTCAGCGGTTAAACTGTAACCAATTGATAATCTTTGATTGATAATCATCTAGCACAACTTGAGCCTTCTTCGTAGGTTGGCGTAGACTAATCTTCCTCCTTTTAAAAGTCCATCACACAATCGCCTTGAAACACCATAACTGCTACCTTCTCTGGGTACAGTGTATCCAATAGTGTGCTGTAATTTTTACCACTACCGTAATACGGTACAATACCGTTTAGTACAATACGATGACCCATAAAATATGGGACTGTGAAAACTTGTACGTACTATTTAGTACTGCAGTAATATGATGTAATACCTGTACACACTATTTAAGTGCAATGTTGAACATCTGGAAACAACTTCCACGGAATTTCTATAGATCCATTCCATTGATTCCATTCTAGAGCTATATTCTATGGAAATAGATCCATTTTCCTATAGAGTTATGGTTCCATGGAAATATGCTAGAGGTAGTTCCTATATTACATAGTAATAAAGTCAGATATATTATCGATTCGTAGAGAAGACAACCTGATATTGAACTAATCTTTCTCTGCATCTGCTGCGGCTATATCTGCCTCCTCCTTTACCTCGTCTGTGATATCGTTATCGTCATCTTCTACAATTATTCCCCAGCTCCGCAAACAAAGCACATATCTAGTATTATTGCCACCAATTCGGTTGCGTTTCCTAGTAATAATATCACCACCTTGACTAAAAACGCGCTCTGAGGGAGCTGAGGTTGCAGGGATTCCTAGGAAATCGCGTGCCATTTGACTAAGTATAGGGTAGTCGAATTGATGCGATTTCCATTACTCAGGGACTCGTCTATAGCTCTCTTTCCCTAGGCGGGAGAGTAGAGGCTCCTCGAGATATCAATCTAACTCAGGCTGAATATTACGAAGCCTTATATCTTGAAATTCGTGAAAAGGGTCTCTCCAGTTATCTTCTTCCTCCTTATCGCTCTGCTCTTGATATTGCTCATTTAACAGCCTTCTCTGGTGTGTATCGATCCGGGATTTTCGTGTTTGATATCGATTATATGTCAACTTAAAGCGATCTATCGCTTTTGTGTGGATTTGCATTCGATCTTCGCCACTATCTTCCAAGTAGGTAAATACTTGATCTTTATACCGAGGATCGAGAATTGTAGCAGTGCAGGCTGCGGTATTCGTGAGCGACTTGAGATAGTATTTGTGCATGATCTTATATGCAGCTTTCGAGGCCATTCGCAATTCCTTCGGGTTTTCGGCAGAAAAGAGCAATTTAAGCTGTCGCAATATCGCGATAAATTGAGGAACAATTCTATGGAATGTAGGGTATTGATCGGCTTGAGATCTTATTGTTGGTTTTGCAAACACCTTAAAAAATGACGAGATATCTGTCAAAACCCCCCAGTCTTTATCATCAAGGTTCAGTGCTTTGATCGACCGATCAAATGTTTGCGTAGCTAGGACTGATTGAATTGGCTTCTTTAAATCCAAAAATAATGAGATCATACGATCTGTCGATAACCAACGAGTCTTCTGATCAAGGGGGACACGTCGATATTTGACCTTATGGGTTTTGCGATACTTGATCAACCACCTACGCGCAAGACGTCGATTACGGAAGATAATGGTCCAAGATCGTACTGTACAAGGGTAATAACCAGCTCTATGTCTAGCACTCTCGGGACCCCAGGTCAAAGCAACTACACTGCTGGAAACAGCTACCTGGACTCTCTTGCACGCCATCGTCGTTCGTAGCAGAAACATGCCGCATCCATTATTTTACCTACGGTCCTCGTTGTCGGCGTCGTGGCAGAGAACCTCGAGCTTGAGGAGTCTGAAGCGAAAAGGTATGTATGGTATCGACGAGGAGCAGTTACTGGCTGCTTCGAAGTCTCGATTATCAAGCAACAGAGCCAAGGTCCTGTGGACAACCTTGTAGTTGGCCTTGATCCTGCTTAGCTCCGCAAAGCCGTCGATGAAACGGGCGATAATGTGGATAGTTTCTACTGACGGGCGGTGCAAGAGATAGCGACATGTCCCTTTCGGAAGCTATTCGGGCTGTTCCAGAACACTTTATTACGAAGCTGGCGTACATACTAATGCTTAAACTAAACAAATTCGAGGAGGAAGGGAGATCTATAGCCAGCTATGGAGTCGATAGTATAATCGGAGCAGAGCTACAGAACTAGATATTCAAGGGCCTTAGGATGGACATTACGTTCTAGTAGTTGCTAAGTCCAACTCTTACTATTAACAAGGCTGCGGAGCAGGTGTGTACGAACCAGGGCATAAAAATGGAATAGGCTTTTCAGCGAGGCCGATTTTCCCCCTTTCAATTAATTTTTTTATAAGCTTTTACTTTTGTATCTAATAAGGATCTATTTTTTGTGTTTTCCTTTCTTTGTATTTAGTATAGGTAGCATTCAGTACTAGAATTCTATACATTTTCAGAACGTTGTTTTAGAAGGGACGAGTTATATTTATTCTCTCTTTCTCCGGGGTTATAATTCCCGTTAATATTCAACTCAAGAGCAAACTATTAACTAAATATAAATATATTCGTATTTATACCTAAGTCTAGAATATAGTCGGCGATAAGAGCTACTAAGAAAAACAACCCATATATAATAAGAAAATCCGTCTCTCTTCTAAACTAGCAAGGAAAACCTTTTTACAAAGATCGAGACGGCCCTTTGTAATAGGATAAAAAACCCGCCTTGGCAGAGAGACGGCAAGGAAAGACATAGAAGAAAACCTCTCAGGCCTCTGTTAAAGAGCTACTAACAATAACCTAACTCCAAGAAATTACTAATCATCCAAGAAAACGAATTCAGTCTCTATAGCCCTCCAAGAAATAAAACAACAGCCATCCGGTTGTCTCTCCAACTCTTTCCATTATTATCCCGCTGCCACAGGGGATAATTTTTAGCCTACAGACCATAGACATAGCTGTCGTACATGATCTCGAGCGAACGATGGTGATGTCCACAGGAAATGTAATTCTGGGTGGACTATTATTAGCCGACAGAATGACAACCCGGCCCCAAAAGCCAGGATAGACTTTGTAGGTGTGCATAGCCCACAAAGCCAACTTTTTGAATGAAACCATGGTTTGAGTCACAACCCAAACATAGTCTCGATCACACAACTGGCAAATCTTGGCGTGGAAAGGTCGGATTCTGAGACTGCCCCACTCTTTGTCCCGTCCCTTCAAAAATTCACCAGATCTATAGATTGCATCTAATTCTTGTTCGATTGATGAATGGGACGCCGAAGAATTCCAAATGGTCTCAAAATCTCCAGGATTTGAGTTTGTCTCATTCTTTCTAGCATTGTATGGCAGTAGCGTAGCAAAACGAGCATCGATATCTATTTGAGGATCTTCCTTAGCATGGAAGCGAGCGAGGGGGTTCGGATCAGGGAGGGTGAAAAACTAAAATAGTTAGTTTTCGCTGCACCAAAATCAAGCTAAGACTTCATCAATAAATACTCACAGGCTCAAGAGGATTAAGCCATGATGACTGGTCCCATAATGGCTGGTCCCATAATGACTGGTCCCATGATGACTGGTCTCGTAGACCTCTGCTATCGATGTTGGTGTCTTGTAGCAGATCGACTCGGGTATTGGGGAGACTCGACATCGCATCCGTCATGTCCCGTGAAGTAATGAGCATAGTACCCGAATCTTGTCAAATTTATTAACATGACTAAGAAGTTAGATGGTAGGTTCATTGGCATCTTACCCATTTTGCAAGGTTTAATTTTCAGGTGTCTTCACAGTGATTATTGAGAGTGCTGCTCGTCAAAGTGTCGTTGGCAATTGTCAGATCTGGAAAACTGTTCACCACAGCCTGGAAAATAGCAAGTGAAGGTGCTTTTCCAATGGATTGTATCTATATGGCGACGGAGATCTTTCTGGAGAGCAAAGCCTTGACTATGGGAACAACCGTCGATATTGCACCTGAAAGCACGCTCGTGGCTCTTCAGATGTTTACTGGAGGCGAAGTCAGTATCAATCCGCATGTCTGGAGCGAAATGAAACATACTTGAGGTCGCACCGGCGTGGATATACTTTGGAGCAGGAAGTGCACTTGAATTGCCGATTTTGCTGGCGTCGGTTTCTTGAAGGTATATGTTGGAGCGGTATTTGAGCAACGGGACTGCCTTCGGCTGGTTTTTCACCGAGATTCGTGAGGCGTGAAGAAGTTAACAAGTCCGTCGGATGGGGCTGCAGTCTCTCCAAAGAGAAGCCAGGTGTGCCTTGTGAGCTGGCCTTGTCGTTCTGACTCCCTAGATACCGATCGAAAGCCTCATGATGGTTTGAACTCGTGGAATTCCTTTTTGAAGGGTCGTGAACGTTCCACTCGGTAGAAGTTCCCTGTTCAGGTGTTTTCGGTGAAACTGTGGGGTCTTGGGGAGACCAGCTTAAACCTAGCGGCGAGAGGCTTGGTAGATTGTGCGAGGCCCCAGCTTCAAAGGAAATTGTATCTGGGTGAGAAATCGATGATGGAAGTTCTACTGGATTATGGTGATGTGGTGAAAGTGATGTGAGGGTTGCCAAGGAAAAATCGTTTGGAAGCACACCCAGATTGGTGGTGTTTCCAGGATAATTGATGTATTCGTACTGCAATTGTAGAGGATCAAGAGTATCTAGATCCCCATAAAGCGGTGCGAGAATGTCAGAAGAGGTGACGTAGTAGTCGTTGGTTGATGTATCTTCAAAATCTCCAAAATGGACATATGAAGTGAGACTGTGTTGTAGAGCGCTTTCTAAACTATGGCCATCAAACTCTCTCGAGATTGCTGTAGCGCGAAGACAATTTGTCTCCGCGCGAGAATCGTCGGAAGATTAGTTGAATTAGGATGCGCGAGGAGGCAAGGCTGTATCTGGTTGGGATAAGTGCAGATGCAAACTTATCCCCGCGGGCACACAGCGAGTGTGAGCCTGCGGGGTAGAGGGTTAATTAACAAGCCTGGAGAACTTCAACTGATCGGACAAATAATTGAATGATGGAAATTCGATATCTGTTGATGAAAGGACGATGGAAGAGAGCGAGTGCGAAACTAAGGTATATAGGTGTTGTCGATGCGGCAGGCAGCCAAAGGCAGAAAATGCGAACGAGGCTGGATATGGGTGGCCTCCAATGCGCCGTGATAGGTCGCCCTGTAGAAGCGCTGAGATGGGTGGCCTCCGCCACACCATATGTTGTTTCGTGCCCAACTGGCCTAGATACATATTTTCAATTGGCTGTGGTGATCTCTGATATCGTGATCAGGCATTTTGAATATTGGTGGCCTCCAGGCGAGAGGATGAGATGATAATGGTTTGATTGGCAAGGCGCAATGGATAGTCAGCTGACGTGGCGGAGGCTTAGGCCTCTAAGCTGTGAAGCCTCATTCACATTATTCACATTGCGCATTCTTGATTCCTTGAAACTGTGGTACAATTTACTTTCACGCCGTCTCGGTTCCTCAAAAAAATCACCCTTGCGAGATACGATGATAATCACGTGATTCATTCTTCTGATATTTGGTCTACCGTATTAATTGGTAGATAACCCTAACCCTAAATACCATGGTATTATATACCAATTAATACGGTCTGCACGCTTGCCTTTCAGACATGAAACTGTGCTCCAATTCCTGCAAGATCATATGAATACTCATCATTCCCAGCATATTTCAAAGACCACTGATCCTGTCGTGGGGTCGGCCCAAAGTCCAAGTCTCGAAAATTCATAGAAAACCTCCTGTGATCCCCTGCAACAGTCGAGTTTGAATGTATTCCAGTTGTCTGGATTCCGTGTTGATGGGCAAGCACATTGTGTAGATACATCGGGGTATCAATCGCTAGGCTGGAAGCACCTGACAAGGCCTGTAGGGTATGGGCCTGGAATTTGCAGTAGTTTGTATCTTCGTCTGCGATGAGACTTGGGTTGCTATGGATGAGTTTCGATTTGGGGTTTAAACCAGTCTCAACTTCAGTGTCGCCTGGAGATGTCTTCGTCTTGACTAGCTCGTGGCGAGAATCCGTTTCGGACTCAGGAACATGATTGATCATAGAAGATGTAGATCGGTTTGTAGACGGGCGAGAGCCATTCCGATGCTCTGATGAGCTGAATAAAATATCAGTCCCATTATTCCTTGACTTTGGACCCAACAGTAAGAGAATGGCCATACCCTTGAAGTTTGTGGAAGGAATTCGCCCTTTCTTGAGACATGTCACCGACGGTGGAAGGGGATCTGTTATCAACTTGATGAGATTGCTGGAAGCAAAAATGAGTTCCGAGTCTCTAGTTATAGACATGATGGCCAAGAAAATCTTCATGATACCCGAGCATTGGGAGGCCACCAACAAACATCAATTGATGGCAACATTGGCGGCATCCACAACATGTATGGGTGGCCTCCCAGATGAGAACGTAGAAGTCCGGCCCTGAGGCTAAGGATATTCTCTTCTCGATATCATTGAATGGTTGAAAAGGTTTCCTTGTAATGTCCAGAGGCACTTGCTACTAAAAAGCGACAAGAGCCTGATCAAAATACAGGCATCCAACTTTGAGAGAATGCCAAGTCTCTGGCCCGCTATATCTGATGAACTTGAATTTTTTCTCCCAAGAACGCTTGGAGACTTGGAGCGATAGGCACTCTTTGAAGTCTCAGGGCCAGTTCGATATAACTAGCTGCGCCATCTCGTTCTCATAAGTTCTTCGAGAAAGGTCATAGACCAGTGGAAACTTGCCTTCAAGGAGTTGGGCTGGCCACCTCAGCATAGTGCCAGTACTCTCCATGAATGAACAACTTCAAGACAGAAGGGATTGGCTTTTCGTCAAGCCGGAATATCTGGCCGTCACGACGGAGAGGCAAAGTCCGATCCGCCCAGGCCATTCACGAACACATGAAAGTTTCATTTTCACATCTCACTCGCCATTTAGCTCTGAAAGATGAATTGAAAGTTGAAGAGATGGTGAAGATTTCTCGACTTCTCGAGTCTGAAACTAAATTGATGTGCCAGGATGACTTGGAGAGATGATCCAGATGAATAATGAATGTGCACGTGGTTCATACTGTGAACGAATCGTCATAAGCGATCGAGCTGTCAGCACGGAGGAATAACGTCCTTCCGCGGAGGTACTTCCATACTACAAATATAAGGAGATGTTGCAGTTTGCTGCGCTTCACAATATCAGGCCAATGATCAAGACTTTCCTAATAAATGTTGACGGGATTACAGAGGCAATGGAAGCGTTACAGGAGAGTAATATACGCTATCGTGGGGTTTTAATTACTGAATAATTATAATACTTCGTCCTAGGATGGAATGTTCGTGTTATTATAGGCACTAATAGCTAGGAATAACTAGTTGATTTTTAGTATTTTATAAGATACTGATTTAATTATATTAAATCTAATATAAAATTATATCTATAATAATAGTTCTATTTAATAATAGCTAATATATAGTCTATAAAGTTAATAAAACCTATAGTCTTTTAGATCTTCTAAATAGAGTTATAGATCTTAATTACTATAGTTTAGACAGTCCTAAGTATCTAGAACTAACTCATTCCCATTAGAGCCGCCTTTGTTATCGTGCGAGTCTCTCGCTAGAAAGTCTTCCTTACTAGCACCAGCGGTATACTTTTCTACTTCATCCTCTAGACGGCTATAGCTGCTGAATATCTCAAGACCAATAATTCAAGCTACGGAATCACTATGACTATCATGATATTTCTTTTTAGCTTCTTCGCGAGCGCTTATTAGATTCCCTTAGTCATCACATATCCTCTAGAGACAGTAATAGCAAAGCAAAGAGGAATTTTTTTTGTATAGATTATGTTCGTGATCAACACCTCTTCTTTCGCTGTTAGCTATATCAATCCCATTACTTTAGAGAATCTATTATAGTAATACTACGTTATATAAATTATCTTTGATCTCGCGTTGCTTCTCATTATTTATTTCACTTTCGTCGAGACTCATAGGCTTACCCTCGAAGAAGTGGCAACTATATTTAATGACGATAAGAGTATCGACCAAGCTACGGCGACTATTAAAACTGAATTAGAAAAGAAGATAGCCTCGATCAAGATCACAAATATTGAGCAAAGGCATGACGAGAGACATGATGAGTTTAGGGTTCAATGAGATAATTGAATTCAAGTTTAGGTATATTGGTGGATTTTTTTTTCTAATAGCCGAGCCTGGTATTTGTTTGATGTATAGTGTGAATGACCTAGTTCTTATGTTGCTCGGAAATGATGGATGGTTTAATACAAGGAATATTCTTGCACGCTGAGTATAGTTTTGTATTTATCTATAGTGGTTAAAACCAATTGGCTCATATGCTTCGAAGAAGTTGTCAATGCATAAGGTGATGGAAAATCAATTTTAACTCTATAACTCAGAAGTGTAGTGAACTGAATCATGGGCGGGTATTTGGCGACAGTTATGTACCTCAGCCATTGCCCTACCGCTGTATCATTTCCTTGAGGAGCAATAGGTTTCATCTGAATTACGAAAAGACTAAAGGTTCTTTCGGATCGTCAAGATATTTTCTTGTCTTAAATACTACAATACCAACACATTTCAGGTTAACTATTATTAGCCGCAAATACTACCATATTCAGCCTACTACGCACCGATTTTTACGCTCTGAGCCTTATTTGTATCGCATTCTATCGTTTCTATTTTACCTTATATTCTACTCTAATTCATTATTCAAAACTCCCTCGTTCGATAGCTTACGCAGCCTATTTCTACTAGTTTTCCACTCATTTTTGCTGCAATTCTAGTGCCTTCCATGGCACTCAATTAATGTATATATTCAGCTTAGTTTCCATAAGAAAATGGGCACGCAGAATACAACCTATAGTCAATTCCACCCATTTTGAACAACAGTTATAATAACCGTTATAATAACGGTTATATCAACAACTATGCAGTGATTTGACTTTTCCGCCAGGACTCAAATCCATTCTCCGTTGCTAATATATAGTCTCTTTGTAACATATCTCCGCCGTGAAATGTATGCTTTTGTAATCCCCAAGCCGCCATTACTTATGGCATAGTCTCCGATGAATGACTACATAGGATAAAAGCGTAAGTATTCATCTATAGTAAGGAAATAGACGGAGGAAAGAGTATGAGAAAGGTTACACCTACCGGTCCATAAGCCACTATTGTTACTAACGATGGAGCTTGGTGTAGTCCCAAGGACTTTCAATTGCTGGATTGCGCCTCCATGTAGCATTGCTGAGAATATATACCCGAAACAGATTAATATAGCCCACTTTTTGGAAGTACTCTGTTGTGTTTCTGTTGGTTAAGATAGGATTTCCTTCATAGCCGTGAAATAGACCGCAGGGGCTTCTCGAGCGCACAATAGTCATACAATGAGGAAGATCGGGGAGATTATAAGATAATACCAACCATCCTTCTTATACATATATTATCCTTCAGGTGCTACGAAGGAACACAAGTCGAGACAACCACGGCATTCAAAGAGACTAAGCTTGAGCTGAGAAGTTGACCTGAGGTGCAAGGACGGCTGAGGACAGAAACGGATGGTTTAAAGCTGCAAATTTATATATATTCATAATGTAATATCTTGGAATCACCAAAAGGTATACGAAGATCCTAAATCCTCACGAAGATCTAAAGTCTTCACAGCCACTCCTTATTGCCCTTATGAGAAAGAAACAAACCGGTCTGTTCCAAAGTAATACCCTCAATAATCTTCTTCTGCGCAGCAATACTCTCGGCCGCAGTGATAGGGCCCTTGAATTCCGGATAAGAAACCTGAAACTTCTGTATAAGCGCCGTGATACCCTTCATCTCTTCCTCGGATACTATCAATCTGTCAGACCCAGCATAATAATTTCATATCTTCACAAGCGGAGAACTTACCTTGTCCCTCCTGCGTATTCACAACTCCCGGACTAAGGGCAAGGACAACGATCCCCTCACCTCTCAACTCAACGGCATATTTGGCAACCACCATGTTCGTAGCCGCTTTCATCGAGGCGTAAATTATGGAGCCGGGAATATCTTGCTGCACCACCATATCCGCATCTGCCATGCCGGTCGAGATGACTGTGATCTTCTTCGCAGTTCCTTTGCGGACCAAAGGCAGGAAGGCATTAATAGAATAGATAACCCCCACCACATTCACATCCAGACTATCAACCATCTCCTCTCTGAGTTCGGCAGCGCGCCCAGTGAATTCGGAGGGATGAAATCGAGCGGATTTGAGTGTGAGGTATGCACCGTTGACGATGAGGTAGTCAACGCTTTGTGTGATCTTTGATACTTCGAGAGCCGCTTTCTCTAGGGAGGCGCTGTCGGCCATGTCGCCGGCAAAGATGTGCACGTTTGAGATCGAGTCGGCATCGAGTTTGGCTTGGACTTTGTCGACGGAACGAACTAGGCCGATAACGGTGTTGCCTAAGTCTTTGCTCAGTTGATGGAGCCATTCGTACTATATAAGAGTCAGCCCATGATGTAGATATGCCCATCAAAAGGTTTACTCACTCCAAGGCCACGAGAAGCACCGACGATAACATATGAAGGCATAGTTGTGTGTTCGAGTTTGATTTGCTAGAAAAGATTGAGTTGTAATCGTTTGACGAGATTGGGAGTTTTTTTCGTCTCGGTGTTTTAATTCAATATCGATGAGTAGAAGTTGATGTTATTGAATGCTTTGCCGTGAGATGATGATGAGGACTCTCCCTATCCAGAGGCATCGGGCCTGTATATAAGCACTTATTAGGGTCCACAATAATTTCATCCGTGGAACTCCATGCTTACGCAAACTTACAAAGCAGAGACGACATGGTGAGTTCATAGTCAGATAACAATAGAAAGTAAGTGATACTAAGTCGTAATGTGAGTGCGGACGCATCTTACTGTACCCACAGCCGCGCAAAGGGTGCGCGGGAGTTGGATTCTCGATCCGCCGACTCCCCTGTCAGGTGGTCACTCCACCCACTGGGTCAATCAGATGACAGCAACCAGCAGCCACTAACTACACCAGCCACGAAGACTGACAAATCAAAGCACATTCCGCTGAACCCCTAGTTAATCCGCCCCGCGCACTCTTTGATTAATAATTAACTTGTCTGAGTACGTTCTATTACTGCTTGTGGTTATCCTTCGGTCATCCGTCTACATATCTTCCTCGTTGGCAGACTCCCTCGTCATGGCGGGTCGAGAACGAAGCAAGGGCGGCTGTTGGACCTGCAAACTACGAAAGAAGAAATGCGACGAGGGTCATGCTTCATGCGCGGCCTGTCTGTCTCTCGGTATCAGTTGTCATGGCTATGGTCCAAGGCCGGCATGGATGGATGGCGGTTCGGCTGAGAAGGCAAAACTCGAAGCCTGGCGTCAGAAGGTCAAAGAGATCACCAACCACAAACGCAAACTCAGGGCTCGCCAGAATGCACCTCGATCACCACAAGTGCATAATTCCCATGAGAATGATCATGTACCTGTAATCCCGACTTCTGCGGAGGATGCGCATCTTACACCACCGCAAAGCTTGCCTCCTCTGAATGAGGTCCACTCTACTGCCCATAGCAAAGCCCGGATTCCGCGCTGGCCTCCTGGACGGCCAGAAGATTCAACCGGGGATGATGGCAGCCCTTCTCTACAGTTACCTACCCCTTCTACCAGTGAATTGGATCAAGAAGAGGCAATTCAGCCGCCGCCTGTACTGCGCGAAAAAGAAGTCGGCCTTTTGATGCACTATCTAGATTACGTCTTCCCGTTACAATTCCCATTTTACAAACACAGTGTAATCAAAGGCGGGCGCGGATGGCTTCTTTCTCTTCTGATGCAACTGGAGCCGCTCTATCATGCGGCTCTCAGTGTTTCTGCCTATCACATGCACTTCGAAGTATTCGCTCACGAGTATGAACTTCGCTTTGGCAGCATCGAAAACGCGCGAGAATTGCCAGCTTGTTCTAGACTGGAATCTCAGTTGACGGAACACATTCTCACGATAAGTAGGATAAGTAAGCTTCTGAATCGCTTGGAAGATCTGGAGAGGAGTCGGTCAGAACTGCAGTTGCCTGGATATATTGAACTTATCGCGTGCATGGCAACTCTTATCTCACTCGAGGCAAGTTCTTCTTCAATTCTACTTGTAGTCATCCACGCTTAAAAAGAAATCGATAGGTCTTAGAAGGAAGCAGTGATAGCTGGCAGGTCCATTTGAATGCAGCTTCATATATTCTTCCTCTCGCACACGAGGCTTTTCAATCTGACCAAGTGAACAATCTCTCGAATACATATAAAGAAGCATACCGATTCTTCTCCTCTGCCTTAACGTGGTATAAATTTCAATCCTGCGCCACAACTGGAACCATGCTCATCACAGCATGTGCAGAATTTCAGCTCTCAAATTTGTGTATGTCTTTGAGCGATTTCACAGGCTGCGACGAATGGGTCACTCAGGAAGTCTTGAATATTATCAAGCTCGCACACTGGAAAGAGACGATGAAGTCGAAGAAGCAACTTAGCAATCGCGAGCTCACAACGCGAGCCCTAGAGATCGACACAAAGCTGAAGAGCGAGATAAGTGCACTATCCGCACGCATAGAACGCAGTTCCCATCTCGATTTCTTCGACAATCCTTCCACCTACATCAAGTTACTCGTGACGCGCATATTCGGTTATAGTACCCTTATCTATCTGTATACGATCGAATCGGGGCCTTGTCCAGATGTGCCCGAGATTCATACCAATGTCTCCAAAACAATCGATGCCTTCAAAGCTCTTCCTCAAGCAGAACTCATTCGCAGCCTCTCCTGGCCACTCTGTATTACGGGGTCGATGGCAACTGGAGATCAACAGGCGGCCTTTCTCGAGATTGCTACCAAGGCAAAGATTAATCGCTGTCCGTTTGGAAGCTCAAAACACGCCCTCGCAATTATAGAGGAGTGCTGGCGCATGCGAAAGAGTGAGGGCATCGCAGAGGAAAATGTAGACTGGAGAATTGCAATGCGGAATCTGGGTCTCAATATTCTGCTCGCTTGAAGGACATCATGTGTATATTTGCATTGTCGGAATGCTCATGCGGTAATTCATCCCTTCTATTGCGCTGATAATACAATGGCTGACTCTAATACAGTAATTAGTCGCGAGGCCTGCGCGAGCCTACCTCAAGAAACCTACTCGAATTCTATTCTTCTTCCGGTGATCTAGTTCTCCGCAATC
This sequence comes from Pezicula radicicola, assembly GCA_003008705.1. NCBI lineage: Eukaryota > Fungi > Ascomycota > Leotiomycetes > Helotiales > Dermateaceae > Pezicula > Pezicula radicicola. Next base: position 59,865 of record PDUO01000111.1, on the reverse strand, counting down.
TGCGCTTTAGTACATATGTCCCACTAGTGCTCTCCATAGCTCTGGCGCTTCGATCGTCTGTGCCACTTCTTGCTCTGGCTCTGGCTCATCTGCCTCTTGTATAGCACTCTTACGCTTCCGACCACGTTTCCTCTTGCCCGTTATGACCTCTTTCGCAGCATGGGCCACTTCTGGCTCCGCCTCCGCCTCTACCTCAACAAGATAGATCAAAAGACTCTCGCATCAGTAGAGATGATTCCCGCCAATAAGCTCGCTATCGCAAGTGTCTCGCTGGGCATGCACCATTCTCATACCTTGGATCAAAAAATCGTTGCCGCAGCCAACAATCAATTCTCTGGGATTGAGATTGTCTTTAGCGATTTAGAGAGCTACAGTGCGAGCCATTCGCTATCAACCATCTCTGGTGCGCTCAAGATCAAAGCACTCTGTGAAAGCCACAACATCTTCATCCTCTCACTTAACCCCTTCAAAAACTTTGAAGGCCACAACTCGGCCTTGTTAACAAGACTGGCAACTGCGCGGGAATGGCTCAACATCACACGTGCGCTTGGCGCTAAGTATTTACAAGTTCCCTCACAGTTTGACACAGAGAACTCGTCGGGGGATAAAGAGGTTGCTGTGAAGGAGCTGAAACTCCTTGCTGAACTGGCGGCCGAGGGAGATGTAAAGGTTGACATCGCGTATGAGGCGGTTGCATAGGGGTCCTACACCGCGACTTGGCAGCAGTCCCTACGAATGGTAGAATTGGTGAATAAGGAGAACTTTGGTATCTGTCTGGATGCTTTCCACGTGCTAGCACGGATCTGGGGAGACAATCAAGCTGAGTCTGGGAAAAAAAGTTGACACCGACGAGGAACTTAAACGGTCTTTGGAGGAGTTAGTCGCGAACTGTCCTATGGAGAAACTGTTCTATGTCTAGTTATCAGATGCTGAGTTTTATGATCCACCTCTGACTTGGAGCTATAAATTTTGGACCGAGAAGATGGACCCACGGTTAATATAGTCTAGAAATACGCGACAATTTCCATTAGAAATGAATTATAACGGATATTTTCCAGTTCTGGAATACGCAAGAGCTTGCTTGGTGGACAAAGGAATACAAAGGCTGGGTCTCTTTCGAGGTCTTTGACTGGAGGATGAGGGATGAAGCAGCTGGGTTAGACATAGCGCCGAAACGGGGTGCAGAGTCTTGGAAGAAGATTATTAAGGCCCTCTAGGGGTTTATATATGTTCTGGCCCACCCACGAATCATGCCCATTTGCGAATAGCCTCCTTCGTCTGTAGGTATGACCAGTTATGAATAGCATGTTAGTAAAAAGGATAAGATCTAAACTATGCTTCCTAATGTATCTATACTTGCCTATTTTCTTCGATGTCTATTTACACGACACAGGCTATTTTAGTACGAATAGATAGACCTAACCCTAAAATAACCACTTCTACCATGACCAGAGAAAGCACAGCCGATATCTTCAAATTTGGTAGATCGGTTTAAGGACTCGTGATTCTGATATACTAGAATGGAGCTGAATCTCATCCGCGAAGGCCAGTCTGTGCAGTTCTTGATGATTGATCGAAAGCCGACATGATCATGAGGAATGGCGGTGGTAGCTTGGTCTTGGAGTTGTTGAATCAGCGAAGTCAGTGTCAGCCCAGGAACCAGGCGAGCTCGGACTGGCAAGATGTTCAAGCACGGCCCTGGGACTTGATCGACCCTAGGGAAAGGCAGGTTGCAGAGATTCCACATAAGACAACCAGTTATGAAAGCGGGGCCCATCTGAAAGCGCTTGCCCCATGTAAGCGGCACGGAGGTCTTGAAATACGATATCCAGAGAGATAGCACCGTAAAGTGCGTGATGTATCTTAAGATCCAATTCGTAGCAAACTCTTGCATCGTCCGAGATTGAATGCAGATGGAATTGAGGCAGATAACTTCTCTCGTGGTAGGTCGCTGGCGCCGTGGCCATTCCTTCGACGGTCACCAGGCTAGCTGGCAAAGACTTTACCACAACCTGGTATAAACCGACACCTTGCTGTAGGAAGACCGTCCGCAAGACGGCGTGGTGTCTAATTATCGTCCCGCATGCGCGAGTAAGCCGCGCCAAGTCAAGTCCGACTTTAGACTCAAGGACAGCCTCATTGTGAAATCCCTTACCGTCTACTCCCCCCACTGCGAGCGTCCAGGCCTGAAGATCTGTCGCTTTGGCGATGCTTTCGACATTGTCAACCCGGATGGATGGATGTCGCTTCGCAAGCTGCCCAATGCTAGGCGTAGAGGCGCTGGTCTTGATAGGAGTTGACTGAGTCTTTCTATTCGATGAAAGTTGACGTGATACTGCCGCCATGTCTGATAGAACGGGAGCTTTGAACACATCCGCCACCGTCAACGTAATGTTGGCTTTTCTCGCAGCATTCACCAGCCGCATTGCACGGATCGAATTCCCTCCGCTAGTAAAAAAGTTGTCCATTGCACTGATGGAATCTAGAGGCAGAGAGAGCACGTCAGACTAAAGCCGCCGTAGTACGACTTCGTTGTCGGTCAGAGTCTTTGTGTTTACCGGTGGAGGCGTTGTGGAATCATACGGTTCTTCATCAGCACTCAGCAGATCGTAAGCTTCCAGCTGCGCCGGTAACAGACTTGCACCGATGTCACGAAGAGCTTCCCTGTCCGTTTTCCCAGAACTTGTGAATGGGAGCCTGTTGAGGCGAATATAGAACTGCAGTATCATGTATTCCGGGACAGCAGCAGTGAGGGACGTCCTAAGCGAGGAAGGTTCTATTGGGAGGGGAGGTAACAGCTCACATGGGACCGCAGCCAAAAGCGTCTCCGTCCCAGGAGGGTCGACCGTATAGAATACGGCCAGAGCGGAATCTCGCTCCTGGCCACCTACCTGGTCGGATGAGCTCTACAGCCAACTTCCATGCGGGCTCTGAGAAATGTCTCAGATGATGTTCGATTTCACCAAGCTCTATTCGCTGGCCTCGCAACTTGACTTGAGTGTCCTTACGATCTTGATAAATCATTGAACCATCTGCGCTCTGAGTTACAATATCTCCGGTCTTGCACCAGCGCTGTGAGAGATCCAGCGACTCGAAGCTCTACATCCTAGCCGCTGGATCGATAAATGCGGCTTTCGTCATCTCTGGATTTCGCAAGTACCCGCACGAGACAATAGGTCCTTGGATCAAAAGCTCTCCAGGACAACCAATTGGCACGAGCTTGTTGTGGTCGCTGACATCGACAACCCAATAGCGCAGCCAGCGGGATGCCCTACGCAGAGATGATTCTTCCCAGAGCCTAGTGTTACATTACAGCTAGAAGAAATGGTTGTCTCTGCCGGGCCATAGACGTTGATCAAGGGAACATGTCTCCAGAGCTCGACAACGTCCTTTGAGAGCGGTTCACCCGCTAGTGCCAATGTGCGTAGAGTAGGCACCTCCGAAGTACTCAAAAGCACTACGATAGATGGGGTGATGTATGCGAATTTTATGTGTATACACTGAATCGCTCCGGCAATGTTGTCCGTCCATTCTGCTTCCGACGGCATACATACACAACCTCCAGCCACTAAAGTCATGAGGACGTTGTACATGGCAATATCAAAGATGAAGTTGACAAACTACAAGGTTCTTGATGCTGCTGTTAGATTAAGTAGCGGGATTTGGTGTACTATACTTGTCGCGAAGTTAGCATAAGTAACAACAATTCCTTTGGGTTTTCCGGTGCTGCCCGAGGTATAAATGATGTAACAAGCGTCTGAGGGTTTCACGGCAACTAGTCTTGGACCGTTATCTGGTAAATTGCGAATGAATTCCATGTCGACCTTGACCTTGTTGTCGATCTTTGTCCTGTCGAACAATGTAGGTGAGACAATGATAGTAGATGCACAGCTGTTAGCAAGTACAGCTACAATTCTCTCTGGGGGATGTTTGACGTCCATCGGAAGAAGAGCTCCACCGGCCTTAAGAATTCCGAGCATAACCACAACAGCTGCCGCAGACTTTTCAAAGGAGAAAGGTATAATTGTCTCGGCTTGTAGGTCTTTAGCTTGGAGGAAAGTAGTAAATCTGTCTGAAAGGTCCTTAAGCTGCTCGTACTCGAGATCGTAGTCCCAGGAACAGACGGCAGGAGCTGTAGGCTGCTTTGGCACCATCTCCTGAATCTGGTCTTGAATTGGAGTATTCGCCGCGGTGGGAGTGGTCTTGTTCCATTCAACCAAGAGTGATCTCTCATAGCTGCTTAAAGGCTCGAGCTCTGACAACTTGGCCGTGGTGTCGGCGGAGAGTTGCGAAATAGCATGCTCAAACTGCTTCAATACATTACCGATCTGCTCTGGAGAGATGACTTGCTCGTCAAATCGCATCTCGATGGACGTTTTCTCAGAGTTTACTTGGCACGTCGTCACAAGCCTAACATTAGCAGATGCCTCCCCGGGAAATGTCGCCTGTATCGGCTCCAAGAATTTTGGCCCTGTTGGCCGGTTTTTGGATTGGTTGATGTTGATAACTAGTACGTTTTGAAAAGCGTAAGCTGTTTTTGCGTCTTTGCTCACCGATCTAATACGTTCCATTCCCGTATGCAGGAAGGGTATCACATCTGTTACGTACGCTTGTGAGACCTGGAAAAGCGATGCGCCTGTGCCCGCTTTGGTCAGGTCTACGACACAAGGAACGATGGCGGCCGCTGGCCTAGTGATGTCGGCAATGCCTTCAACTAGTGCATTACGACCGTTCACTTGAGCGCCAAAGCAGACATTGCTCTCTCTAGTCAGCCTTGAGAGATATAACGTCTATACTACTCTAAGCAGTGCGGAGATTGGTACACTACTAGTAGTGTTAGGGGTCTTGATGTTTAATGTTTTCGATGTAGAGATTTACTTTAGGGGCATCTGGAGGTGTGCACGGAAATGTTAAGGCATCTCGAGCCCCTTCAAGCCGAGCCCTCTAAAAGTCTTGTAGGTCGTTCAAGCTACGGCCTAACAAGTAATGAATGAACTCGCTGAAATACCGAAAATTAGCTAGTGACTCGCTATAATGCGCCTTTTCCACGGCATCCGGCACAAGGCGTAATATATCCAGCTATCATAGATGGTACAATTTAAGGACAAGACATATATCGCTTGCCGGTTGACTCCTCCACCTTTCCAAAGCGATATAACGTTCCGCCATACTAAACCCGACTGCCTTTGTCCTATTGCAAGTATTTGTTGAGAGATTCTTCCTCATTCTAGCTTGATTTAGTTTTCACGGTAGTTTGCCAAGCGCTATCACTCCCCAGAGATGCAATCCGGGTGCGCAAAGCAGGCATCGCGGCTACACTGGCGTTCCACGCCTCGCAGAGCCTAGCCATTGACACTTGATTTCCAACGCCAAAGACATATTGGCCCATACAACCTTCACCCTTTTGAACGGATGCAGCTATTTGCTCTTGCTGCAGAGGACTGCACGTGTAGATGTCCTCGAGCTGGCTCGTCTGGATCTCACATTGACCAGCTGCCTTTCGCTTTACCTCTTCCGAAACATTTTGGGCTGAGGGTATAGCCGATGGCTTGTTGAGCCGCGCTGTAAGAGCCTCGATTGACTGTTCTGGGTCTTGTATAATTTTTGAGAACACTACACCGAATGTTTGTCCAATATGTGTTGCAAAAGACCTGGAGATCTTGGAAGCATCATACCACAACCTGGATCTGATTCTCTCGTTGTCATAACCGACACCGACTGTAATAGGGTACTACGAAATGTTAGATCAAGAAATTCAGCCGCGACCCCAGCGAACGCAAGCTTACCTCAGTAGGGCTGTCTTCCATTGTTAAAGGCTCTACTTTAATGTCACCCTCGCCTGCAACATCATCGGACCAAAGACGGTCAATAGTCATGATGGTGTTAAAAAGAGATGATGACCCTAGGCCAATGGCTTCGTTTATTTCACTCAAGGAACAGCTGGAATGCTCCAAGGCACCCAATGAATCTTCTTTCGCTTTCTTCAATAGGCTGAGGACAGTCGTGCTGGGCGTCACATCAAATTTGCAGACAACCATCGTTAGCAGTGGCCCTACGATTGTTTCAGCTCGTTCAATAGAGCCCTGCTGAGAGCGTAGGCAACCGAAAGACAATGATTGAGTCCTATTTCACTGACGTAATACGATACTCCAAGCAGCTTGCACCAAGTTTGCCGCAGTGAGACCGTAATGTCGGCCAAAAGATTGTAGTCGGCGAGCATCTTGGATGGGTACATCGAAGTGACTGACAGTGCCCTTCTGCGACTTTGGCTCAACACTAAATGTTAGAATCAGGCAAAGCTAAGCACCTGAGAGATAGACTGCCCAGTATTTCTGTGCTAGCTCTCGCTGACGCTGTAACCAGGCGATATACTCGGAAATATCGGGGGCTTTGACTATACTTGTCTTGTCTGTGTACAATTGGCCGAGCTGTTGACCGATGAGGCGCATCGATCTGTCATCAATCAGAGCGTGGCTAATGTCAATTGTTGCATACACAACAGAGTGAGACACCCGAGTGAGGTGTAGATGATGTGGCGCCTCTGCCGCTGTGAAGTGCAGTCTCTCGAAACCTTCTAATAAGGAAAAACATTCTGCCTCCGTGTCTATAGAAGCTAGCAAGAGGGAAGGATTCGTCTGTTTGAGGACAATGTGCTGGAAAGCACTCTCGGTAGTCGAAAGGCAAGTGGTAAAAACCGCTCTAAGCATAGGTTAGGCCTTGTAAAGGACCTGCCAAGCTTTTGCAACCTTCTCGATATCCACATCTCCGCCAGCGTCTCTTGGTGTCAATTTTATTGTAAATCGGTCCCAATATTCACGCCCCATACCCTTCAATTGAGCAAAGAGAATTCCTTCCTGAACGGGTGAACAAGGGTACTCAGATTCGACATTCGCTCTCGCAACGCTAATCGATGAAAGGTACTCGCCCAAGAGCTGAGATTGAGAAGGCGTCCACGAAAAGGGAGAGACCTCTTCTGCACCGTTCGGCGAAGGTTCGTCCGAGAGACCGCTCAACATCTCACAGGCTGCAGCAGCATCGGAGAGGCTTTCGCCCTAAGCAAGAGCGTAGCGACTGAGATTCGAAGTCCGCGCTTACGGCATCTGGTGGCAACTTGCATAGCTGAGATTGAATCGCCTCCCAGCCATATGAATGAACCCTTGCGTCCGATTTCACGCTCGGGCAAAGACAGCACTAAAGACCATTGTCGCTGAGCGGTTGACTGGCGACCGGTAGTTCGGATACTGACTTCGCTTTGACGGCAAGTATGCTCGGCGCCAAGCCGGCCGAATGCTCAAAATGTATTGAAGAAGTTAATCACATTCCTGCCTTAGAATTGGAGATGATTGCTTGTTTCTGGGCGTATGGGAACACTGGGTCAATTGGAACGCACATACCCCCCGCTTTCATGACGGCAAACAAGGCGACGACTGCCCAAAGCAACTTTTCGAAGACCAGTGCGACTGCTTTCTCCTTGCCAACCTGCTTTCTCCTTGCCAACACCCTTACGCTGAAGCTCGTGTACGAGACGATTTGACATATCGTCGAGCTGTATATAAGTGGCAGTGCCGTTATGCCCTTCCATAGCTACTTCAGCGGGCTGCGCACAAACCTGAGCGTTAAACAGCTCGTGTAAGCACTGTTGAGGCGTCTCCGGAATAGTCTTGTTCCAGTCCAGTAATTCACGGCGATCGTGAGCACCAAGCAGCTAGAGCTGCTCAAGCTTAGTTGTTGCTGGGGACTGTATCAGCAACTGCAAAATATGCTCCAACTGATTGAGAACTCGGCTCATCTGCCGTTCGCAGATCACTTTGGAGTCGAACGTTGCTTTAACAGAGATGCCGGTAGGATTCAGGACACACACTAGGCCAAGGCAGTTCGGTCCATGAGCGTCGTACTCATACTCGAACTTCATGTCTTTTGAGTAAGTAAGACCCTCCGTTGGAGACCGAACGTTTAAAAGCGTTGAGAACCCATCGGAAATCTTTGTAGCCTCGTTGACGAATCGAATCTTTGGTATCCTATACTGCAATGCAGGGCTCATTAGAACAGCTCGTTCCTTGATGAGGTCTCCGATGGTTGACTTTGCGTTGAAATTGACTTGTACCGGAATGCTGACTATGGTGGGTCTCAAAGTAGACTGAAGACCGCCAAGCTGTGGAATACGTCCGGAGAGGACGAATCCAAATACAACGCTCTCGGCTTTCGTGTATGGTATAGCGGTCAACGCCCACGCTGCTTCGGTGTATGAAGGGATGAGTGCAGGCGAGACGCTGGTGCTAGCCTTTGGCGTGATCTACTTACTGAGTTTGCTTGTCGTATCAGGAGAGTATCCTAGCTCCACCAATGGATATATAGCTGGTTGGCCACTGAATTTGGACAACCAGAACGACTTGGCCGTTGTTTCATCGATGGAAAGACAGTACTTTACGAACAGCTTGAACTCCGCATGGGGTTCTGGTGCTTTGCCGTGGTAGATACGCGACACATCACTCAGCAAAGCATGGATGTGTCCAGCTGTCCGAGATTGCATGGTGTATTGTCATCACGAGCTTCCGCCCAACGATGGCAGCCCGAAATAAAGACGTTACAAGGTGCACTGGGCTCGACTTCTCGTACTCCAGCCATCGTTCAAGACTTTCAGAAGGGCGCTCGATGCGATAATTAGAACTGTCGCTTATGACAACTTGGACGAGCCCAAGCTCGCAGTCAACAATCCGAGTATATAATGTTGCGTTCAATGAGACGACTTGACGTAGAGCAGCACAGAGCCGGTCTAGATCAATTAAAGATATTCTTGTACGTGCGTTCATCTGGCTTGGCCATAATGCCTAGCTAAAGAGGCGTGCAAGCGTATACATCCTCGACATCTTCTATTAAGACATGGCAAAGGCCCGCAATTTTCTTTAGAACTACTTCACCAACCTCGCTGGTCGATATGGCTTTCGTTGATGGCACGTTAAATGATAGATTGGCGTGGCAATGATGCCTGTTGTTCAAACGATAGGTATGAGTAGTTCGAGTGGTTTGCCGTCCTAGTTTAACGTTTAAGTCAACTTGTCGTTTTAGTGAACTAGCCCCCTTCTAGTGCGCTGGGTGAGCGATAGCAGGGCCGTATTGCGTTCGCCATCAATCCCTGCCTTCGCTTAGCATTTGCCGCAGTCATTCATTCTCATGTGCAATATATCACGCTGAGACCATCCCAACGACTCCGAATTTATTGAGCTTCGAACTGGTGGAAATTGTATATGTATATAATGAGTGAATTGTGAGTACTGGCCGTCTAAAAGAGAGGCTAACTAGTAGGTTTAATATATAAAGTAGGAGGTATTGTAAAAGGTCTAAATACTATATAAAATAGACTATTTTAGATATATAAAGTATACGTAGCTTACTCTATATATATAAGATATTTTTATATAATGTAAGAGATAAAATAAGGATATATTTAGATCTATAGTTCTAATATAGGGAATATATAATTACTAGGTAATATACCTCTATAGACTTAAAAGAAGAAAAACTAGAAATAGACTATATATATAGACCTTATAGAATAAAAGTAATTATCTATATAGATAGAAAATAAAGCTATTTAGAGGTTTAAATAAAATTTAATAGAATTTTAATTATATAGAAAAGTAATATAAATAAAAAATAAAAGTAATTCTTATAATAATTTTATTAATTTAAAAGAATATAATATCTAAAAGTATAGAAATAATTATATAAAACTATTAACTAGTATCTTTAAACTTTAATAACTTTAAATATACTTAAAGTATACTTTAAGTAGATATACTATAACTATTAATTTAAGAATTATAATTTAATAAAAGTATTAAAAGATTAATTAAAGGTTTATAAAAGGTCTAAGAGGTAAATATATAGATTATTTTATACTAGGATTAGTTTATTTTATACTAAATTTAAACTATTAAACTATTAAATAAACTAGATATTTTATATTTATTAAATTTAATTAATAAATAAAATTAATATATTTCTAAACTAGTAATAACTTTATAAAACTATTAATTATTATTTTATTAGTTAGAATCTAATTTATATAAATATAATTATATTAAATCTTTTATTATAACTAGTTTTAATAAATATTAATATACTTTAGTTTAGTTTTAAGCTTTAGTATATTAGTAATTAAAAGATAAATTATTTATTAATTATTATAATATAATATT
>PDUO01000111.1:35936-47012 GCA_003008705.1 Pezicula radicicola | reverse complement strand
TTTATAAATTTATTTACTAAAGATCTAACTTTATTTTATATAATTAAATTATAAATTTTTTATATTTAATTAATAATATAAATTTTAATTAATTTATAAAAAAAAGACTAATACTAGTATTATTATAAATAAATTAATAATAATAGTTTTATTTATTTATACTTTACTTTATTAAAGAAGGTCTCTCTTTTATTCTTAAATAAATAGAATATAATTATATATTAATAAATACTTTTTATATCTTCTTTATATCTAATTTAGATCTTACTTTAACTTTATTAATATCTAAAGATAATAAAATTAAAGAGAAAGGAAAAGAGAAGAAGAAGCTAGAGATATAATAAAATAATAAAAAGAGGAAGGAATATAAATTTACTATTATAAAGATTTAGTATATAATCTTAATCTATATTAATAAATTAAATAATAATTATATTAAAAATTATAATAATATTTATTTTTAATAGAATACTTTAAAAGCTAAATATAATAAAATTAAACTATAAATAAATTATAAAGATATATAAAAACTTATTTCTTTTATATTAAATAAGGATATATTAATTAAAAAGAGATAACTCTAATTAAAAGAATTAAAATATTAAGTTATTACTAGTAATCTTATTTTAATTAATATATATACTAAGATATATCTTTTTAAACTCTTACTTATTAAACTTTTAAATAAGTACTTAATTATTTAATTTATACTTAATATCTAACTATTACTAAATATTAATAAAAAGATATTTATTCTTTAAAAGTAAGAGGATTAACTTATTATTATTAGTTTAATTATAGTAGTAAGAGATAAATATCCTTATATATTATTATATTATTATTAAAGTAAATCTAAACTATAAAAGTTAAATAGTAGTTTAGACTTTATTATTAATAAATACTTCTTTTATAAAGGAAATTATTTTAAGAGTAACTATAAATACTTTAAACTAGTATATTAATATACTAAGGAATTATAAAAAAAAGAAAAGTATTAAATATAATATTCTTTAAATAAATATACTAAATTAAAGAATAAGAGTAAATATTATAATCTAAAGTTAAAAAGATATTAAAACTATATTATTAATACTAAATCTAATTCTAATACTTTAATTAACTTTAAATTAAATATTAATAAACTCTTAATTAAGACTATAAATATCTCTTAAGAAGATATCTATAAGATATCTTTATTATAATAAATCTCTAATACTAGAGTTTCTTTATATATAACTAACTAATATTAATTATTTAAAAGACTATTAATTCTTATTAGATAGTATACTATTATAATTAATAAAGGGAAATTATACTTAGATTATATAAGAACTATTAAGATATAATTAGAGTTTAAAAGTTTTATTCTTTTAGTTAATATTTATTATATTTCTAATCTTAGTATAAATCTTCTCTTTAGAAAAAAACTTTATTTTAATAATAATATTATTAGTATATTTAATAATAAGAAAATATACTATAAGTATAAAAGTATTAATAAGATATTATTTAAAATAATAATAAGTAAAGAATTATATTAAGTTTTTTAGATTATATTTAAACTTAGTAAAATAATACTCTTTATATACTATACTCTAGTTTTAAATATTATTTAAGAAAGATTAATAAATTACTTAGAGAAAGTTAAATAATCTTAAAATTATCTAAAACTAAAATACTTAAAAAGTAACTCTAGAAGTTACTTAAACTAAAATAAAATATCTTTATTAAAAATATTTTTAAAAATATCTTTATTAAAAATACTTATACTTTAAAAATACCTTAAGTAAAATAATATAAGTTTAAAATTATTTAAATCTAGAAAGTATTTAAATAAGAAATACTTTAATAAAGTTATCTTAATAAATAATTTAAATAAAATTATTTTTTTAAAATATCTTTATTAAAATACCTTAGTAAAATACCTTAAATTAAATTATCTAAGTAATAAAAATTTTATTATTAATTAAACCTTAACTAGATTTAATCTAAATAATAAAATAACCTTAACTAAAGTTAAAAATTACTTTTATAATATAATTAATAAAGATAAATTAAATACTAAATTTAAATTAAGTTTTAATTTAAACTATATCTCTAATAAAGACTATAAAAGGAATCTTAATAGAATTCTTAAAGAATAACTTTTATAATATTAATAACTTAGATATAAGAGAGATAATAAAATTAGAAATCTTTATAAAATTATTATACTTAAGAAATATATCCTAATTCTAAACCTAAAGGATTAATTATTATATAAAGTATATAATTTAACTAAGATAAGAAATAAGATTAATAAAACTCTAAACCTTTAGAAAGAGTTAATTTTAACTCTTATATTAATTAATATCTATAGATTATTATTAAAGAATCTATAAAGGAATATTTACTTTTATTAAATTATAAATAATATAACTTAGAAAGTTTAATTAATTCTAGTAAAAGATAAATAAGAAATTATTTATAAATTATAAATTTAAAAGATTAGAGTTAAATATTAAACTTAGTTAAATTTATTTATAATTTATATTAATAATATAATAAAATTAAAGTTATTTATTAAAAAATAAATATAATATAAAAAAGTTTAATATAAATCTATTATTTCTTATATATTCTATTAGAATAGTATTATAGAGAGAGTAAAAAAAATATTTAAAAATAATATTTATATTATATTTAAAAATATTAAATTATTTATTAAATTCTAAAATAAAATTATAAAAGTAAATACTTATATTTATAATATAACTAGATATAAACCTATAATTAATAAGATCTAATTTAACTCTAATAAAGTCTTTACTAATATTAAGTCTTTATTTAATTATATTAAAATATTTAAATATAAATATTATTTATATATTAATTTTAAGTTATTATTATAAAGAAACTAATAAGATAAGTTAGTTAATTAAAAAAGAGTTATTATATTTATAGAATACTCTAATATTATAATAAAATAATATAAAGTATATATATTAGATTTAAAATATATAACTAAGTTAAATATTATAAGATTTAATATAACGGTTCTAACAATATACCCATTCCCAGAGCAACCTAGTTAAATAGAAGATCATTATTCCAAGCTAGAAGCCACTAAGAACCGTCACGTAATATCGCTTCATATATATAGTCAAGCTTTACTTAAGCTCTCTTCTCTCCCTAGTCTAGAATTCTATATATTTTCTACCTCTATAACTTATATAGCTATAGCCCAAGTATAGATCGTTACATTATTCTAGACTCACTGAACCACTCCTAGGAAGGAAATATAATATCCTGAATAAAAGAGCTAGAACTTAAATTAGAACTATAACCACCTTGATATATATAGGTATAGAACAAAACCCCAGAACCAGAACTCGAAGCTCCGAATTACTTCAGGAAAGAACTATAAGACTAGAAAACTAGAACCCGAACCTTAGACTCCCAAAAGACCTAGATATCTATTTAACCATGAAAAGAAAGAACCTCTGAAACCATAACCCAAGGGACCTATATAACTGAAACTATAGCTCCGCCTCGAAAAGGAAAGGAAGCCGCTAGTACTATAGCTAAACCGTCGATATCATCTACTTCCCGGACTACCCCGGTAGGGGACCTAGAACCTAGTATAGAACTAGATATAGAAATCGAATAGTTATATCAAGAGAACTCGGAACTAGTTCAACTATTACTTAAGGCTGAGGCGGAAGCCTGAGCCCAGGATAGGTCTAGACCTTTACTTAAACCAGAACCAAATAACCAGAATAGCCTTATCGTAGAGTTAGTTAAGGCCCTGACCATAGTATACTAAATACCCATAGGAGTAGTTATTCCCTCTATCAAGGCGGAAGGATACCTGAACCATAGAACCCGAGCTCTCCTAGATCCACCTATATTCTTAGATAGCTTAGACCCTTCCTTTGATTCATGGAGAATCTAAGTTGAAGGAAAGCTTAAGATAAACCAAGACCATTTCCTGAACAAGGATGCCTGTATACTCTACGTCTTCAACTACACTACTCTAAAAGCCTAAGGCTACTTACTTTCTAAGTATAGACTAAAGGCTAATAAGAACCAACTCTTTAAGGATACAGAAGAGATACTAGAGTACCTTACTAGTATTTATAACAATGAGGACACTATAGAGGATACTCGCCGTGAATTCCGGAAGTAATATATATAGAAGGATGAGACCTTCGCTAAATTCTACTCTAACTTTATAAGACTCACTGGACTCGCCTAGATCCATGAAAGTAAGCTCCGACCTATGATTATAGAACGAATAACCACCGACCTTACCCGTTCGATAACACCCCTGTACCCCTTACTCATAGACTACGAGAGTCTAGCTAAATACTACATTACCACTAACAAGGTATTACACTTAGTAGATACTCATGAGAAATATTTCTATAGCAGGGAAGTAAAGAAAGATCCCGGAACCAAGAAACTAGAAGGTACTAGTAGCTAGCGAAGGCCTACTAGTAAGAAAATAATAACCCTGGGTAGCCCAGGAACCACCACTATTCTAGATCGAGAACGTAGTACTAGTACTCGCCCGCGCCCTACCTACAAGGATACTAAGAAACAGAAACTCTTGAACGAAGGTAGGTACTTTATCTATAAGGAGACCAGATATATAGCTAGAGTTTATCTATATAAGAAAGTAAGCCTGAATAAAGTCAATAAATCGGGAAACAAAGAGTCCTAGAGAAAGACTCCCCTCTAGGATATGAAGTATTATATAAAATTAACTTAAGACGATTAATAGACGGATAAGCTTTTACTATTCCCTATATATTAGTATATAATAGAATCACTTTCTTAACCAATACTCTATATAATACTGGAGTAAATGGGTATCTCTTTATAGACTCCCAATACCTTAAGAAACTATAACGATTCTATGAAATTAAACTAGAAGAACTCCCCTTATTATTCTAAGTAAGAGGTTACGACGGAAAACCTAGAAAACCTATTATATACTTTATCCGACTAATCTTATATATAGATAGGAGACAACTATATAGTATACCCTTCTATATACTCAACCTCGGAAAATATAACTTAATCCTCGGAAGGAAATAGTTGTCCTACTTCGGAATCAACCTATAAGTAACTAACCAAGCCCTGGAATAACTATTAGATATACCACCAATACTATACTTCGCCCAAGAGATATAGATAGATCTAGAATGAATCGACAACAAGAAGTATTAACTAGACCCACTCTTCCAGAAGGATATAGACTATAGGGAAAAGCTATTTATAATTGAGGATACTCGAAGAAAAGCGGGATATACTAGTTCCCGGCCCTAGAAGATACTAAAGCGTAAGGAACCATTTCCTATAGCCACCCAGGGAAATACTATAAAACCAAAGTATAGAGAACTAGTTAACCTACCCGGTGGGGGAAATAGCTAAGTAGTATAACTACTACCAACCACTAAAAGAAAAAGAACTTACTGGATCCCCTCCCTTGGAAAAAGAACCTATGAATAGGATGTTCGTGATAATATAAGAACTATAGAATATAAACTTTATAGTATATACTATCTAGAAGGAATGGATACATCGGATGACAACGGCGAACAAGAAGAGGCCTATAAACTAATCTCTATCAATATTACTGAAATCAGTACTCCTACCTATACCCTTCATACTAAAAGGAAGAAAGACTCCTTATTTATTACTAGTATTTACGAAATCGACCACCACCTCGAAGACCGTAAGGCTAAGGAAGACCTTGAGGAAGACGAACGTCTAGTAAAGAAGAACCTCCTGGACGAATACAGGATATATAAAGACGTCTTCTCTAAGGCCGCTTCTAATACACTCCCGCCGCACTATAACATTGACTTTAAAATCAAACTAGAATCAGAAAACACCCTAGGATTCAACCCACTATACAATATAACCACTACCGAGCTTAAGGCTATAAAGGTTTACTTAGAAGAAAACATGGCAAAAGGCTTTATAGCCCTAAGCCAGGCCCCCTTTACATCTCCTATACTATTTGTTCATAAGCCAGATAGTAGACTTCGTTTCTATATCGACTTTCGAAAATTGAATATAATTATCTAGAAGGACTAGTACCCATTGCCTCTAATTGATGAAACTTTAGCCCGAATCAATAAGACTAAGATTTTTACTAAGCTTAATATTCAATAAGTATTCCACTGAATTTAAATTCATCCTGACTCTAAAGAATTAACTACCTTCTGTACCTACTATAGAGTATTCAAGTATAAAGTACTACTATTTAGATTAATAAATAGACCCGCTATATACTAGTATTATATAAACAATATCTTATTTAACTACCTCGATGACTTCTATACTACCTACTTAGACGATATCTTGATTTACTTAGAAGATCCTCTAGAATATATAGTATATATATATAAAGTACTTGAATAACTATAAGAAGCTGGCCTCTAAGCTGATATTAAGAAATATAAGTTTAATATAACCCGGATAAAATACCTTGGATTTATTATTAGTATAACCGGTATCAAGGTTAACCCTGAGAAAGTGAAGGTTATAAAAGATTAGAAGGTACCCTAAACTATAAGAGTTATATAATCCTTCCTTGGTTTCTATAATTTCTACCAACGATTCATTAAGGACTATAGTCTAGTTGCGAGACTATTGACTAAGTTGACCGGAAAAGGAATCTCCTTCGATTTTAACTAGAACTATAAGAATACCTTCCGAAGACTAAAAGATACTCTAATGAATACCCCTGTACTATACTACTATAACCCTAGACTCGAAACTATAATTGAAACCGATGCCTCTGATAGGGTAGTAGCTAGTATACTATCCTAGAAACAACCTGACGGTGATTAGTACCTGGTAGCCTACTTCTCAAAAACAATAGCCCTGGTAGAACTAAACTACTAGATATATAATAAGGAAATACTAGCTATCGTCAAGTCTCTCTCTCACTAGAGGACCGAAACCACGGGATCCCTGTATCGAATTTAAATTATCATGGATCATAAGGCCCTAGAATACTTTATATTGACTAAGTAATTGAACTCACAATAAGCCTGATAGGTAGAATTCTTGTCCGAATTCTTCTTCACGATTATATACCGACCCGGTAAGAAGAACGAACGCACCGATACCCTAATACATAGAGAACAAGATATTAGTCCTCAGGAAATTACTAAAAGTAAGCACCGGACCTAGACATTACTTATACCAGATCAACTTAACCTATAGATACTGAATAATATAACCCTATATAAATTCGAAGAATTCAAAGACCTCGCCCCTATAGAGTCCCCTATCGATGTTATAGACTAAATCTTATCTACGAATAGAGATAGCCTAACCCTTACTAAGGAAAGAAAGAGAGCTGAAAGAGGTAACCAGGATTGGACTATAGACAACGGATTACTATTTTAGAGAAGGTACTTAGTAGTACTAGATAAGTTATATTCCCTACCTAGCGGGTTAAATCAACCTTTCCCCCTAAGAATATATTTAATTCAGGAATCTCACAACCAGGTATCAATAGTATACCTGAGCCCAAAGAAGACAATAACCCTTCTTACTATATAGTACTACTGGAAAGGAATAGTCTCGGATATAAAGAGATATATTAACAACTACCATATATACAGGAGATCCTACAACCCCCGAGACAAGACCCCTGGTTTCTTGAACCCGTTACTGATCCCTGAAAGGCCCTAGCAATACATCACTATAGACTTCAAGTCCTTCCCGAAAGATAAGTATGGTTTTAATAATATCCTCGTAGTAATCGATCGCTTCAGTAAACAAGCTATATCGGTGCTATATTATAAGACCGTGAACACCCGGGAACTTGCCTAGCTATACATTTCGAATATATACCAACACAAGGGCGCTCCAATGTCGATCGTTTCGGACCAAGGACCCTAATTCATATCAGACTTCTGGAATGAATTCTACAGAATCTTAGGTATAAAGATCAAGTTTTCGACCACCCACCATATATAGACGGATAGATAGACCGAAATCATGAACTAGTATATTGACCAACAACTCCGACCCTATATAAGCTACTACTAAGACGACTAGTCAGAACTACTCCTGATCATAGATTACACCCAACTAGTCCTACCGTATAAAAGCCTTGGAATATCCCCCTTTGAACTACTTAATAGATATCTACCTCGGACATCTTTCGATTAGAATCAACCAGAAGAACCAACGATAGTAAAAGAATATCTAAATATTATAGAAGCCTAAAATATTACAAGGAGAATATACAATACCTAGGAAAAGGTAAAAGAGATCCTATAGGTCTCGCAAGAAAAGAAACAACGTAACGTAAACCAATACCGATAACCAATAGACTAGAAAGTAAAGGATAAAGTATAGATTACAACACAGAACTAGAAGATACAGAGACCTAGTCGAAAGTTAGACTACTAAATAGCCGGCCTATACCTAGTACTAGCCCAGGAAGGAAACAGTTATAGAATCGACCTACCATGATCCATAAATATCTACCTAGTATTCTCGCCGGATAAGCTACGTAAAGCTACTAATAACCCGCTACCCGGCTAAGAACTAGAAGAGCCACCAAGTATTATTATTATAAACAACGACGAATGGGAAGTCGAAAAGATCCTCGTAGTCAAGAAACTATATAATAGTCTACTCTACTATATCCAATAGACTAGTTTTGATGAGGATCCCGAATAGTACCCTACATCTAACTTAAAATATAGTCCCCATATACTCCGAAAGTTCTACCTTGATAACCCTAACCTCCCTGGACCTCTACGACGGCTCCTTGAATAGATACAACACTATAATAATAGTATAGATGATTACAATGAATTGGACAACGATAGACCTATAGAAACATACTCGAGGGCGAGCTTTTTCAGGAGGAGGGGGTAATATAACGGTTCTGACGATGTACCTATTCCTAGAGTAACCTAGTTAAATAGAAGATTGTTATTCCAAGCCAGAAGCTACTAAGAACTATTATATAATATCGCTTCGTGTATATAGTCAAGCTTCACTTAAGCTCTCTTCTCTCCCTAGTCTAGAATTCTATATATTTTCCACCTCTATAACTTATATAGCTATAGCCTAAGTATAGATCGTTATATTTAATAAATATATAAAAGAAGATATTATTAATCTTAAACTTAGACTATCTTTTAAGTTATAAGATACTCTAACTAACCTTATTAATTAAAAACTAAAAGGTTACCTAAAGACCTAGTTATTTAACTAGTTATCTAATAAGTTATTTAATATTTTAATTAATATATTAACTAATATACTATTTATTAATAAACTTAATAACTTTAAGATTATTATTTCTATTAATTTAAAATCTCTAGATATTATAAAACTAATAATAGAAACTCTAATACCTTTTATTTTAAATTATAAACTATTAGATCTTAAAATAAAAGTACTTAATAAAGAGAAGTCTTTACTCTTAGTTAAGAAGTATACTTATAAGTTAACTAGAGATAGTTAATTTATTAAGTATTATAAATTAAAGTAAGTATTAAATAGAGTTAGTTTAAATACTACTAATCTTATATTCTAGAAAGTAAATAATAATATTAATCTAATTAATAATAATAATAAATATTAAACTTTAATTAGATATTAACTAGATTAGAACTAGAGTTAATATAATCTTTAGAGTTAAAAAAGAAAATATAAAGATACTATTAATAAGAATAAGAGATTTATAAAGGTTATTAAAGTTATACTTACTCTAATCTATAATTAAGAACTTAATAAAAAAGATAAAATTACCTTAATTAACTCTAGAGAAGACTTAGAAATCTTTATCTCTAAGAGTTATAAAGAAGTTATTAATAATCTTAAATATAACTAGTAATAGAGAGATATAATTTAAGAAGAACTAGTATTACTCTAAATTAATAGTACTTAGAGAGAAGAAGTCTCTTCTAAAGAAGTAAACTTAATATTTATAAAATAAATATTTATAATTAAAATAAATTCTAATAATTTACTTAAGTAGTTTAAAACTTAACTAGTTATAAAAGGATTCTTCTAAGTATATAGAGAAGATTATATAAAAATATTTATATTAATTATATATATAGATACTCTCTATATCTTTCTTATAATTATAATTATTAAAAGTCTTAAATATTACTACTTTAATATTAAAAATACCTTTATAAAGTTAACTCTAATAGAGTAATTATTCTTATCTTAATCTAATAGAGTTTTATTTTAATTAAGATATATATTAAGAGTACTCTAGAGTCTTTATAAACTTAAGTAATTAATTTAAAACTAGAATCTTCTTTATAAATTCTATTTTATTTTAATTAGTTTTAAATAAAGTTTAATAAATCTTTATCTTTTTATCTATCTAGAATAAAAGCTTATAATATTAGTTTATATTAATAATATACTAGTTACTACTTTTAAACTTATTAAGATTAATTAGTTTAGTTTTAAACTATTAGAATAATTTTATATTAAGGATTTAAAAGAGATTAAAAAAGTTTTTAGAATATAAATAATATAAAACTATAAAGAATAAACTCTTTATTTTAATTAAGAGTAATATTTAAAAATTATCTTAAATTAATTTAGTTTTCTAAAAGAAAAATATAAATTAAAGAAAGTTCTACTTTTTAAATATAATAATCTATAATCTATATTATTTACTAATAAGAGAATTAATAGAATAAAATATTAAGAAATAATAAAAAGCTTAATATACTTAACTATATATATATAATCTAATATCTTATTTATATTTAATAAACTTAATTAATTTATAAGTAATCTTATAGAATATTATTAAACTATACTAAATAAGTTTTTTAAATATTTATAATCTATAATAAAATACTAGATTAGATTTAGATTTAATTAAGATTTAAATCTAGTCTTATATATAAATACTAATTAAACTAAATAGAAAAGTAATTAAAAAAGTATATTTAAAAATATTATAAAACTTTATAATAGATTAATTACTTAAAGAAGTAAAGTATAATATTTAATAATTATATTAAATATAAAGTTAGAATATATAATAATATTATTAATTATTAAACTAAACTAATA
>PDUO01000111.1:4246-34732 GCA_003008705.1 Pezicula radicicola | reverse complement strand
ATATATTAAACTTATTTTAAAACTTTATTTAATATTTAAATATTAATTTTAAATAGTTTAAATTAATTTAATATAAATCTAATTATAAATAACTTAAATAATTAATTTTAATATTAATTTATTAATTTAATATTATTTTAAGATAGTAAACTACTTTTAGTACTAGAATATAATAGAATAGATTAATTTCTATTAAAAACTTAAATTAGATAATAAAGTTATTACCTTTAGATATTAATTTAGATTATTTTTAGTATATTTTAATAGATTTTAATTATAACTAGTAAATATCTAAGCTTATAATTATTAAGCTTTAAACTAGTAGAAATTATATATATATATAATAAGTAAATTATAAATATTAACTATCTAAAAGAGAGACTAATTAGTAGATTTAATATATAAAGTAAGAGGTATTATAAAAGATTTAAATACTATATAAAATAAGTTATTTTAGATATATAAAGTATATATAACTTACTCTATATATACAAGATATTTTTATACAATACAAGAGATAAAATAAGGATATATTTAGATCTATAGTTCTAATATAGGGAACACGTGATCGCTGGGCAACAGAATTTAACTGTTGGATATAATAGGGTAACCGCAAAGTCTTAACCAATTGGACTATACAGTTGTAACGTCCAGTGCAAGGCATTAACGGACGGCAGATATCTTAAATGTATTGCTTCATCCCTTCCAAAGTTACAAGATTATCTCCAAAGCTCCCCTTTCTCAAGTAGACTTATAATGAACGGTCGATCACCTATAGCCATTGTCGGATATGCCTACAGGGCTCCTAGCTGCGGCCGTAACTTTGGGAGTTCCTGGAGGAAACGAAGTCCGCATAGTCACAGGTGCTAAAGGACCGTTTCGATCAAGATGCATTCTACTATCCGAACTATCCGAAGGCAGAGAAGACCGGCTTCTTCTCATCTAAGGGAGCACACTTCCTGCCGGACGACATCTACGCCTTTGATGCTGCTTTCTTCAACCTCAAGGTTGACGAAGCTCGTGTCATGGATCCGCAGCATCGTCTTCTGCTCGAATGTGCTTTTGAGGCAGCTGAGATCGCCGGCATAACTACTTCTAATCTTTTCGGGTCTAACGTCGGTGTCTTTGCAGCGAAAGACACTTCAGACTACATATCGCACATAATAGAGGACTTGCCGACGACCTTAAAATACACGGCCATTGGAAATTCACCAGCTATGATCGCCATCCACTTGTCTTACTTTTTCGGTCTTACTGGGCCAAGTATTGTCGTGGACGCTGTATTATAGATAAGTATATATAGAGCCTCTAGGCTAAGATAACTAGCTCTTATATACTACCTCTTTTCTATATCTTTTCTTAGTTTCATATAATCTCTACTCTTCTAAAAACTCTTTCTAAGCTTCTTTTTAAGTATTAGAAATATAAGAACATCTATAGTACTTATAGGGATATATAATAGAATATTTAAGTAGGTAGAGTATAACTTATATTCTAGAAATACTAAGTTATATATATACTTTAATTCTTTTAGTACTATACTCTTATCTCTAGTTCTATAGTAAAGAGAGTAATTTAAACTATTATACTAAACTCTAGTACTATAAAGTTAAGCTTCTAAAACTATATTAATATAGAAACCTTCTACTATAGTAATACTAGTAAATACTAGATTTAAGGGATTTAAAAGATTTAGATTAGTATAAAAATTTATATAAGTAGATAGTATTCTCTTAAATAAGAGTTTTATACTTAACTTAAATAATATTCTTTATTATACTAATAATAGATTCTACTTATTAGTCTTTATAATATATTTATTTTTTTCTCTTACTTTAATATTAGAGTATAACTTTTATTAGAAAAGATACTTTATTTATTATATTAGAGTATATATTATTAAAGTTATAAGAAATAAAAGTACTATAGAACTGAACTTATAAAAGTATATTCTATAAGGTAGAAAAATTATTCTAGCTAAGAGTTAATAAGACTAAATTGTTTATATATCTAAAAACTAAGATTTACTTAATAATTTCTAAAAAGAGGGTCTAAGAGAAGGGTAAATTAAAAACGGTCACTTTTCGAAATCCGGGAAGGTTACACTAAACACAGAGATAGGCGACAGCTTTTATAAGGTATATGATTTTCTGAGAGTTGGACGGGTCGCTGATCGCAGAAGTAAGCAAGCTTTAATATAGTTCGATAATCCTAACACTAACTTGCCGAGATGTCGTTTTCCGCTCAAGAAAGCCTGGCCATGTCCAATTTTTTCTCTCGTCGCTCCCACCACGAAGATATTGACATTGTGAATGTGGCGAGTATGAAAGTTATTAAGACAGCAACCCATATCTCATGATGAACCCGGAACACGGAATCTTGCTCTGTACTTTGCCCTGCCTGGCCAGTACTCTGAAACCAAACCAGGGTAGTACTGAAAAAGGACTTCGAATGAATAAGTTAACATTCTTATACTATGAACGAAAAAGCTGATATATATCTCATTACTCCAAGGGTAGGGAAAAAATTGACTGCAAACGCACCATGACCAAGTTTGCAGGCAAATAAAACATAGCAACCATGGTTGCTATGCGCATTGTGCGGGAGTCTTGAGAAGTCTTGTCCGTAAGTGAAAGCATGGCCTTAGACTCGACCGAATCAGCCAGTGCAATTTGCGTTAGCCTTAAGCCGTTATTGTACATAAGCTCCTGTCCATGGAGCTTTAAAATATCGTCATACTTTGATCAAAAATGTGGTTATTACTTGTCCAACCAATTTTATGCGCATAAAAGTCTTACCATCAACCTAATATCATTTGAGAAGCTTAAAAGCTTTCGCGTGGTTTGAGTGTAATTTGTTAACTCGCTAGACATATTTCGGAGCTCACGTTGAAAGCCGTCGTGAATAGGCGTTGGAAGATTGCACATCCTAGCAATTGTGTCCTCATGTATTCCAATAGCTGCTAAAGTATTTCGTGTATTTATAAGGATTGAGCGACCGTGATGCAACTTCTGTCGTAGGCGGTGGATCTGCTGCTTAGAGGAGAAGTTAAGTCCAAATTCGCTATAAGGCTTGCAGATCGTTACTTTCTCGTCCTGCCCACCATAACACGTACACCCAAAACGTTAGTTTGTATAATTGAGTAATTCTTCTAACATAAGCTAGAAATAAGGAACAGAGACGTTCAAGTTGGACTTTCTAATGGTCTTTTTAAATCTGAAATAATCAAAGACCTTCGCCCCGCGAAACAAATGATTCTGGACTCACAAGTGTCTTTAGTCTCTCGGCAATGTAGTTAAGGTACTCTCTCCAACAAGCAAGGCTTGTAGTAAGATATCGGATATGTAAACCCATTGGGTGAGATGTATTGCTCGTTTTACTACCATCTAAACCCGAGGTAAAGGATACTGGAGGCATTATAACAAGCCAACTTGATTGCCTGATATCGAAATTGTATTTTTGATGAATTGCCGATTGGCGACATGACCATGGATCCTCGAGGTCGCGCCCATGACGTTCAAAGTGACGAATGTTGTAACACAGATCTTGGGATAGTTTTGTCAGTCTTCTCATTTGCATATCGAGATCAAGTACTGACCACCTGCCTGATTTCCTTCCCGTGTTTCTCCATTGCTTAGGTTATCCTCCGCTCTTTCATCCTTGCTTGAAGTTGCGATCCGGCTATAGCAAGTCATAAAATCTTCATCTTTGGAAAACAATTTTCTCCCGAGGCCCATAACAATCTTCAGGAAGTAAGGTGTGACTCTGTCAATGGTACAGATCGCCTGAAACATTTCAACTGTAACATTTATCCGACTCCATGAGTTAGATTTATGCAAGATCCTATACGACAATGTGTTATTCATTTAGAACGAAAGTTCTTTTTATTGAAAGAGTCACCTACAATATCCTTAAGGAGCTAGGCGGTAGTTTTCGCTGTGGATGATTAAATTATTACCAGTTGAAAACATGAATGTCGCTTTGGGGTAAGACCACGTACGTGTAAGACTGTATCCAGTTCCTCGATAGACGATACCCGCCCTACTAAATTTCCTTCGTCGTCGGATTCAATGTGTTCTCCTGTGACTGCGGGCTGTGGAGAGAAATTTGACGAAGAAACAATTTCAATGATTTGAACATTGCAATTATTCGCCTCTGTGATGAATAAATCAGGCAGTTTTGCCTCAAACTCGGGCCAAAAATACTCAAGCTCATGTTTATCGATGATACTGCGTAGGGAGCTGAGCGGATGCGACCTTCCTCCGCGGAAAACAGATGCACTTTCTGAGGCCATCGCAAGTCTGCGATATGCGATGATCTATTTCCTGCAGAGAAGTCTAAAGGTTTCTTGGCTATGTGTAGCAGTCGAACGGGTCCTGCGATGGAAGGCATCAGTAACAGATATGTATTGAGCACCGCCCTTCGCTATGGGACCTACTTCTTGACTCAAATGCGCACTACCTGCAGGACGACGTGCTAGTCTCCAGAGTACTCTATACGTGTGACAAGGGAGGTGCACTGCCACTGCTGTACGGTATGACGATGTGAGGGATATATCGGCCCCGAGTGCTGACAGCCTGAAGGGAACACTCACTACTCTTATTGTGCGGCATGGGTACCCAATTGGGTCGTAATTCATTCTTAGGACTTAGAAAATCCTGCTAAATTTTGTCTAAATTTTGTCTAAATTTTATACGCTTTTCTTGATTCAACTTCTTCTCATACTATCTTCATTTTCCCTACGAGTTAAAGTCCTCGCCAAGGTTCCAGGGTACGACGCACAGTTGACGTGGCGAGTGGGGGTAGTTTTGGGCACCCATGCCGTACACCATAATCTACCCTATTAACAAGGGAGGAGGACTGGAACCTGTCCCTCAGCTCCATCATATCTTAGAGCTCCTCCTTCCATCTGGCAACAATCAAATCAATATTAACGTTCTTGCAATTCATCCTAAACATGACTGAGATAACCCATCTTGAGGCAAGATATGTGGACCGAGCCAAGCTGGACAGCTTGCTTGAAAGGCTGTTTAGATCCTCAAGCAACTACAGCGTGAAGGTATTTATTCTAATAGGAACCGTGCGTGGTAAACCACTAATGACTTTTAGAGTCAAGGAGATGTGATTGAAATCACAGCATCCAGAATACTCACGGAGGTAAGATATTACATCTTGCTCCAGTGTCACAAAAACAACAAGATTAGGCATATTAAAAGCTGTTAACTACAGGCAGAAATCAAGACTGTTATAGTCAGCGGATAATGGAGAACACGTTTAGTTACTCAATTGGTAGACTTATCTTGCAGAAGGAATTAATAGCAAAGAAATTAAGGAATGTCACTTTGTAGTAATAGTTGTGTTCTCTGTGAGTCGTGAAAATGTTCTTGCCTCCGGTTTCAGTAAGATGGTATGCAAGGTAAAAGTCTCGATGTTACCAGGAAGATTGGCTGATTATGCCGACGTCGAGGCTGCTAATATTACTTATCAATGGAGACGATTTATGCTCTGACTTTAAAAGCGACGCAGGAGGCTGTGCTGTTAGTTGTAGTGCAGACGCCCTGTCGGGCGATTAGTCTGCGCTCTTGTAGAGTAATTGGGTGCTTAGCGGATGAGTTACATGGAGTATTAGGTATGTTCTGACAGCCAATCTCCTAATGGCTCCGCGCGCCCTCCGCCTAGATACTGTGAGGCAACTGGGGTTGGGCTCGGATACGTCTCATGTGGCGCAATCGTAGGGCATCAACTTTGAGTAGAGAGAACAGCGAATGGCTATAAATTCCGATAGCGTGCCATCCCGCATGTACTTGTACTACCACACTTTCCTTCAACCTTTCTCCTTCAGCGAGTACTACACCGCCTGATAATGTTGGGAGTACCTGTAAACTTCTGAACTGGAAATCAATTTAGAATTATCCCTAACAACGTCAAAGAATATCGCAGGTTCAAGCATGGCATCTGAAAGGACCTGTATTCGATCATTACGCACACAGATGCACAATAATATGGTTTGTTCCGAGTCGGGGCACCATTTCCTACCGAATATCAGTGTCCCCACCATCTTCACTTTGCCGGCCATCGAAAAAGCTACTCTTGCATTGAAATGTCGACCAGATGAGCGTGTTGGACTAGCGGAAAAGATACACTACAAAGGGAAGAAAACCTTTGCCATCCTGATTTTAATGGGTGAAGAAGACTACATCGTGCAGTTTCGCAACTGGAGCGCTCTCGACGATCGCCTACCGTTGAGTAAATACGAGGCACAGAAGATTGCAGGTGAAGTTGGATCTTGCTTTGCAGATGAATACCAATGGAAGCTCCTGCCCGAAACCTTTCCTTTGAATATGTGGGAACACCATTTAGAATTTGTTAAGGCAACGATACTGCCATTTGTTGACGAGCCTGAGCAAGTGGCTACAGGTGGGTTCGGCGAGATCTCTAAGGTCAAAATTCTGCCGTCACAACAAGCATTATACACCCAAGAAGTAGGTCAATCATTACCCATGCTCTACACATCTGGAGAGAAACTCTAAGAGATGCTAATGTAGTGGCTGTTTGCAAGGGTGGTCAAGTCCATGTCATCAGGAAACGTTTGAAGTCAAAGGAGATTACAAGGGAGCTCCGCCACGAAAAGATGTGCCTACGCCTTCTCAACCAACTCCAACATCCGAATATAATTCGTCTACTTGGTTCTTATACACACCGGGGAGATCATAATTTCTTATTTCCCTGTGTCGATATGGACATGAACCATTTTCTTCGAAGGGAGCATCGATTTGGAAACTTCTTATGGGATTTCACCTTCTATTCAGCCTTACATGGATTGAGCTCTGCGCTGTCGAAAACTCATCGGCTCCATCTTAATCAAACAGAGCATAAAGTAGATTTCGAGGCAATTGGTTATCATCATGACATCCGACCCGCAAATATCTTAGTAAGCAAAGAGACTTTTATACTCGCTGATTTCGGACTTGGAAATTTGAAGGAAATGAATGCTCAATCACAAACTCCTTGGAAGTCGACCACTGGAGATTACCTTGCTCCTGAATGCATGGATGAGAAACATAATAGGCAAGATGTCAGCCGAGCCATCGATGTTTGGGCATTTGGGTGCCTTATAGCCGAAGTAGTTACATATATGCGAAATGGCGCTGCGGGAGTGAAAGAGTTTAGCAATAGGCGCTTATCACCTGGACGCGTAGCGCACTGGAAGGATAGTGGATTCTACAACCCTAATGGGGACGTCAAACCCGAAGTCCACGAATGGCTCAAAGCGCTGCCTAACGACAGCTCGAGCGGAAGTCTCATTTCATCACTTATCGATTTATCACTCCAGGTTTTGACAAAAGATCCTCGGCAGCGTCCTTTCATTGCGACCATTTGTGAAAAGCTTGCGCTATTAAGCCTTAAGGCCCATTTTATCGCTATTGAGGAGCAATTTTCCCATTACGTAGGGTCTAACCCAGCTTCCGTGGCTTACAATAGACCAACAACCAAGAATCTCTGGTTTCTGCAGGAACGCTTTCGTGCATGGGGTATGGCACTGACACTCGAGGGAAATGAACTCTCATCTGAGTGCTTGAGTAATTTGGGGAGGATACACGATAAGTCCATCGAGTCTATGGTTACCTTGTTTCATAACTTGGAGAAAGGCGCTCCGAAAACCAGTAGTTCTGACGACCAATACTTGTTCGAAACTCACATCGATCAGCCAGTCGAGATTCTCTGGAATCTTTTACCGTCCAATCTTCGAAGACGGGCTGAGGATTATTGGCATCAGGCTATCCTAAACACGGAAGATGATGAGATTTTGGATGTTATTCATCATGCATTACAATCGCCATATGCCGTCTATAATGTAGCTGATGCTATAGCCAAGATGAGGAAGATTCGGCTGAACATGCTCCGGCCTGATAGTTTCCAGGCGGCTGAGAAAGCTCACACTATCAAATTAAGCGACGTTGAGGTTGTTTACAAAGAAAACTGCCACACTCTTGGTCGACATAAAGGCAAGGAGCCGGTTCTAGTGGAGCGGATGCAGTCTACACATATATTGGAAAATATGGATCCAGTACAGAGAGACCTTGTGATGGATCTGAAAGCAAAAAGCTTAAGCATACATCCAAAACCAGAAGGGCTGAGAACCCTGAAATGTATCGGTGTCTTAAATGGAACTAGTGACAAGGTTGGATACGGGTTTGTCTATCGATATCCGGAAGGGATAGAATCAGACCCTACCACGCTACTCCAGCGTCTTGTGCAGGCAAAAGATTCAAAAGATCGCCCGCTTCTCGGCGACAAGTTTCAGTTGGCATTTGCCCTTGCAGACTTTCTAAAGGAATTCCACACTATCGGGTGGCTGCACGAGAACTTCAACTCACATAACGTCCTCTTATTCAGGCCGTCTGGTCGTGGTGAGGCCAGCAATCTTCCCCCCAGCCATGAATTATGGCAACCATATGTGGTTGGGTTACACAAAAGCAGACCCGACGGCAGCTTTTGGCAAACGGATGGCCTTGCCACTGATGACAATTTGCAGGACTACCAGCACCCCGATTACGCTAGCACAGGGCGCTATCGACTACCATTTGACTATTACAGTCTTGGAATCGTTCTTTTGGAGATAGGGCTCTGGCGTCCGCTGACTAGCTTGCTGGCAAAGTCTCAACATCTAACAATGGTCGAGATTCGATCGAAGCTGAAAGAACGGTGTCAGACTGAATTAGGGGCAAGGATGGGTGGTGTATACAGAGACGTAGCACTGCAATGCATAGATGGCAGCCTTG
The DNA here is from genome assembly GCA_003008705.1 of Pezicula radicicola. Lineage (NCBI taxonomy): Eukaryota > Fungi > Ascomycota > Leotiomycetes > Helotiales > Dermateaceae > Pezicula > Pezicula radicicola. The sequence continues at coordinate 25,949 of PDUO01000111.1, read as the reverse complement.
AGAGTTATTCGACTCAGTCAGAGGGTATGGTGAGAGATGAACTGTTGCTAGAAAGAACCGCTGCGCTTGGAAGATTTACTGTGAGGGTTGTCGAGCCACTGGAACAAATCGCCAAGGCTTTCATCTGAGCCACAACTGATTATGGAAGGCCACTCAGCCAAATTAGAGTCGTATTTGCGCGTGTAATATTCCAGGCACACCATTCCATCTTTATTGGGCCGCTTCGTGAAGGTCGGGAGCATCAAAAACTGGGCGATGCCTTAGCAGATGGCCCTACCTAGCTTCTATCGCCCGACTTGGGAGCCTCACTAGAAATAAGCCCGAGCCCTTCCCCCATACCATTGATCCACGTGTACATGCAGCATACCGACTCAGCCCCATCTGCAGTTACCTGTTCACCAATTCTCTGCCTAACCACATCGCATAGAGTTCGGCTTGCAGATACGACTGTTCATATCGTCTACGTGTTGTTCTTAAAAGCTTTGCCTACAGCTTCTTATCCTCCTAGGTTTTTCGTACGCCTGTTCCCTGGGATTCATAGACTGCTATCTTACCAACAGCTACTGCGCCCTCCACTTTTGTCCTTTGTGAACGTCAATATGTCATCTGAGTGGTCTCTTTCCTCTTCGTCACCTACACGATTCTCTTCCGGGGTGGAGGTGTGCGAATCAGAGACTGTACCCGGAAAATTCAATTTCATTTCCTTTCTCGCTGCAGCCCAGGCGCTGCAGATCGAATTTCTGCCTATTACTTGGGAAGCAGCACGACAAGATATCGGCTCCGGTGGAACATCGACAGTTAATGAGGGTCGCCAAAACTTACGTACCAGCTTCGCTTTCAAACGCATTCATGAAGATAGGAAACGAGAGAAAACCGAGGAGGGGATATTCCAAACTCTTATCAATGAGATCACTACATTGGGTCACACGTACGTTCGAGAGCACCCGAATATCGCTCAGCTGCAAGGAATCTGCTGGGACATCGCCCCTGATGACGACATACCCTGGCCTGTTTTAGTATTCGAGAAGACACATTTTGGAGACTTGCACAGTTTTGCTAGCTCAGCTATGGGGAGAGAGATGAATATTGGCGAGCGCCTCAAGCTTTGCATGGATATTGGAACAGCCATTGTAGACATACACTCTTTCAGTAAGTGCAATGCCATCACCAAGGATACATGGTTGCTGAAGTTACTCCCAGATATTATATATGGAGATATTAAGCCCCAAAATGTCCTCATCTTCAAAGATAAACCTGGGGAATACACTGCGAAAGTAATAGACTTTGGGTACTCAACTCCATACTTAAGTGACAACCAGCGGATTAAGTTGCCGATATCACACCCGTGGAATGCCCCTGAGAACGACCGTCTTGCTCGTCGGTGGACTCCACTACAGGCAGCAAAAGCAGATTCATTTTCTTTCGGCATGTTATGTCTCTGGCTCTTATTTGAGACATATCTCTCGGGGATAAAACCAGTACCTCAAGGCCTCGATTTGGCAGCTATTGAAATTTCTGGGTCGGCTGAGGATACTCTTTCCAAAGTCAAAGCAAGGCTTCAAATACATGCCCAGCAGCTTTTAGCAACGGAGACAGGATTGGATGACGACCAGCGGAGAGCTTTGAAAGAATTTTTCTGTTCAAGCCTAAGTAACGATCCACAAAAACGGGACGGAAGCATTCAGCATTTGTTGTTGGAGCTGAATCCAGAATGGTAAGTCATGGTTTCAACCAGAAATATTGATTTCAAGCTAAAAAAGGCAAAGTTTGATACCAAAAAGAGATCGCACTGTGAAAACAGAAAATCATCCGCTTAATACTGAATTTAAGGTAATACATCTACATTCATTATGGAAAATAAATTTAACCATCTTTAGATTGAAAATTCGATATATGCTTTTTATTTTGCAGACTACCGAGTTCGTTTGCATATTGCAAAAAGTCTGTTTGAAGAGCATCATCACAATCCCTCCCTTGTACCACAGATCGCATTTTGCTACTACATCGGATTCGGCACTGCCAGAGACGAAACTAAGTCAAAGGAAATTCTGGAGCAAAACAACTTGAGCCTACAGAGTCTTCATGATCTGATATCTCGATGTGCTGAAGAACGCGGCTCGTTTAGACCGCCTGCACTAGGCAAACTAATGGACATTGGTCATGTCAATTGGTCAGACCCCAGTTACACTTACCTTAATCAAAGGAAGTTAGCTGAAGCAGAGGCACAGCTACTACGAGAAAAAGATGATCTGATAATGAGTTTTGGTGAAGACCACCCGCTGGTCATAATATCGATTCGATTTACTATTATGGTATGCGATACACAACGCAAGTGGAACACAGCCGAAGAGCTAGAGATGCAAGTGATGGACATCAGCGAAAGGGTGCTAGGAAGGGAGCATATATTGACGCTGGGGAGTGTATACAACCTATCATTGATATTCTGGAAGCAAGGCAGATGGAGCCAGGCTGAAGAGCTGCTTACACAAGTGTTAGACGTAAGAAAAAAGACGCTTGGGGAGCAACACCCAGAAACGCTGAGCAATATGACCAACCTTGCCACCCTGTACCGGAAACAGCGCAGGATAGAGGAGGCAGAAAAGCTAGAAATGGAAGTGCTGGAGGTAAGGAAAAGGGTGCAAGGAGAGGAGCACCCCAATACGCTGGCAAGCATGAAGAACCTGGCCGCGATATACTGGACCCAAGGCAGGTTGGAGGAGTCCGAAAAGTTAGAGTCCCAGGCGGTGGAAATTAGCAAAAGAGTGCTAGGAGAGAAACACTATGGTACCTTGACTTCTATGGGCAACTTGAGTTTAACGTATAGTAGTCAAGGACGACACAACAAAGCGACAGAGCTTGCATTGCACGTAATAGAGTTATGCCACGAGGTCCTCGGCGCAGAGCACCCTATCACGTTGGATAATATCAGCAACCTATCCTCGATATGTCAAAACCAGAATCAATACGACATAGCAACAGATCTTGAATTGCATACGGCAGAGCTACGCCAGAAGATCCTCGGCGTAGATCACCCTGACACGTTAACTAGCATGAGCAACTTGGCCACACTATTTAGGTATCAGGGACGATATGACGAGGCAGAAAGATTTGATTTGATTACCGTGAAGCAATGCCAAGAAGTCCTCGGCGCAGAGCACCCTATGACGTTGATTAGTATGAGTAACCTAGGGGCAACATATGCACGTCAAAAGCAACACAATAAAGCAGCAGAACTTTTTTCGCATGTAATGGAACAGCGCAAGAAAAGTCTTGGAGCAGATAATCCTGATACGTTGACTAGCATGGCCGACCTAGCCTCAGTGTATCAAGATCAAAAAGAATACGATAAGGCATCGGAGCTTCATTCAATTACAATGGAACTACGTCAGAAAGTCCTCGGCGCAGAGCACTCTAGTACGTTGAGTTCCATGCATAATTTAGCTATCGTATGGGAATCACAAGGCAGAGATATCGATGCTATAAACTTGATGACTTCATGTTTGGAACTCAAGACAAAGACTCTCGGTGCCAATAATCGTAGTACAGAAAAGGCTGCTGATTGGTTAAACCACTGGAAAACCAGCAAGATTGACGGAGATAGTTTACGGAATTCGGATCAGACAAGCTCTTTTCATGAAAAGCTTCCTGGAGGCAAGGACTAAAGAGTGATAGGCATTGCAACAGCTCTCAATTCCGTGCCGCGTTCTCCTCTTGTCACTCATTCGGAAACCGTGCTTAGCGAGCACATATGAACCGTTATATATATATATACGACTTTGTCCTTACATTTCTCTTTTTCTTCTTTAGGTTAGTATCTTCGAATAAAGGTTATTTCTACAGTTTCAATTTTCGCGGTTAAAGAGTTATGGGCAGATGGTAGTACAGGCGACTGGTGCTTGGAGTCATCACTTTAAGGGAGATGATGATTCGTCTACTTAAGTCAGGTTAGCCTAACACATATCCCACCTATATTGTATTGTTCATAAGGCTTAATGGACAAGCTGCTGCCTGACATAACTGCGAGGTGTAACCACACTGCTCCGATATCATCCCTGCATTCGTTCTTGCTAAACGCCGTGGCGTGCAGCCTTGCAGCAGGGCGTCTTACGTGCAGAGAAGTGCAGCGCTCAGCCGCAATCCTTGAGAAGGACGATAACCTCACCGTTAAGAGAGAGAAAGATAAGAGGGCAAGATATCTCTGTGTTTTCATCAAATCCAGTTTAGTTTGACCAACATATCCTTCACGATTCTGCTCATTATTCTCGTTTACGTAGCACACAGCTGCTTGCATGCACTCTCACGCTATTATGGCTCTACCACGACCCAGGTAGTCTTTAATCCAAGCATCAGACCAACTAACTTAAATCATGGAACCGGACCTGCACACAGTTGGCTACCAAATGACAGCAGGCTCAGAATTCTTCGACGCACACCGCAGAGCCCACCGAGTGTTCCGATCAAGGAAAAGAGCTGATCTCTTTAACCCATTTAGGCATATTCCCTAGGATTCCGAGATTTCGAATGATGTCGAGGCTGGGGCCCGGAAGTCAGGTAAGTACTGAAAAACAATCTCCTTGGACCGCTTAACGAGCTTGGACTAATAATATTGCCTTGCGGCAGAGACCTAGAACAACCCTTTACTGTGCTTAATCAGTTTCAGAGAACAATACTCACGTCCTGGATCAACGCTTTCCTAATCTACATGCCTGTCGGACAGTGCCTCTCTTCTGTAAGGGGGGACTCAGGAAAGGCGAGCCAAAATGCAACCGGCGCGCAGGCCGCCCTGACAGCTATCGAGCCTGTCATGCGCAAAAGCGGGTGCAGCCTACCAATCTTTATCGACTCGCAGAAAATCCCTAAGCCTATCCTGCCGGTGCGAGGTACCACCGAACAGGAAAACACCGAAATCTTCGGCCAGTAACTACACTTCAGCATGGTGACGTCTGTATTCGTCGTGACATCGTACTACTGTACTTCTGCATCAATGCGACGGTGGACAGCATCTCGGCGCTAACAGAGCAGAGGGCGCTGTCGGAGGCGTTCGTGGGGCTCATACTGCTGCCAGTCCCAAACTGCGACTTTACGCCCATGTCTCTGGCAGTTGACGACCGCCTCGAGCAGACGATAAAGTATACGGTGGGGCGGAGTATCCAGACGGCGCTGCTGGTTGAGCCACTAATGGTGCTGTTGGCGTGGCGGATGGGTGTTGGGGGTGTGACATTGGCGTTTGATGAGTTTGAGGTTGTAAGTTTATTCACGACGATTCTTCTCTTGAACTTTTTGGTCATAGATACAAAGGTGTAGCCTCGAGCTGTTGGCCAGAGAAAGCAGAGGGTGAATTGCTTTTCTTGCAAGAACCAGCAGAATATTTCAAAGCAGTGGAGCTTAATTACAGTGTTCCCAATTTATATATTTGCTCGTTCGTTGACAAGCTAGGTTTCTTGGAAGGCCAACAGATTGTTCAGACTATGGGTGAATCAGGATTTGTTCAGATCCAAAGGTGGAAATGGAAAATACTCATGTCGACATTCCGATGTGGAACTAGCTCTTTCTCAATCGTACTGCACCGCCTCATGCACCGTGTGTCCTCGTGCAACTTCCCTGCATAACCGTATAGCACTGAGCCAACATATCTCGAGTAGACCAGGGCTAGTCTGGTTCGCGTTTGGAAATCTCGTAAAACGTAGCGCATCTGCCCTTATCAGAGTCGCTCAAATAGAATTCATAGAGATGTGTCGCGGTCTGGAGAGAGTGGTGGCCGTCAAGCTCGTCATCTTATTGCAGAGAAATAGAAAGACTCGCAAGCTGCGGGTCGTGGAAAAGGGATGTAGAGGGTTTTGTTGAAGCTGTCTGCGGGTGGCACTCTGCTATAGTAGGGTGGAGGTTGCTATTGTCTACTGTTGTGTTCGAGAGGTGCTACTGTTTGATGAGCATTTGATTGTCTTTAGGGTTTACCATAGATGATTCCGTACTGGCAACCGTAGAAGACATGCCTACGGTGGGTGGTGTGGTCGTGGTGGTCGTCGCGATGATTGATTGATTTGGTGGTTGTTGAAGTAAGTGCCCTCCCTAACCTGATATATACCTCCATAGAATGGGTACTTACATAACATTACCAGTTTATTGTACGGAGTATATTTAATTCTCGTCATCTCACCCCCGGTTGTATACTTCACATTAATTCTTAACTTTACGGAAGCAATTACCTAATTATTCACAAGCTCACAGAATGAACCCCAGAACTCCATCAACGAAACAGGAATTCTTCGCTTTTCAAAATACCCCGAGAGTTCTTCGGCCCATCGAGCCGACGTTGAGATTGGAAGTCGTTGCCAAGATACTTGATGGCATTGCTACCTTTCAGGTTCTTCGTCTCGACCAAAGTGCTGAGTTCCTGGTGTGGCTGCAGAACCATCTGGTCGAGGATGGCCCCTGCTGGCACGGACTCGACATGTTATCCTTTGGGTCGAATTCTTCTGTGTTAGCGTTTCTTGAAACCTATTGTTTCCAACCCATCTATGGTTCTTCGTGCCGTGCGCTAATCCCATGCTATACTACATTGGTGTAAAGACTATTGCAAGAGTACTTCGGCCGTCATCGATCATATGAAACTCATGTATATTAAATTCGAGAGAATCGAGCATATGTACTTTCTGCTAGATAGTATAGTGCGAGTCCATGATTATTCCAGCCCCATTTAGATCGTCATCCTTCACGTCGTTGGGGTATAAAATCAGAGATAGATGTGACGTGCCATTGACTTGAACTACGTTGAAATCGAAGGAGGGTCGCGTATCGAACATGGCAACGGAGCTCCACACTAATTCCTAGTTACAATGTGCGAAAGGGCAGATGAGGCATCGGGAGTGTTCTTATACCCCAAGGTTCTCATAGATGTGACCTCCTACTTGGAAAAGCTCTGCTTTCCTCGTGGAATGGCCGGGTTTCAAAACATCGTACGGATCAATAAACCAATACCCGGGAGTAATTGAATCACCGTCATAGTGTAATATATTGAAAAGAGGAGCGTTTAGATCCGGTTCCTGTCGGTTGTTAGTCTTGCCAATACGCAGTAGAACGAGAAAGAGGATCCTCGATTGCTCTCTTACCGTCACTTTCATCACCGGGTCTTTCTCAACAGCGTTCGTTATCTGAATACGTAGCAACGCAAATGTTGCAACACACAGGTACCAATTCAAGGTCATGATGAAGTTTTAGAGAAGAAGAGCAGCTGTAGGACAGCTCTCCACGAAAGACAAGGACAAACCACCAAGACCCGATGAAAGTGTTTTTGATTTTCGAGCATGACATAGACAGCCGAACGTTTCCCTCGCCACCCGTGCTCATCCCTCTAGATGGAACATGGCAAGGTCACACACACAAGCCCTCCTTCATAACGACGGGACAAGTCTGGAAATCAATGGCGACTGTCTGCCCCAGGGGCCCCCAAGTCTCACTGGAACTAACTGGGTATGCATAATTCTTTCGTATTTGTATTTGCTGCCGAAAGTCTAGGCTAAGAATGAATCGCAGGTAGGAATTTGGGGTGCGAGGATTTATGGGTTTTCCCACTTGGTGGTTTCCCTTATTTTGGAAAATATATTCGACCCTGACACTTAAGACACCTTGAGGTTGCGAGAAAAGAAACCAATTGGATCTAAGATTTGCTTTGTCCATATCTAAGACTTGGCAGACGAGAATATTCATTGTATCCTCAAGTATTCGAAAAGGTGGATAAAGTCATTGGTAAAATTGTGGCTGATAGTTGAAGGAAGCAGTCTGGAACTCAGCAGAGAATTTGATATGCTAAACAGGAAAACCAGCATTTAGCTAAAATTACGTACCACTGTTCTTTGTGCACGACCCATATATAAGACGCGACGCGTTTTCGTGCCTCCCACCACTCTTCATACAACACCACAATGCCCAGCCCACGTAAATCCTTTGCTGATAGGCTTAATGCCAATCGAAAGCCTTGATCCCAATTAACTAAAGACCAACGAATTGGCATTATACAAGCTGTTTTGGGTGGGGATAAAATAGGTGATGTAGCGCGTCGATTTAAGTACCATCGAAATTCGGTACAAAATACAATAAAGCGATATAAAGAGACGAATACTGTACGAAATCGACCTCATCCTGGCCCGACACCTATATTAAATCGAAGAGAAAGGCGATCTCTATTCAGACTAGTTCGAAAGGAGCCTACCCTTCCCTGGGGTAGTCTTATAGAATGGTGTCAAACTCGACTAGGTAAAAAGGTGTCGAAAACCATACTTCGACGTGTTCTGTACTCTACAAGGCTCAAACATTGGAGATCTTTGAAAAGGATATTCTTAGATAGGAGGGCTATATTACAGAGAACTCGATATTATCGAGAATGGCAAGGGAGGGAAGTGGAGTTGACTCAGGTATATACATCAAAATAAGGTTATTTTCAAGGCTAATACCCTACCTAGGGCTACTACTCCGACGAGTGCTCTGTAGCCTCAGACACCTCGAATCCCACTGGCTGGGTATAGCGATTCTCGAACGAACGATACGAGCGACGAATGGTTAATATTACGAATCATGGGAAGCCAGATATTACTATAATGGTATAGGGGGCAATATGGTTAGGTGGGAGATCAGACCTAGTCATTATGACTAGAGATTCAGACTCTAAAGGCAATGGATATACAACCTGGAGTTACCTACAGGCTCTTGAAGAGGTACTTCTTCCTATATATCAGCTAGGTCGATTTTATCAACAAGACAATGCGAAAATATATATATCAGGGAAGGTACAGAGGTGGTTCGAGGAGTATGGAATCTGGGTTATTGACTGGCCTGCGCATAGCCCAGATATGAACCCAATTGAACATGTCTGGCGGGCCATGAAGTCTATTTTACATAGGCAACATCCAGACATCCATTTACTTAAGAATAATAGGGAGGATGTGGAAGTTTTAAAGGGTTGGATCAAAGAGGCCTGGGAGGCGGTTCTACAAGAGCTTATTGATAGGCTTATCCTTTCTGTGCTAAATAGAGTACGTGCTCTACGCAAGGCAAAAGGCTGGTATACCAAGTATTAAAGCTCTATTTTAGGGCTTTCAAATGAATGTATTATTAGATTTTTATCTATTTTATTGGGTTTTTAAATAGGTTGGGAAGATTAGGTAGATAAATCGAATTATGGTGGGGTGGTCTGTGTTCTGGGGTATGCACAAAGATCAATGGCACGTAATTTTACATCCACCGTTTACGAGGCCTGACTTGTTAGCGCTGTTCCCAGGTAGCCAAAAGTTGCTCTTCATGCGGAGAAGATTTCATATGTGGGGATATCATCAAAGTTTTTGGGGTGCCATGAGCACCCTTCGAAACGTACTCCAGGAAGAGCTTTCTAACGTCGAAATGGTGATCGAAACCACCGGGAGAATTCCTTTTATCTATAACTTAGTTTGATCCTATAGGCCTCGATGACAATACTATCACTGCTAATCAAGTAGCAGAACAAGGGGTTTGATATTCTCGAACATGCTCACGTTCCTGCTCTTTGTGGGCATGTACACGATATAGCGTGTGCTGACATCGAGACAGGGGAGGCAGCGGGATATATCACAGATCTGCTCTTTTCGCTGTCGTTAGTTTTCTGCGAGTATGTGGAGTGTTCTCTGGGTCAAATGTTTTTCTATTACTCGATGAAAACCTGATGATTCCTTAAGTACATTTAATTGTATCTTGGTCGGTGTCACTAAAATACGCCGCTTACTGCAATCATCCAAAATTGCCCTTGTGAACGTAGGATCTCTCTGTATAAACGATTATCGATGGCGCGGCCACAATTATATATAGATTCAATAAGTGGTCAAGAAATAGTTTATTATTCAGCTCTTGTTCCGATGATATTGAATCTATCTCAAAAATTATCAAAGTTATCTTCGTCGATGGCGAGAAATAAGAGGAGGACACAAGCTCTTAGTAGTATTCCTTAGCAAGTTCACCAAACGACAATTTAGCTTCCGAATTTCTTAGAAATCGACGACCAACTCGATTTAGTAGAAAAATGATAGGGCCTAAGGGATGGAATATACAGCGCAACATCAGCGAGCCACTATGGGTGGACGTCGAACAACACAAGATGTTATACATTTTCCAGCACAACTATGAACAATTGTTTTCTTCGATCTACTACCCGCCTATGAAGAAATAGTAGAATTAAAGGAACAATCTATAGTAGCTACGCTCGACGTCATAGTTTAGCCGATATCCTACAAGCTCATCCTACCACTACTACCAATCATGCCGTTAGTAACAGTAAGTCTCCCACTGGCCTTCTTACTCTTCATGAGAAGGCATAGGAGAAGGCCGTTTCTCGGCAAGTAAGCGTAATTCTCGATGTAAAGCAATCTCGTGTCCAGCCCAAGCTACACCACCGATGGCCCAGGCATCACCTTATTCACAGTTACAGTAATATAGTTTATTCTATAATTTATATGGTGGTGTAAATAATTTTTATAATAATAGTTTTACGTTATAATATACTCTTCAACAATTCTCGCTCCAATCACGCATTTCATCATATAGACTTTTCAATAATGATACAACAATATTCCGGCAACCAAGTCTTGAAGACTCATCTAATGAGCATACTCCCACATCTCCCTAAACCAAGCCTTACCATCATCACCATCACCATCCTCCTCCCTCTCCTCCCCTTCTTCACCATCCCCCCTCTCCCCCGTCTTCTTAGCCGGAAGAACACCCGGCTCTCCAACCTCAACAATCCTCCCCCCATCCAGGACGAGAATCAAATCAGCACCACGGATACTATCCAATCGATGCACTACCGTAAGTATAGTATACCACTTAAACTCTTCTCTTATAATTTCCTGGATAAGTTTATCTGTCTCCGCGTCTATGTTACTTGTTGCCTCGTCGAGGATTAAAATACGTGAGCGGTTCTTAAGAAGGATGGTGCGTGCTAAGCTAAAGAGTTGGGATTCCCCTTGCGAAAGGGGCGTTGATTTTAGGGAGGGGGATAGGGGATCTGACCTCCCTTCTCCTTCTGCTGAGCGATGTTTTGAAACTTTCTAAACCTGTACTTTTTCTAGTGTCTCGATAAGCGTATTGTCGGGGATTGTGCCCGAGGGATCGAGATTAGTTCTTATGCTGTCATCTAGAATGAACACGTCTTGTGGGATTGCGATCATGCTTGCTCGCAGACGGTCGTGGGAGAGAGTGGATATGTTGATACCGTCAATGAGGATGGTGCCGGATTGGAGATTGACTAGGCATAGGAGGGAGAGGAAGGTGGATTTTCCGCTACACAAGAAAAAATGAGAGGAGAGTTAGTGTGGGTTTTTGTTGTATGAAGGGGATGGGTATGAAGGGAGGTTGGGATGTGAAGACAAATTTGGATGTCATGTACCTTCCGGTGTGACCATAGATTCCGAATTTTTTGCCCGGGCAGATTTTAATGGAGATATTTTCAAGGGCGGTTGTTTCAGGGACCCTAAAATATAAGCTATACTCCCCTAAAAAAAATATTAGCAATATATCTCTAGAAATACTCCCCCATAAAAATATTTATAGCGCTTTATACTATAGTCATGTGATTAATATAAACCGCCTTAAAAGCGGTAAGCGAATTATGGTATATAAACGAATTTCGTCAGTGGCCACTATTTACCGCTATATTAGATCAATTCAATCGCTACCCTCAATAAAATACCGGTCTTTTCAGTACCTGCTCTATAAACAAAGTGCCTGAGGCAGAGGTTCTTCCGAGGGGATTTGGCCTAAGGATTCCGGCTCCACTTAAGATAATGTGTGTCGTAAAGCAGTTAGCTAATCTTTGAACAAGTACTCGTTTGCCACAGCGCTAACTATCTGCTGATCTTGGTAGACTACATCTATCTACGAGAAAAGGCCCTCTTTACATTATCCAACAATGAAGGGGGAAAAGGCTCCAGGTATGGTAAGAATGATTTATGCGTACTCTCTTTTTCATATAGAATACATCCGATAGATTAAACTATTTAGTCAACACGAACAAAAAGCGCGATTTTGCTGATGCCAATCAGCATGATAATTCTCAGTGCTTTACAATGTGGACAATATATTTCCAAGCATAGTAACATCCTTGATTGGACACCTTTCAAAACTGCCATTTCAGCGGTACGTGTCGACATAGATGCTTATGACACAGCTATACGACCGAGCTCTTGTCAATCGACCCACTTGTGACTTACATCAACAACTTCATTCATGATGAAGAAATAGAGCATCTTTTGAATTTTGGGCAAGTTAAAATTGCCAAAAATCCATAACGCTTTCAATGACAAACTAACATTACAAATTTTAGAAAGACAAATTCCACGACTCCCGGGTGTTTTCAGGGTCCAAAAACTTCGGCGACACCCTGAGCCAAACCGTCCGGCAATCACAAACAGCCGACCTCCCTAAAAAGGACCCTGTCTGTGCTTGTCTGACGAAGAGAATGAGAGAGTTTCTCGGCAACGTTCAGCACATGGAGGTCGAAGCGCTGCAAGTTGTTAAATACGAGACTGGTGGCGACTAGTTTAAGTCCCATATAGACTGGTTCGACATTCCAAGGAACGACAGCTCGTATGGACCGGACAGGGCATCCTACAAGCCAAGCAACCGTCTGGGGACCATCTTTGCTTATCTCGACGACAACTGTACCCGCGGTGAGACATATTTTCCTAAATTGCTCCTATACCTTCAAGCATTCACAGAACTCATGCTGGAGGCCCATCATAGGTCACCTCAAAACTAGTCCGATTCACAAAAGTAGCCTGAGCGACTACTCTCCCATTGCGATGAGGAACCATAGCCATATTATTTGCTGAATCCAGAATGAAAGTGCCTTGCTCGCATCACATTTCGTAAAGGTAAGCGTCTCGAAAACAGCCAATCTCGATTCCAAGTTCTCCACAATCCACTCGACGCTGTTTCCTATGATTAGCAGGGAGCTGTTGGGAGAAGTATCTGGCTCGGTGAGATCAACAGAGTATTCCTTTCCCATCGAGAGATTGAACAGTGTAAGAAAGCCCTGAGAAGTACCGGATATCGTGATGACGAGCTCGATCACATCTCCAGCACTCGCTGAAAAGAACTCGTCTGAGATGCACTCCGTTTCCAATGGGAACCATTCCAACTAAGGAACGTTTTCTACAGATACTTGGTCTCCTAGTCTGGTGATTCGAGTATCGATGCCGGACTGAAAGATGACCCCTTCAGGAGAGCCTCCGATTCCGATCCATAAAGAGACGACGTAAGTGCCGTTCACTCGGCCGGGAGTATCGAGAGTTGATGCAAGTGGAAGAGTGAACTGTCCTGACATTGCATCGAAAGCTTCATTTTCAGGCGGATGTAGGACAACTCCGCTGCCATCGATCGGAGCGATCCAGTAGTTCGTCGCCTTGTGAAGCGAGCCAAAGACTTCTAGGGTCGGCGTGGTAACTCTAAACCTCTAATAGTACTACGGTACCACGAAGGTGGCTTCCTCAACTACCACTACGACTGTAACGAGGGTCTGGCACTGGGCAACCGGGTTTCGACCTTTATGGTCTACTTAGAAGGTGACTGCGTTGGAGGAGGAACGAACTTCCCGTATCTACCATACCAAAATAACACAAGGTGGTGCTATGCCATCGAGTGTGGTGAGGTAGATAGAGATGGGTATCAGGATGTGACATTCTAGCCGGTTCCGGGAACGGCTGTGTACTGGGAGAATTTCCACCCTAACGGCTCTGGTAATTTAGATGTTTATCACGGTGGCTTGCTAGTCAAGTTGGGTGTTAAGACTAGAATAAATATTTGGTCGTTTGATAAGGAAGTGCTTGTCTAAGTTAAGCCAAGAAACATAATCAAGTGACCACCTAGGAGACAAGCCACAGAAGTCCAGATTTAAATGTGATGCTTGAAGATAGAGTGCTTTCCTGGATCAAGTGATGTAAGTAATCAATTCTTGAAACAGCTATGAATATCGTTTGAAGAATGTGTTAACAACTAGAAAATTCGGTGCGGTGTTCATTTCTAGTACACCTCAATATCAAAAAATTTCATTTATAAACTAATTTCTAAGCCTATTTATCCTTCAACACTCTTCGAGAAATATCGCCATTAAGAAATTCCACTTCCTAATGTCTATCTACCTATATTTCTTCCCAATCGTACATTTGGCAAATCCACCACTCACAGATGTCAATTTCGTATCCAAGATATCGGGATCCATTCTAGAGACCACCAGCAACGTTTTAGCACAATGCTCGGTATGTGACTTGCTCAGACTGAGTGAATCCATATTTCCACTCATGAATCCTCGATACTGCTTCTCCCACATGACTGAGCAGTGTCTAGTATGATCCCTCACCGATGTCCAGTACATGCTTCGTTCCGACATGGCTTCGATGCTCAGTGGTTCGAGTCCTTCGGCATCTCCATATGCTTGCCATGAATCGAATGCTTTGTACTTGTCGAGCGCTGCCTGATCAACGCATGATTGTAGGATCTAGTGAATGAGAAGAATGTCGTATACGCATCTTAGTTCTCTTGCTTGCTCTGTTGTGTTGCCGCAGTGCAGAATAGTGGGCACGTCGCTGACCTTATGGGCGATGTGTTAAAAAGCTCACGCTCTAAGATTTTAAAGGTGGATTCCTATCGGTACTTGTCTTGTGCTCTCGTCCTCGCATTTAAGCATCCGAGCTCTAAACGAGCAGCTTCCTAGATTGATAAACTTCCCTGCTAATCACCGGTAAAGTACGAAAGTACAACGGATATATCCTCTCGATCGAGTGTTGTGATTGGTCGGGTGAATGAAGCCGTGATCCGGAACCTCTCTACTGCATGCTGACTACTTATATTACATGCGGTCGCCACTCCTTGAGGGAGACCTACTGTAGCCAGATGTTGAATCCTGTTTTAATTGTTTCTGTGTTTTTATACTATTCTTTTCGTCATGTACTACGAAGGCGCAGAGGTTACGGTAAAAGGTTATTGGACTTTATCCTACCTAACCAGGGTACGTACGTCGCATCTAGTACAGTAACTTTGGAGTACAGTGCTTATGAGGCTAATTAGGCGACGGTTACAGGGGCATTAAGCCTGTAAGTTATTGCTTTCTTTAAGTGCACTACAGTAAAGGTCGATCCGGGTCTTGCGGAGGTTGACAAATCTGAGATCAAGTGTAACAGAAAGTGTACATATATATTTTGCTCTGCTTGAAGTAGGACTTGCCAGCCATCATTCATACAGAGAAGTTGAAAGTCTGGGACCCTCACTCAGCTAGGTTGTCACGTACAAGTTAATGCCCATTTTTCGCAGTCTTTTCATACGGTTCTAAAAAGTAGCTGAGGAGTCATCTAGTTCAAATGGAGATATTAAACTATCAATCTACTCCTCCCTGATTCCCACTCTCACACTACTTAGTTCATCAAGCATAATGTCCAGCTCCTCAGCTGAGTAGCCCTACCGCTACCATTCGGAACACACCGACTAGTTATTGGGATTTACTAGGGTCCTCCCAAGACTCCTCATTATTTTTATCGTCGCTGTGCTCCTGCTGTTAGTGTAACTCCCGTATCCCACTAGAGTCAATCACTGAGATGAACTCAGTGACTCACATTTAGGAAAAGAAAACTGCCCACCTCTAACTCCTAGTTTCCATCTAGCTAGTTCAGCAAGCACATATTGATGAGCCACCTGAGTATGTTGCAGCTGCTCGGATTCATTGCTCACAGAAAGTGTTTCGAGTGTTCTTCAGTATGAATGGAGACGTGACCAATGATATCAGAGAAGGTGTTGCGAAACGTCTCACACTTGCGATCGATTGCGAGATTTGTACAGAAGATATGTAACACTGATGGATTTCAATAGACGCCGCCAAATCAAAGATACCTTAATTCAAACCTCCATCAGGTAATAGAGGATGAATTTCTCAGGACGGTCTATTTGATCCTTAGTCCTATTACGATGCAAACAACTAGCACAGCTGCGAGCCTGTGCCAAGTCAGCAATTCGATTCCAACGGAAACTAACAGCTTCTAACGGAAAACTTACGCAGCAGTCGCCGCAAATATCTCAGAAGTCTTTAGCGGTGCTGAATATTCCTATCGCGAAAGGGAATATTACTAATAATTTTTCCAAGGCCTCAAATCTCCCCTTAGTGAGACCGATATAATGAAGTGCTACGATAGCGAGCTTCAATGCAAGTGCTACGACAAGACGCTCAGGATCTATTAGCACGTGGTACACTGGCTCACATTTTCGTATTATCGATAGATTTTCTAAGTTGTGATCGATTAGGTAGGAAATGCAAAAGCATGTGAAAAACATGCCGAAAACAGCTGATTACTAGTAAAGTCTAATAGCTCTGGCTTCTTCGATAATGTCGATATTATGCCTTGCTATTGAACGCCATAAAGCCACACCATGGGCCTGGGAGTAGTGATAAGGCACCCAAAAATGCAACAAATGGGCTTTATCGTCTTTAGTTGGCGAATTGAAACTAGGTTTTGTAGCCCAAAGTCGCTTAAAAAAAACTTAGACCACTCTAACCCTCGAGTAGTGGATTATCGAGGTTTCATTTTGCGCCACACAGGCCTTAGAATTCTACGAATCGAGATATCGGCTCCTTGAGGCTGTCCTATTCCACATCCATCTCTTCGCTTAGCGACGTGATTCCGTTTTCGTCCTTAGTATGTCAAATGTTTGCAGGACAATAGACATGTTAGAGTAAAATATAATGTTATCTGAACCACTATGCGCTGTTCTTCCTTCTCTAACATTCGATAATTAATATGAATAAATATCCCGCGTGCTGTACTTACTTAGCTCCTACGTCTTAGACTACATCTCGATATACAACCAGCGATCGATCTACGACCCTTCTGTCAAGGCCTAAAATTTCCCTCGAGAGAAAGATCATTAAGTTGGCAAGATGGACTTTCCTGTGCCAAATTATATGGTATTTCTCCTCAAACTAGAAACTTATAACACATTCTAACTATGTAATCTATAAAGAATCCTGAAAGCCGAGCGCCAGCCACATTGACGTATAATTCTACAGTACTTGGCATTACAACTCTTGTTGTCTTTCTAAGAGTATATTCAAGGATCCGAATTGTTAAACATTTTGGGCTTGATGATTGGGTGATTCTTTTTGCCCAGGTAAGACTCGCATGTATTATATCATTGAGTGTCAATAGCTAAATTCATAGATTGCCCTTTTTATAGAATTTGGTCTTATATGTCTAAGTAAGTATTAAAACGATTAGAAAACGAGGCCTCTAGCATTTAATATCTATTTACTAAACCTAACCTCTTTGGATAATATAGGTATGAGCTATGGCGGTGGACGGCATATCTGGGATATTCTACCCTCTAATTTATCTAACGAATTCCGAGTAATATTTAATCTTTACTTAATTCTTTAATAATTATACTGATAAACTATTTCTAGACAGCTTGGCTTATTGCAATCTTCTATTACCTTACCCTCTATCTAGCAAGACTCTCAGTTCTTACCTTTTACCTTCGAATATTTGCGTCGCCTCAATTACGGCTATGTGTTTGGCTTACTATAGCTTTTACAGTCTTACAAGCTATAGTTTCTCTAACGTGTATTATTTTTCAATGCATTCCTGTAACAGACGCCTGGAACATATCGGTACTTCTAGGATTAAAGCCTAAGAAATGTATAAACAGACAAGCCTATTTCATGGCTATGGCTATACTCGGCTTT
Organism: Pezicula radicicola; assembly: GCA_003008705.1. NCBI lineage: Eukaryota > Fungi > Ascomycota > Leotiomycetes > Helotiales > Dermateaceae > Pezicula > Pezicula radicicola. Next base: position 8,200 of record PDUO01000111.1, on the reverse strand, counting down.
GTAACAGATTTAATTATTGCGGCTTTACCTGTGCGAGAGTTATGGAGTAAGTAATTAAATACCTTATACTTATAACTAACGCCAAGTATTATTAATAGCTCTTCATGTTCCTAGTCGGCGGAAGCTCGGTTTAGTTTTTCTGTTATCTGCTAGTATATTGTAAGTATTATCTTTTCGAGAATTATGTCCCTGTTGTTAAGTTTGGAATCTCTAATAATGTCCTTGGCAGCGCTTGTGTTGTCTCCTTAATCCGCTTTACTACATCTTGGGCATTATTCAGTAGCCGTGATCCATTTTGTAAGTATAGATCCTTTACTCTCGGGTCTTTGTCATACAGCTATACACGACTAAGAATTGGTTTAGGGGACTCTTATAACAAAGGGTTATGGGCTGGTATCGAAGTAGCAGCCTTTATAATCGCAGCATCACTTCCGGCTACCAAACCTATTTTGGTCGAATATGGTCCAAAGATACGAAGGCTTTTCGGAAGTGAACCAAGTTCTGCTAAAAGTGGAACTCAAAGTTCGTCGTCGCCTTCGAAGTCTGAAAGTAACGCCTTGAACAACGATCTACAGGAACTAAGTCGAGAGGTTGAATTAGAGCACTAAGATTATCGCAAGAAGAGTGCCAAGCCGGCGTGTTAGTTTATGAGCACATGGGAAGCCTAGGATAGTGGTAAAAACTCCTGTACAAGGCTTTAATGGATATGATATTGTCTGAAAGTTTAACTCCTCACCGCACTATCGCCTATTTCATGGTGGTATCGCCACTTGTAGTACCAAATCCTTGAACTCTTAACTCCCGAATAACAGTTGGCTAAGTCAAAAGTTCTAAGAAACTGAAGGTCCATCTGCGATTGCTTCTCCTATTGATATATATTAATCCCTCTTTGTCCTACCGTCGCCATCCTCTTTATCGTTTGTATTCGAGCCATCGCGTAGCCGCGAATGTTCCTTATGCCCCTATATCTCCATAGGTTTGAGGAACGAGAGGTTATAGGGCTAAGGTTACAGCTGTCGCCTTAGGATTTTCGTAAACGCTAGTTCTGGGATCAATATACTACAGCTCTCCAGCTCTTTATTCTTGGGCCACTTCGAGTTTTCAGTATAGTTACAGCAAATTGCACTACAAAAAGCACAAAACGACTACCTTCAGGCTTTTAGGCTACAGAGCATCAAGAATGGAGATGTACGAAAGGGGGTGTACAGAACTAAGGGTCACCCCCCTGTCTCGAACTTTCGATTCTACTATATAAGCTAACTAAATAAGGTAAAGAATTGACGCTATTTTAATCTAAAAGAATATATGTTTATTTTAGAAGGGAGTTTATACTCCTTTCCTAAGATATACTTTTTTAAGATACTTAGGAATTAAATCTATAAGACTATTAATATAACTAATAGAGATTTTATTCTTTTAAATATTTAATTAAAGTCTTTTTAAATTACTTTATACTCTATCTCTTTTATAGTCTCTTATTTTATAATAATTATTTAAGAACTCTTTAAATATTTTTAATAAGGGTTAGGTACTTGACTATACCAAGTCCATAGCAACCGGCAACAGCGTCGTGCCAAGGGGCTAATCGTGATTTGTAAAACCTTGGTATCAGCTTGGAACAGGCTGTGGGATCACTTTCGCGGCCCTGGTAGCTTTTATATATCCTTTTGACGGATCTAGAATGAATTGGTCCGCTATCCCCAGCCGCTGAAAACATTCTTCCACTGTTAACAATGTACAAAGGTTGCTTGTTACAAGATTCCGGCTGTTAGACGTATTTGAGATCTACGCCATGAAATCTTTGAAGCCTTCATATACATGTTGGAATGATTCTTGATTTGCCTGATTTCTAGGCTCTGGCTCGTTATATACGCTAACCCCCCACCTCCTTCTTGTATGCTCTATGTCGGCGGTGTAGTTTATGTATATATGTGTTCCAACAAAGTTTCTAGGCTATAGCAAAGCCTATAATTATGTTCTGATAGATTTTAGGCGATTGCGAAGCCTATATTCGTGTTCTTACAATTTTAGGGAATCATAAAAATTTAATGCACGGTTACGCGACGGTAGAATGTTACGAAGTTACGTGTATAGCGAGCTGTTTTCTGATGCCTACACTGAAATAAGTGGAGGGTTGGGGTTAAACATCGGTGCAAGGAATTGCTTATAAACCCGGAGTCCGATGTGCCTAGCCCTATGCGTTACTTTGTACGCCAGGCTCTTGTGTTGGTTTACCGCAGCTTGTATTCGCTCCTCGAGATACCGAGAGAAATCGATTCCATTAGCTATAACTAGAATGCCTAGATATTAGTAACTTATTTTCTGTAAGTTACCTTACTATAAACTACTAAAGATTAAAAGTCGATCTGGTTTATGATAACTGTACATTTCTCTAGGTTTAGAAACAACTAGTTCTAAATACTCTAATCCTTTATAATATACTTCTTAAAATAAGGTACTCCTATAAAGAAGTTATAAACCCTCGATTACCTTGAATATATAGTATATAGAGAAAGTATAGAATATAGTGAAAATTATAAATAAAGGTTTAATTACCTCTATCTATTAAGGGGGAGGAAGTCTAGACTTATATATTAAAGGAGAGATATCTAAAATAGATCTAGATCTATATAAAATAAGGTATTTAAGGTATTGATCTATTAATATAAAAATAATACTATACTAGATTAGAATAGTTAGAATTAATCTATAATTTTAGAGGGATTAGTAGATACTAGAGTTACTAGAAATAAAGATATATTAGAAATATATAATTATAAACTAATATACCTCCTTAGACTTTATATAAAAAAAACTATTAAAAAGAGAAATATAATATTATTTAATAGATCTAATTTAAAGTAATTTTAATATAAAATAATAAAAGTATATAAAGAAATTAATATAAAATTAATTAAAAATTATAAAGAGAAATAATATTTAAATATAATTATTAAGAGGTTATTTAGAGGTTTTTAAGAGTTTCTAGAAGTAGTATTATAGATAAAATTAAACTAATACTAGTTTTATTATTATTAGATTAAATTAGATATTATATATTTATTAGATTTAATTAATAAATAAAATTAAAATACTTTTAAACTAAAAGAAGTTTAGTTAACTTATTAACTAGTATCTCTATAGTAAAGATTTATTTTATATAAATATAATTATTTTAAACTTTTTATTATAATTATATATAATAGATATTAATATACTTTAGTTTAGTTTCTAACTTAGAAGTATTAAATTAAAGAAGTTAAAGTATTTAGAGATTATTATAAAATAATATTAAATTATTAGAGAGTTTAAAACTAATAGTTTTAAAGAAATATATCTATTAAAAAAGCTTATATATAATAAGAGATAAAGTTATTAGTTTAACCTTAGTATTAAATATTATTATTAATTTTTATAGTATTACTTTCTAATAAATTAAACTATTAAATAGTATTTTAAGAAAGTCTTAAGAGTTATATTATATTTATTTATTATTTATAAATACTATATTATTAAATAAGTTAAATACTCTTATTATTAATTTTAGTTTATTTTTATTATATAGAATAGTCTAGTATTATATATATTATAAGTATTCTAAGAGTTAATTTATTACTTTTATATAGAGATTAAAGAGGTTAGTAAGAAATTAAAAAAGTTTTAAAACTATATATATAATATCTAGTTATATTTTAATAATACTAAAATTAATATTATTAACTTTAAAAAAGACTTTATTATTATTAGAAGAATAATTATAAAAAAGAATAAGAGTTATTAATACTTTTTCTAAGATATTTATATTAAATTTAATTATTAATTTCTTATAGTATATATTCTAAACTAACTAGAGTTTCTTTTTAGATCTATTATATATAACTCTAATTCTAAGAAAATAATTAATATTTCTAAACTTATAAATCTTAAATTTATTTAAAAGTTTTAATTTAAATT
>PDUO01000105.1:23902-99756 GCA_003008705.1 Pezicula radicicola | reverse complement strand
TTATTAATTAATTAAATAAAATATTTTTATATATTTTATTTAATTCTAAATACTTTATATTATTATTTTATAGTTTTAATTTTTATAAAAGTTATTATTAGTATTTAAATAAATATTAATTAAACTAAAAGAATTAAAAATAATAATTAAATAAATAATATTAAATTAATATATAATTATACTAAATTTCTATTACTCTAAGTTAATTTATATACCTCTAGTAATTAATTCTACTAGTCTAAGAAGTTACTAAGAATAAGTATAAACTTAGTAATAATTTTAATAATTTTTACTAGAGTTAAATAGATTAAATAAGTTTATTTAATATATATAAAACTAAGTAATTTCTAGACTACTTTTTAGTTTAATTTAAATAATTTAAATAGATTAATTTAATATACTAGTAATAGTAGAGGGCTTATAACTATTACTAATAGTAGAATATATTAATAAATATATAGATTAGAAGTTAAGAGATAGTTACTTAATTCTATATAAGTAGTAAAATAAGAGTATATATATATAAACAAGAGTAAGTACTTACTAATACCGAAATAACTTATATAGTATTAGAGAAATAGTCTTCTTATATATAAAATACTTAGAAATTAACTATCTAACTAATACTATCGGCTTATCTATAGTATAAACTAAATATAAACTATATTTATAGTTTCTGAACGAGTGGTAATACTGTTATATTTGGCAATAGTTTGAGGCTGAATTGAAGGAGGAACTGTTCTAACGTTTATAAAGATAAGAATTCTCCAAGGTATATTTTTGGTGTCGCAGATACGTCGGTGGTTCGGATGAATCTGAATCAGAAGCAGAAGCAGAAGCAAGCACGATGCCCAAGAGCGTAAGGAAGGCGAGGACGCAGAGCAGAGACGAGGCCATGGCTTCTTAATCGACTCGACTCAACTAGAAAGTATTAATAAAATGAATGTGTTCTGCGAGACTTGTAGAAGTTGTAAAGACAGTCAGGAATATAAAGAGTTGTAAAGACAGTTAGGCATATAAAGAGCTGTAAAGATAGTCAGGCATATGAAGCACAGAAAGGAGGGATGTGAAGAGGAAGAACTCGAGGAGTAGTGAGTTAGTGAGTGAGTGAGTGAGTAAGAGATAACGTCTCTGCTACGATATTCTAAAGCAGTTAGCACATTAGCTCAAATAAGGCAAGGAAAAGTTGGTTCCGTCTGCATCGCCGCTCTTCAGATATCAGCAGACTAACTAACCCTAACTCTGATCTTTGCTATGGTCCATATAACGTGAGGATCAGCCTGAGAGCTTGTGGATGTGGATGTGAGATGATGTGTAGGTCAAGCCGAGTTTAGGTGGGCCAGTACGGAGGATTGCACGAAAGTAGAACTCGACCGACGACCACATAGAAGTGGTCCGAACATAGTTGGATTTCGTTCTCGTCATTCACATATGTATGTAATTTATTGTGAGATAGATATCAAACATCGTTTTATCCTGGCTACCTATTGTTGTTGTAGCCGAGCATGGGTTGTAGACTTCCACCTGATCTAGTCATCTTCGTCTGACTCTCAATTTTCTTCTATTATCTTTGTCTATCCAGCTTCAAAGTCTTTCGTTCAATTTTCATTAACATCAACAGTATCCTTCATCCTTCAATATACCATTATCTTCAATCTTTCCGGTCATAGCTCTGGGCCTCTCGTCCTTCGTTCTTGTAGAGGCCGAGCCGATCGTAACGTCCAAGGCTGCTGCCACTCAGACTTCCAGCTCAACACCTACACAGTCTGCATGGACTTCCATTCAGACAAATCCTGCATTATACAACATGGCTATAACTACGACTTTCACTCAACCTGCATCTATTGACTACGGTAGCGTTTGATGGTGCAGTTAAAATAAGCAGCGGAAAGAGACATGTTTCCGCAAATCCGGGGCTTGGCATGTATTTGTTTGATCATATTCTAGAATGAGTGCTAAAGTAAATCTAAGATAATCATATAGTATCCTCCGGAGCCGCCATAATCTAAACAACAAGTCAGTCTTAAGCAGAGTCGTCCGGAAGCACGCCGATCTTTGCGGCAACAATATGCGCCAGCCTCTTGAAGGTCACGGCCGGCGCTAGGAGGTGCTGGAAAGAAATATCCAACTCGAACTCCTGGAACAACCAATTTCGTAGCTCAGCACCGATCATACTATCGAGCCCATAGTCGGTAATCAACTGCGAGTCGAACGAGAAATCCTGCAAAGCCAGCATGAGAATGCGAGAGTATCGTTGTATGATATACAACGCAATAGCTTGGATGGCGAAGTCAAGGCCCTCGGCTAGGGCGCATTTCAGCTGGCCCGCAAAATCGCTTTCAGACAGCTGGCCGGAACCAGCGCCCTGGATCTCCTTCACCGTCGCGCATAGATTGGCTAGACGGGCATCGCTGAGCCAGTATGCATCAGCAGCATCGTCAGCGTTGAGAGCTGCAGCGAGATGTACAGGCTCAAGGCCCAGAATGATTTGCACGTTGCCGCTGGTCGCCGTGGCGCGCGATGGCGTGGGCTGCAGCATGGCTGTTTCGAAAGCACCGAGCATCTCACGCTCGTCAATCCCGTACATGGCCTTCCGCGCCAGCGATGTCTCGATGTCCTCATTCTCGGCGGCAGGGAGGTCCTTGAGGTTACGCTGCCAGGCAAGGGTGTCGAGGAAGCTGTTGGCGGCGCAGTAGTTGGTCTGGCCGTCGAGCGGTGCGTCTGCGAGGGCGGCCTGGAGGCATTGGGCTCCTCTGACCTTGGGCACCACGGCGGCCATAAACTTGGAATGCGCCATCCGTTCAAACATGGCGTCCTATTCTTGCCGTTAGCAGTGTTCTTGTAACCTGTTCAATACCAGCATCCTCAAGGATGGTGCTATCCTACTTGTAAAACCATGGCAGCATGCGCAACACCACGGATTGGGCGATTTACACTAATAGCATTTACCACCTTGGTCACCTCTTCCTTATCTAAGGCATCGGCGCGGTACACCTGGGCATCAAAGCCTGCTTTCTTGATGGATTCAATCACTCGCGCTGCTTCTGGTTTGTCTGCACCAGATCGGGAAATGAAGGCAAAGCTCGTGGCTCCCCTTTCCATCATCCGGGTCGTGAGACTGCGCCCCAGACCGCCCAAGCATCCGACCAAGAGGTAAGTAGCCTCTGGATCCAAACGAAGTCCAGCAACTGTCGACTGAGTCTACACGTCCCTGTCAGCATTTCCTCCTGTCTAGATGATATCACACCCACGTACCTTGACGGTATCCATCTCATAGTCGTAGGTAATGACGGCGTTGCCAGCGATGTGAGTTGAGTCCCTCAAGGAACTGACAGTGATTTTCGAGGCCTCACTCAAAAGGACGTCTTTGAATTACGCCAAGATATCTACAGAAGAGTTCAGGACCTTTCCAAGTGTTGCAAGATCTTGCTTGAACAAGGATCCAATGCCTGTACTGAGAAAAGAAGCACCCCTTGCAAAGGGGGGAACGTCCGGGGCAACGTCAACAACAGCGTCACAGAGAATAAACCGCCCCATTGCCGGCATGATTCGCCAGATATCCTGGCTCAAGTCCGAGAAGTCATGTGAGATGACAATGTTTGGCTTGTAATCTCCACTCGAAGATAGGAGACCATAGATGGACTCTCGCTCGGATGCCAGTATCAAGGATTCAACTTCTACCTTTTGTGTCGCGAGCTCATCTCGATTCTCCTCCGAGTCAAGAACAACTGTGAGCTTGAAACCCATATCTAAGGCAAAGGCTGCCATGAGAGAAATCGTATACGGAGGGGAAGGGAGAAGTAGTACGTAGTCTCCAGCCTATGCTTTGGAACTAGTAACAATAGAATTCCAAACCTTGCAAATTTGAGGTAGACTAGCAACCAAGTCGACTGCAGCAAACCTAGCGACAGGTGTTGTAACAGAGATTGGAGATCGTACGATTGTCGAGTATGAGTCGGCGGCATAGGTAACAATTTCCTGACCCACCATCATTGGGTCTACCTTCGAACCTGTCTTTACAACTCGACCAGCCACAATTTGAGGATAACCTTCTTGCGGAACATTGAATTCGGCTGCTGTGACCTGAACTTCAACTTCATCTGTACCTAAGTCCTTCTGCTCTAGCAGGACGTCTTGGGAGAAAACAAGTTCGTCATCAACCATGGCACCACGAAGAGCTTTTCCAGGGGCGAGAGGTACAATTTCTGCCGGCTTGCTGTTTCCGCCGAATCGCTCATTCAAAGCTATGTTCGGGGTGACATGGCTGATCTCAAGTACGCCATTGTGTAGCCAAAACTTAGTGTCGGCTCTAGAGTCCTTGGTTGCAGCAATCTTCAACTTCGACACCACGGCGTTGCTGATATCCTTGGGTTTGGAATTTGTATTGACGTCTAGTAATGTTATCTTTACGGATGCCTGCTCGGATCTGATTGCTCGTAGAAACCCCTAGGCTATTGCCCTAGAGACATTCTTGCCTTTATTAACACCAGATGTCAACCACAAGATCGATGCCCCTGAAAGGAGAACCGTTCTCGAGGCCTTAAAGCTCTCGGGATTTAGAGATGAAAGAATCGACCCATCGGCGTCGTGGATCATAATCTTCTGGTCTTTGTAACCGCTGAAGCCTATGAGGTCTACAACTTCAACTACACGATCCTGGTCGGACAAAGATACAGCAAACTCGAGAGACTGTGGAGATTCTCGGTCCAGCGTTATCAGTGCAACTGTTTCCGCGGTCGTGACGAACCCGTTTAGATGTGGTGTAGAGCTGTAGCAGGAAATTCTGGCGTTTACGGAGCTGAACTGAAGCTCAGCTACTGAGAATCCGGCAGCTATCATATTTCTCTCCATGAGATCATTATCATTGAGTTTTGTCAAAGTTAGAAGTCTCCCACTGCCCTCCAACAAGGCCTTAATTGACCCTAAAAGCTCTGCAGAAGTCCCTTCAACAAAGGCATCACCAATGATTGCCACGCCTTGGGCCTCGAGCGGTGCCTCTTCCGGACCGAAAGAGTTGCCGTCCAAGACGCGTGTCGTCATGCGGGTGTTCTCTTTGAAGGAAGACCGCAAGGCCTCAAGTGTCTCCGCAGAACGATCACAGATTATGCCCCAGGTCTGCGAGGGAACGACTCTGAACTCCTCAAGGTTGTGATATCGGGCTTCCAGACAGTTTGCATGTACGGTTCTCTGGGTCTCTCTGCCACGGCCTGTTGAGGAACTGCTGCTTCGTAAGCGACACAGCGGAGACTGGTGACGTCCAATACCAAATTGCCGGCCTTAGTCAAGAGTTTCGTGTAGGTGTTGAAGTATCTTCCACTCTGCTCATCAGTCCAGGCAACGGTAGTGCCAACTGTCCCAGCCTCATTTCTAGGGAACTAGAGAGCCAATTACTGGTACAACACCACAAGGCATCTCCTTGTACAGGCCGGCATTGATCGAGATGATGATGAGCTGTAAGCAAGCATGGATAGTTAATGGGTGTAGAATATATCGAGACTCGTCTTTCATAAGTTGACTCTCCATCTCGATCTCGACTACTGCGGCTGCCTCGTGATACTTGCTATTCGTTTGGACCGGACCGAGTCTCTGGAAGCTAGGCCCGTACTCAAAACCCACTTAATTAAAGGCATTATACCAGCGCTTGCTTAGGACATGCTAGGTCAACTTCGAGATATCCACCGGAGAATTAGCCACAGAAGAACTCTTTGAGGATTCCAGTAACGCCATAATTCTACCTTCGCAATATATAGTCCATCGGCAATCAGCAATCGATTCCACAGTAAATAAATACTAGGTAGATGAGTTTTGGTCCTTATTTATCCGATGGAGGCGGAAATGGATCTCAATACCATCCTCAGCCTCTGGGATGACAAGGGCTGTTTTAATAGAAACGTCTCGAAACTTTACCCCTTTCATTTTAATACCTTCAGTTTCGTAAACCTGTCGAGTAGCTTCAATAGCTAGGGATAAGTGGCCAGCAGCCGGGAAAACAACAACATTTCCAAGCTATCACCGCGATTAGCCATAATAGAGTCAGTGGCCTGTAAAATGGACTCACCTTGTGGTCTTTCAGCCATGGCACGTCTTTGTGCCGCAACATGTTGCGCCAGACAAGAGAGCGATCCGACAGGCCAACAACTCTACTACCCAAAATATCGTGACGGCCATCTTGTATATTGCGCTGTTCATGGCTAAAGTGAGGCTCGGTCCAGAAAACCTTCGAGTAGTTCCACTGATAGGGGGGCAGGTCAACCAGTATGGGGGGCGAGAGAGTCTTTTGACTGCTTCGGAAATGTGGAACAACTTCCACAGCATTGACCGCCTCTAGATCGAACGAGTGATTGTGAACCCAGAGATTTCCAGCAGTCTCAAGAAGCGCGTGAGTACTGTCTGACTTGTGTACCAAAGTTGGGATATACATAAAGCGATTAAAGTTATTAGCCTTCTAAATCTGCTTCAATGGGCCCGCTAATGTAGAGTATAGACCGATCTTAACGACGTATCGTATATTCTCAAATTTAGAATTATTACCAAGTGTTGTGATTACTAAATCGAACAAGACTCGGCTTCTCAAGTTTTGGCTCCAGTAGTCTACTGGTACTTGATCTCCGTCGAATTCCTTTCCTGTGACGGATGATATCCATCTGGTTCGTGGTTGGCGCCATTCCAGACTGTAGTCATCGAGCTCGAAGATGGCTTTCGCCGAGAGACCATTATATACCGGAGCAACGGTATCCATTTGAGGAGAATGATATGCGACAGAAAACTTTGTCCGCATCAAGGCGCTTCTTGACTTCTTGTATGCTGGACTCACTTCCACTAAGGGTCACACTACTTTGGGAGTTCTCGCAGGCAATGACAGCTTCAGAGCCGAGATCTGCAATGTAATCAGAAATCTCTTGAGCACCGAGACCTGCAGCGAGCATAGATCCAACTGGAGCGTTGTTCTTGACCGCATATCCTCTGTAATAGGCGGCGCCAATTTCACCGGAAGAGTGACCAACAGTGACTGTGGGGCTGACCTGCCACAAGGCAAGGAGATCAACTATAGCAATCTGGAGTACAGTGGTGACTGGCTGGGCAATTTCCGCGTCGTTGATCTTGCTCGTCTCCTCTGAGGACAAGATTGCCGATTCCAATGTCCAAGCAAGGACTTGGTCAAGCGCCTTGATAGTCGTGAAGAAGGATGGGAATGTTTGCATGGCTTCAACACCCATGCCTGCCCACTGTGTCCGATGTTGGCCTTGATCTAGGAGTAAAGTTAGATGGCACGTAACAGCACTATTCGCTGATTTTCTTACCGCTCCAATGAGCAATGGCTTATCTACGCTCCTAGTATCATTCATGGCTTTCGAGACAGCGCGGACCTCAATGGGGTCACCCACTGGCGTTCCTGTACCGTGACACTCCAGGTATACAGCCCGAACAACGCACTCTTGACCTACCACACTTGGATACGTTATACCCATCCCTGGTACCTTTCCATTTCTATAGCAGAGTGGTTAGTTTACCAGCGGTAGAATGATGACTCGAGACTTACGTATTTACTACGGAGGATCGAATAGCCCTACGCACTGGATCACCGTCTCGGATAGCGTCTGAAAGACGCTTAAGGTACAGGGCTCCAGCGCCTTCTGCGCGACCGTAACCATCGGCGGATGCATCGAATATATAATACATGGAAGTTGGAGAGAGAATTCCTAGTTTCGCTATATTTATATATTGGTCGACGGTTAAAATCAAGTTGACTCCACCAGCGATAGCTGCCTCATAGTCGCGGGCGCGCAGAGCGTGGCAGGCATTATGGGTGGCATAAATAGACGACGAGCAAGCAGTGTTGATGGTGAAACTAGGCAGGGCTGATTAGCAAAAGATTTAGCTAGGAGACAGACTTTAAGCTCGATGCATCCTTCCATACCTTGGACCTGCTAGGTTAAACACATTTCCAATGCGGTTGCTGATAATCCCTGGGTCAACCCCAGTAGCTGCATAGTTGTGGCGGAAATCCGTGTCTTTAATAGACATCTGTTGGTAGTCTGAAGTGAAACTTCCAACAAACACCACTGTATTGCTACCAGCCACCGAGTCTAATGACAAACCAGCAGATTCAAGGCATTCGTAAGAGACCTCCAACATCTTTCGTTGCTGTGGATCCATCCACATAGCCTCAATTGGCGTGATGTTGAAAAAAGTAGGGTCGAAGTTCTCGAGCGGTCCGTCGAGAAAATATCCGCCTAGGACGTTGAAGCTCCCAGGACGTTCAAGGTTCTCGTGGAAATGCGCATCGATGTTAAAACGAGATTTGGGGACTTTTGGAGTCTGCCCGGAACCTTTCTTCACCAGTAGATCCTATAATGATGATGCAGACTCTACAGCGCCTGGGAGACGACATGCTGTATCAAGTTAGCGAGATGCTCTTTGGTATGGCTTATATGTACTTGCCCATGCCGACAATGGCAATTGGCTCCAGGGAGTAGTCCTCCACCTTCGTTGAAATTGGCATCGTGCTTGTGGTGCCAATGGCAATGTCTCTGAAGAAGGGAAAGAGAATTTCTTATAATAAATGCTAGAGATGTATAGAAAGTCTAGAAATCTTGGTGTATCTTGAGGTCATACCAGGTGGTCTAGGCTGGACGAGCTTTCCAAACCTGCGGCATAAGTCTCCGTCTTCTCTATCTTGTCGCCGTGACTATCCAGCTAGTGCAGTTACTCGGGCCGCATAGCTGTCGGTCTTTGAAGATAAGAGTCCATAATCATTGTGTATCTCGGACCAGACTCACCAAGCGGTGCCCTTCCATTGAGGAGCTGCAGCTTAATTTCTGCACTTTTCAACATAAGCAATCCAATCAGACATTCATTCCTGTTATCTCACTCATCTGAAGCATCTTGTTGGCAATCTAACCCCTCCTCCCACCCTCTCATTTCATAACAAGCGTCACAACCTAGCTCGGGCCTCGGAGAACTTCTGGAATTCTTATGGGAGAAGTGGATATCCTGAGCAAGTTGTAACACCCTACTGGAAAACTACGAGTCACCTTTGTCTACCAACGCTTGCAGACTCATCAACCCTCATCTTTACCTGAGCTTTCACCACTTGAGTCTATTACCTCCTTTGCAAATCTCGCTCATAACTCCTTACTGCTTATGCTATGGCCGTAATATCGATTTTAAATTATTTTCTGGCACTTGCCATCACGGCTGCTATTCTTCTTTGGGGAGTGAGTTTGTGGAATGGCTGCGTCTTGGACCTATTACGAGCGGTATGTTCTGGAAGCTTTGACGATGGAACACCTCTGAGGACGTCGTACACTGGATTCCCTCCCGTTGATTTTCCGCTATCTCTTCTGGTAGCTTTCTTTTTCTATAGCACCAATGGATCTGATCGTGGCTACCAACTCTTCTTGATTGATGCTTATACCAATCTACAACCCGCGCTTGTCTGGCTCTACGTGGAGGCCGCTCGCGAAGGTGCTGAAAACTCAGTTCTGCGAAAGTAAGTCGAAGCCATCAATAATATAAAAAGATGAGGGCTCTAATCAAAGAGTAGTCCACTACCTTAGGGCGTGCTCTGGCAAGCATTCGGCGGCGCAATCGCCCGTCCATTATACTTCTATCAACACCTCAAGCGGCGGGAAATACAGCCCAGGACAGACTTAAACAACCATCCTTCCGTGAGCACAGTGAAAGCACTACCGTTCAGTTTCATTACTTGCCGGAATCCTGCCCCTCGTTCTTGTATTCCTACCTACTTGGACACAGCGCAGCTCTGGGGTGCACCAACAAATCCTCGCAACATTTCAACTCGACCTGCTCTGGGTTTCGGTGGTACAGACGGCCATGGTGTATTTCATCAAAGATACCGCTTTCCGTGTACCGAACCAACGCACTTTAGTTTCTCTGACTCAGCTTGCCTATCTGGTAGCTGCAATCCCCTCGATCATTGGTTATGTCTACGTTTCTTCCATGATGCTCTTCTCACAGAACCTTCTCTGAGCTTCTCGAGGATGTACGTCCTGCGTCTTTGGAGTGGGCCATCTGGTACGGATACACGGCTTAGCAGTGGGCCGTGGCTCTTCTTACAATACGATCTCATTATCATTGCCCTGTCAAGTCTTTCTTGGGCCTATATTCTATTGTCACGGGCTGTCGAAAGTCCTAGAGCTAGAAAGTTCCTACCAGTCTGGTTTATTGTAGGAACAGTCGTTATTAGGTCTGGAGCGACTGTTTCTCTGGTTCTTTTCCTAAGGGAAGGATTGATGCCTCGTAGGGATACTAAAGAGAAGAAAGGGGGCCGCGGCCGGTAGTACTGTGAACTTATTAAGCGAGTACTTGATACAAGTATCTGGAGTAAGCAATATCAAAGGATTTTCATGGAATTTACGCTAATTGGGATTGATATACCAAGAGAGTTCTAGAAGTAGCTTCGTCCTTTGCTAATATTGAAAATGCCATTATAAATGAATCATCAAGAGACACAATTTCTTTCATCGTGCTATGTGACGTACTACTTAGGAAAGAGACTGGAGGTATGAATTCGAAGAATAACTTTATCAGAGGCAAGGTGTTCCGAGTAAGATAATAGAAAGTGCCAAATTTGGTTGGAAACGAACCCTGTCACTGCATGACTCCTGCATCTCTTGTGCAGTCACCAGTCACTACCGATAGCCAATTCTTCCGTGTTATTAATGTACCCTCGGCATTAACACCGAGGAACTACATATAACGGGCCACGATCGCCGAGAGCTCAAAATCAAAGAGTTGGGGCCACCGGTTCCAAGGCTCGGCCAGAACCGCCATCGTTTGCGTGCTGATGGAATCGTCCTAGGAGCCACATTTTTCGATACGATGGCTTCGAGGAGTTGTAAGACTCACTTCACTTCAGAAGGACATAACTACTCTGTACTATGAAGTTGGGGAACAAGAATTGTAACGACATACTATTTCAGCACCATCAGAACACTTCGTCGTCGCGAGAACTCACAATGTCTACCAATGATCCCGAGGTAGTTGATGTAACCATTATTGGTGCAGGTATGAAACGATCTCCCGTGATTCGGGAGTCCAGATAAAGTTCAAGTTGACAGTGTACGGTAGGCTGGTACGGACTCGTCGCCGCTAAAACATACCTTAAGCTACGACCAGAGACAAGTCTCAGGATTATAGACTCGGACAACACCGTTGGAGGGGTCTGGAGCAAAGAACGTCTGTACCCCAACCTTGTTGCACAGGTCAAACATGGTCTCTTCAACTATACCGGCACATCAATGCCCGAAGCCGGTTCAACCAGGGAGAATATGGCGACCGGGAACATGATCCACAACTATCTGCAAACGTATACCGAAACTAATGGACTTCTGCCTCACATCCGCTTCGATACCTTTGTAGAGCACGCCGAACAATGTAAACGTGGATGGCGCCTCTCGTTCAGAGATTCCGATGATATCATTGAGACAGAAAAGCTCTTGATTGTTACGGGAGTCACATCCATAGCCAGCATGCCAGATTGCCCGGCAGAGAACGCCTCAGTACCCATCGTTCATTCCAAAGATCTAGGAATTTCGTATCAAGCTCTTCAGAACGAAGATATTCGGACTGTCGTTGTTGTCGGAGCAGCCAAATCTGTATACGATGCTGTCTACTTGATGTTATCCATGAACAAGAAGGTTACATGGATAATCCGGCCAGATGGAGCTGGACCGCTTGCAATTCTCCCAACGGAATTATTCGGGATCTTTAATAGTATCGTAGTTGCCTCGACTCGGTTGATGACCTACTTGAGTCCATCCATATTAAACACAAATGGGGTACTATATTATTTCTTCCAGAAGAGCCGCATTGGTCGTTGGTATACCAGCAAGTTTTGGGACACTGTAACATCCATGAGTAACAAACATGCTGGCTACTCCCAATCAGACCATGTTTCACTTCTCAAGCCTGAAATAAGCTCGCAGAGGTAAGAAAAGCCCACCAGTTGAGTTTGGTCGGCTCCGTCGTGGCTTACCGTTGCAGTGTTTTCTGGGCGAATTCGGGCCTGGGAGTCATCACCCTTCCAAATTTCTGGGATGTGATTCATAAAGGAGAAGTCAAAATTCTTCGGGATGATCTTTCTTTAATCGAGGAGCACAAGGTCTACTTCGCCTCTGGAGAAACGGTCAGTGCAGACTACGTTATTATGTGTACTGGCTGGGGTGATCATTTTGGAATGTTCGATGACGCGAACAAGCTTGACATCGGTCTCCCATGCTCAACAGCGTCTTTCGATTCTGCCTCTTCCGATTGGGACAAACTTGACATCGAGGCCAGTAAGGCCGTCGACCGCAAGTTACCATACCTCGCAAAACCGCCGAACTTGCCCAACCCGCAGAGAAATGATTCCCAGAATCAACGAAAATGGCGCCTGTATCGCCGTGCGATTCTGTTCAACTACGCTCTTAGAGGCGATCGCTCGCGTGCTATCCTGGGCCAGATCCGCACAGTACAAACGCCATTGGTTGCGGAGATGCAGTCGTTCTGGGCAATCCTGTATCTGCTCGGAGAACTCGACACCCTGGACGAAGGTACCATGGCCAAAGAGATTGCGGAATGGAATGCATGGACCCGCAAGAGGTATCTTAGTCAGGGGTTGAAGTTTCCTTACTCTCTTTACGATTTCCTACCCGTAAGTGATAATTCTAGATGACCGATGGGGTCGGTGCTATTGCCGAACATTGAACTCATAGTCTCTAGTACGTCGAAACTCTGTGCAAGGATCTTGGAATCAATTCTTATCGAAAGTCTAATCCTGTGGCCGAGTTGTTCTCGCCGTACAAGCCCACTCAGCAGCCCTGGCCGCTCCGGTTGACCGAAGCCGACTACGAAGGCCTTGGTCGGTCGCCTCCCTTTGCCAAGGTCACGGCCAAGGTCACACCAGCACCAGCACCAGCAGCAGCAGAGCACGAGCAACCTCCGCGACGCGCATCGTGGCTCGAAGATGCACATTCGTATTCGCATCTCCAGCCACCACCACCACCACCACTACGACGGCAGCAGCAGCAGCCGCCGCCATTATTATTGGCCCTGACACGGATGCACGTCGTCGCACAGGACACCTGGTCCAACGTCCAGCTCCACCTAGGTCAGAGCCTCATCCAAGTATAGGCCACCACCATGTACCTCGATCGCCAGCTCTCTCCCCTCCTCGGCTCCGTCTCACGCTGGCTGCTCACGCCATTCGTCCCTCTTCTGCGCTTCCTGGCTTCGCTGGCTCTCTACATCGGTTTCTATCTGCTCCCCTACCTGCTTGTCTTCTACCTCTGCCTCGTCCCCTTGACCCGCCATTGTCTGCTGCATGGACCCTACCTAATGGATAGTATCGTGGGTCCCGCCTTGTGCAAGCCTATACCCACCTTTCTGGTGTACATGGAAGCGATATACGGCGTAGGTCTCTGTTAATACCAGCTGGTCCCTATTACCAACTTCAACTCCAACTCCAACTTCACCAGCGACGAGTCACTTACCGAATTCCTAGAGCGTCTCGGCTCCCATGGCCGTTGGGATTCGTACTTGGCCCTCAGCTCGCAGGTGCAGGTATTGGGCCAGGAGATCCGCACTGCGCGCATGGGCCTTACGCAAATCGGTAATAAATGGCGCTTTTCTATCGAGCAGGTTCGGCGTACTGACCAGCTACTGCCCCTCTTGGTGCGGGCATCGAGCATTTTGAATACGCAGGCCAACGGACTCATCCATTACGGCCATAAGGTTACTGCAACCCATTACCAGATCACTTCCATCCTAACCTATTTCACGTCCCATCTAGAGAGGGTCGCAGATGGGACCGCCGAAGTCACCGTACTCCAGACTAAATTTGTTGGTCTTGCCTCGCAAGCGGTATCTAGCCTAAAGGATTTAATCCAAGCCACGAACAAGGCCCTCGATGTGAGCGTCGAGGTGTTGTTAGTTATTATAAATGTGCAAGAGTCGGTAACTAGTATAGAGAAGGATATGATTGCCGACTAGGAGGATGCCTGTGCCTAAGCGAAAGCGGCATATGCCAAGCTCTGGTTCTTTCAACGCTATTTCAACCCACTTACCATCCCACCTAAAGCTACACAGGCCGATAATATACAGGATATCCGATACACTTACAAGATTACTGTAGTAGAGCTTCTTAATGTTAGGGATACCTTAACGGATTAGTAGAATAATTGGGCCTAATTTATCATGTATTTAGAACGAGTACCGGTTAATGTTAACGTAGGTATTAGCTTAACGGGTTTAATTGAGGTTATACAGAGGAATCTAGCCAAGTAGGAATTAGGTATATATTGGGCATAAGTTATATTAGATATAAGACGTAGAAATCACTAGTTATTGGTCCCCAAAGAGGAGGATTTTATTAGATACTACCAGAACCCCTAAATCGGCCAGCACTAGTTAAGGCAGATAATCCAGAGTACTAATGTAGGAATCCGTAAATTCACGCATATAAATAAAATCATCACGACTCTACTCGATGCTCCTCAAAGCGTACCTAGACGAGGGCTTTCCACCACATGATATGACAGTGCGAAGCGGCCTCAAAATCCAGGTCTTCGTTCACCAATGTCATATCATACTTGTAAAGCATCTTAGCAAGGATAGATGCCATCTGCATGTAGGCGAAACTTTTGAGCCGTGTCAGCAAATGCACTTTTCCCACCCTAGGGAAGAAAGGGGGTGGCAAATACGTACTTGCGCCCAATACATGCTCTGTAGCCCAAAGAGAACGGCTGACTAGCTTCCTTCACGTCCGTAAACTGCGGATCTAGCCACCTCTCTGGTATGAAACTCTCCGGCTCATGGAAGTACTTTGCATCATGTGTTACTGCAAACGCGCTCGTGTATACCTCGGTCCCCTTGGGGATCCAGACGCCATCGATCTCACACCCAGGCGATACGCGCGGAAAGCCTTGCGAGCCGGGCGGGAAGATACGCAGACTTTCATTGATGACTGCTTGTAGGAACGGTAACTGCTGCGCTGAGCTGGCCTCGATCTTGTCGTAGGAGGTGTATCGTACGCGGATTTCGCTAACGAGCTTGTCGAGTGTACACGGCGTTTTGAGCAAATAGTACACGGCAGCTGCGAGGCATGTAGCAGTGGTTTCGCCGCCCGCAATGCTGTTGGTATGTTAAGAGACAGTTTTTGAGGGTGATAACGGGGTATGTAGCTCACATCAGTGTGGACGCGTGAGCTGTCAGCTCCTCCTCTGGCACCGCACCGCTCTTGACCTTCCCGACCACGTTTGTGAGAAAATCCTGCCGCGCAGTCTTTGCCTCTAGTTGTTGCTTGACCTTTCTCCTCGCCTTGTTGGAATGTTTATTTCTTATAGCCACCGTCAAGCTCGGTAGCAGCCACCGGCCCAGTGTGGCCAAGACTCCAAACTTCCTCAAATTATCCACCACCGTGATCTCTAACAGGTGGCTGAGGATGATGTCGATCCACTCGTGATATTTTTCCTTTTAGAGACACCCAAAGCTCTTGCTAAATGCCATCTCACCTAGAATGTCGAACGTCACCATCTCCAGCCAGCTGACTATATTGACGCCCAGTGATCCGTTATTTGTGCTGAGCGGGCCAAGTTTTCCTACGAACTCTGCAACACTCTGGTTAGCTCAATATCTAAACTAACTGAGTGGATCGATTAGGCGGCTTCGAGCCTTTCGGGCTGCTGAGGCTTGATGAGCTCTGTTGAGACATGCAGTAGCCATAGGTAAGCAAGAAATGTACCAACCATCAACCACATCCTGTACAATAACCTCCTGCTGCTGTAGAGACTTGTTGCTGAAAGCAGCCGTCAGGTCTTTCTTCTTGCGGGCATGCTTCTGCGGGTCACGCTCAGACCCGATGTATCCAGTCTTGAAGCCCGCGCCATAAATGTCGTAGAACTCGCCCTTAATGAGCTGTGCCTGGCCCGGCGGTGGATAACCATAGATAGCCTTCCATGAGGAGACGGATGCGAAGGAGAGCTTGTTTGGTGAAATGCGGAAAACGGGGCCGTGGAGACGGTGCTGCGTTTGAATAGCGCGGTGCGAACGGCCAGACATAGTATGATAGAAGCGCCATAGCTGTAAGGATTTAGTTTTAAGGAGCGACGCTTGAAATCTTCAACTTGGTGGTAGCTTACTAGTGATGCTCTCGCCTAGAAGGGGCCGGGAAAACGTACGAGTGGGTGAAAATAGACATTGTACATTGCGCGGAAGGATAGGTAGGTGAAGATAAAGCCGATTACAATCACGACTGAGTCGCGAATGCTTAGTTCACAAGGTGAGCATCTCTGCAGCCACTCGACATCAAAGTTATGAATTATTCCTACCAGATCGCGGGATACATGATGCACTTCTGCAGCCATTTTGGTCAAGAGCGAGAGTTGACCGCTTCGCCGCTATAGAAGGGAATTTCGAGGACTTCAAAGATAATTGTTATATTATCGATAGAATCTAGAGAGGATGCATCATCTACTGACTTCAATAGAATATACAACGCCTCTAGCCAAACCAGACCACTCTCGATATTTGCGATTTATAAGGCGATCTAAATCGGGAAGTTCTTGAAAAATGCCCGGGGAGAGCTCTGTGATTACCGTCGCGATCAGTACCGGATTTCTAGTCATTAATTGTCTCCTTACTTGGTAAATAACCCACCTAATTTGAGAGCTAGGCACTCCTTATTGTACTCACTCCGTTATATTTTCCGCTTGGTAAACTTCAACGGTCACAATGGCGTAAGTAGAATTTAACCCTACTCGAACGGACCCGTCAAACCTACAGTATCGAATCAGGAAATCACCGGAATCCGGAATGAGGCTCATTGCGAGTCGACGAATTCCTGTCGGAATTGTGTTACAACTCACGGCTTGTAAGTGGTGAGATTTTAACAGGGGTGCAGAAAGGAACTAATGTAGAGACTACTGAGACTACTGCGTCTGAAAAAAAAAAACACGCGAAGAACTGAAGTATTCTAGATCCTTGAGATGAAAGAAACGAACCAACTATGGAAGTACAGGTCCAAAAAATTGTAACTCGCTAAAGCAATTGCAAGAATTTTTGTTAGTAACCAAACTTGTAAAGACATATTAAGCTAACTAGATTCAGCGCACCGCTCTTAATATGATATGATAATCGATACATAGCCAGCGCAGCTTACCTTATACGAAGAATCAATAGGTTCATGAGGAGTGACACAAAGTGAAGTTTTGTAGATATCGCCGCACAGAACAACACAAATCCCCGTCATTATACTTACAAACCCCAAACTCACTCATCATGGGCGCCTACGTCCTCGTCGCCCTGGTACTCATTATCATCCAAGCACTCTACAAAGCCCTCAATTTCCTCTGCAACATCCGCACCGCCCAAAAAACCGGGCTACCCTATACCATTTCCCTAATTCACGAGCTCGAAGGATGGGCATACCTCACCAATCCGCAGCTACGATGGGCGTTCCGCGACCGTATAATGCGCGATGAGGGCTGGCCGCGCTGGGCACGCTTCATGGTCAAGGACTGGCACTACGAGGACCGACGACGCGCACATAGCGAGTTCGGTCCCGCTTTCCTGGTTGTGTCGCCGGCGGGAATGGTGTGCTATGTTGGTGAGGCGGAGATGGGCGCGCAGGTACTTACACGGAGGAAGGCGTTTATTAAGCCGCCTGAGAAGATGAGTGTGTGCAATGAATCTATTCTTTTTGTGTTTGCTGTGCTTACCAGGTTGCAGAAATACTTGAGCCCTTTGGCCCCAGCGTCGTTTCTGTTGATGGTGAGCGCTGGCGCTTCCATTTGGACATCACACTGCCGCCGTTTATGCAGGACAATGTGCTTGGTACGGTGTGGGATGAGACGTGTCGGCAAGTCGATGTGATAGCTACAACATGGGTTCACGCCGGCACTGAGGCAAGTCTCAAGCGTAATATATACTCGCTAACTATGAATACCATGTCGCTTGTTGGGTTTGGAAAGCAGACTGACTGGGCAGACGGGCTGGACGCAAATGCGGAGGGACACGCGCTGACACTTGTAGATGCCATCTATGGCGTCGTTATACACTTACCGCACATACTGCTGCTGCCGAAGTGGGCGTTGAAGCAAATTGCACCAACGGCGTACCTTGGGTACGTCGAACTAGAGCGGTACATGGCGGAACAGGCGGGCCGATCGGAGCTTTCCCACGTCCATGACATGCCCAAGTTCCGGTATTTGGTTGCCTTCATGGTTAGTTTCCCTTGGCTAGAAGGTAGATAACATTGATACTTAATCCTACTTGATACTACTGTGTCCAGTTGAGTCCCTTCAAAGTTGTAGGATCTACAGATACTTCGTAATTTCCGTCTCTGTCCATTCCCACAGCTCCTTTCTCAACTTGGGATCCTCACTCGCCTTAGTCTTTTCATCCGACAGCTTCCCAACAGGCACGTAGAAGCCACCGCTCTTGATCCCCTCCTTCTTGGCCGTGACTGCCTATAACAGATTATATGTGCCCTGCTCCGGGGTGAGCATTTGGCCTATGTTCGGTAGATAGACCAACAGCTTTTGGCTCCACGTCAGGTCCGTCACCAAAGAAGTCTTGACGACCCCTGGATGGATTGCGAAGGCCAGGATGTTAGGGTATCTTTCAGCTAGTTCTCGTGTATACAGCAGGTTTGCAAGCTTGCTCTGGCCGTAGCGCAGCCATGGCCCCAGCATCGGCAAGTCTTGCTCCGTCCGCAGCTTGTCGAATTGAATACCCCCGGATGGTGTGCCTTTGAACCCGAGGCTAGTCACCATGACGATTCGCACATCTGCACCTGGCTGTGACGCCGTCTTCTCCAGCAGGGGCAGCAGCTTGCGTACGAGAAGTAGTGGCCCAACTGGTTTATAGTAAATTGGATCTCGAAGCCGTCTTTGCTGACGCCAGTTGGCTTAGCCATGATACCCGCGCAACAAACTAGCACGTCGAGCCGGTCTGGAATGGTAGACAGGATGTTCTCAGCGGCGGACGCGATGGAGGCATTGTTGGCAGTGTCGCAAGCGATAAATGTCAGCTTGACACCCTTCGGCCCGCGCGCAATCACGCCATCAGCCGCTTTGGCGTTGCGCCCTGTGAACAGGATGTGTGCAGGGTTATGGGCTGCGAGCTCAAGCACTGTGCCGCTGCCGATGCCAGCGGTACCGGTTGGATTGCGAGTTAATGTCAACGGCCGTAAAACGTTTTGGTCGGAGCAGAAATAGGCCGTCCCGGAGGTATGTAATATTGAGGGATTTAGACTTACCTCCAGTGATAAGGATGACCTTACCAGACAGGCCGGGAATTGCCTTTTTCGGATCAAAGTTCAGGTCGGGCATGATAGTGCAAGGATGAAGAGGAGGAACCTGGGAGAGAGACTGGCTGAGGACTGTCACTGTGTGGTCGCTACCGCTTCTTTATGTGGGGAGTTAGATATAAAGAAGAGCAGGAATTAGCATTGTGTCTTATATTGTTGGGCATAGGTAGGATCTGGTAGATTGGTCTCCTCCGTAAAAGGCCAAAAAGGGGGGTTGCACTCTATTCTTATCGATTCGTATACGGTCAGCGACATACTGTGTATAACTAGTTAGCTGGTATTCGATTGCTGTACGGGTAAGCTCCCCGGTTAAGCCCTTCGCGCGAATGCTTCTTAGAAGGAGGTACCACTGTGTCAAGTATGCCATGGGCTTATATCGTCAAGTAACATATATAGAATTGAAGCTATTCAGAAAACCACACTCAATACCACTCCCCACGACTATAGGTGGGATCCGTTGTAACACGTGTCTGGTGAGCCTCATTAGCTTCCAATTGCCCTATATCTCTATTAAAAACGTGAACTGTAAGTGGCACTACCCCAGGTGACCATGGCGTAGGGGATCGTTCTCGAAATGGGTCGTCTGGGCCATTGATTCCAGCCAAAAGAGCGTCTATTTCGTCGGGAGAGTCGTGGCTTGGGCTTAGACTGAGGTGTGGGCTATTCGAATCGTCAATATCGAATTGGGTATTCGCAGCGTCGTGAGCCTCAAGTAACTCCATATACATGTCAGGATCGGCTTCGAATTGGGCCTGTAAATCGAGCTCTATTTGTAACTTAATTTCAGCAGCTTCGGCAGTAGCTCTCTTCTGATCCCTGACCCGTTTGAGCCCATTAAGTCGAAGAGCTGTATTGTCTTTTTCTTCCCTCTAAGCAACTCCTGCTATGTTGCTTATGATCCCACCGTGTCTTTTCTACTAGTTGCGTTCGCTAACACGGTTGTTTTTAGCCTGTTCGTGCTCCCTAAGAGCACGAGCTTTGCTTGAAGCAACGGCTTCTGTACTAGATTGTAGCTCTCGTTTCGCTGACAATAAGAACCGAATAACCTTGTCTTTTTGTGCTAGTATTACCTTCTACCCTTCTAATTAATCTGCCACCTATTTACTTCCTTTCTAGAATTGTTTTATAGTTCGAGGCTCGTTTCGCAGAGGAGATGAAGATGGTATAGGCGGCGTAGGTAGGGTTGAATTTGTTGGAGTTTAAGGGCGTCGAGGAAGGGTTGGAAGGTCTGGATCGTACTCAGGCTCAAGCTCCTTGATCTTCTTAAGCACTACATTAGTATTCGATTTAGGGTGTAAACCAGTCTTTTTCTATGCTCGTACAATGAACTCAGGCTTGATTCCCTCTGCTCGAATGCGCGGGAGAGAAGCAATGAAATCGGCTTTCTTGAAGTCTATCTGGAGTAGATCACGATAGAACTTATCAAGAACTCGCTGGTGGGCTTTCTTGACGGATTGGAATACCCCAACGTCGAGAGGTTGTATAAGGTGAGTTGAATGAGGTGGAAGAGCAAGGATTCGAATTCTATTAAGGTCAGTATAATCAAGGAATTCCTTACATATATGGGATTCGCAGCTATCAACAATAAGAAGCCAGATCTCTGCAGGTAAGCCCACAGCTACATCCATCTTGTCGTTGACATCATTTTCAGGCTTCTTCCACTTTATATTATTAGGCTCTATTTGGTGTTTTATGTACTTGTCGAAGTACTTTAGCCAATGAACCCCAAGGATAGTAGTATTCATACCATACTCGGTGTAGGTAATTCCCTAATCGCTAGGTACAAGATTATTAAATATCTATGGTACAGTAACCTTACCCGGGAGGATAATGAGAGGTGGGATTTGGCCACTAGTGCAAGAACAATACTCTATAGAGGTTATAGATTCCGTAGTATTTAGATTCCATCGATTCGTATGTTTAATGTCGTCTATGTTATACAGTAAGAGATAGAGCTCGTACCACTCCTTTAAGTCTTCTAGTTTATAGGCTGACTTCCTCTTTATATCTAGGAACTTTACCTTCACCGTTTTGTATAAATCTATGTACCTATCGATAAACCGACGTAGCCAATCCCTTCCTAATATACGAGTAACTCCAGACTTATTTGAAGCCATAGATCGGGCTAGAATTCGATTTCCAATAGTGCATAGAAGTGGTAGAGTTAATAGGGTTCCAACAAAGGTATATCGATCTAATATCTAAAAAACCGACTTCTCCTAATCCGAATCTAACGTAGTATTGTACCCCCTACAACTCAGCCGGTTCCCCTTGCCCTTGAGCCTCCTTTGAATCTTTATATGGTTGTTGATGCTAAACATCTCTGCTAACGCCCGTAGGCCAATTGGATGGTTCTCCCGATATTAAATCGCATCTCGAATCTTTTGTTCCTCCGAAGTCTTATATTGACTAGGCCTCAATGGCGTCAAAGTCTCCTTAGCAATAGCTCGAATTCGGGTACGTTTTGCGGCTCTACCGGCGTTTCGAATAGGTGCTTGGGTAGGCGTTGAAACATTGATAATTTGCCTTAATGGTGGGCGGGCTTCAAGTGACGTCTGTTGACGATTTGGTATTTTACGTATTCGAAGTATGTTGGCAATAATAGTACACATACGATTCTGGCTACAAGTGGCCTACCTGTGGTGTTGAGGCTCAAAAACCCATACAAAATCACCACTATCATCACCGATTACTCAGCTGTAACGTTTTGGGCAGGCACACTACCAGAGGTAGTGGGGCAAGGAACGCCGACCCATTATTCCGGAGGTCAGAAAAAAGTATCTCGATTTCGTGTTGTGTCTATAATTTGTCTTAATTATAGTGGATATCACATAGAAAGCTGGACGCGTTTTAGATAGCTCTAGTATTTTAGCATTATCCGTGACACCCTTGCAAAGGTGGTGTGTGCCTTTCTTTTACCCCGGCGCCACCGTAAGTATCAATACTTATCGATCCTGGATCAATCCGGATCAATACCCAAAATTAGGTATTATTGCCGAGCCTGCTTCTGTAGATCCCTGTAAATCGGTAAGCAAATTCGGAACAACCAACATTGCTGGGAATTTAATTAGAAAACCAAATCCAAGACTTCAATGAAAATATTGATTTAGCCAACAGCTGTGCCACTTCATGTACTCTCCAAAACGCTGGACCGTTCATCCCCATAGGCCTGTTGGGCTCTAGAGTAGAGCTTGGAGATCTGCGGCATCTACCTACGAGGCTACGCGGAGTGCAGCAGTCCTATGCCCACTTCGTCGATTGAAAGACGGTGGGACGACACAGCCTTCTTTTCGTGTTGGGTGGGAGATACAACGCCAACAATGGCAACAATGCCAGAAGATATAGGCTGTGATGAATATAATGGGGTAGCGTGTAGGTAATAGAACATTGTTGTATTCCAACAGCTAGGGGCTCAAGCTGCGTTTGATCCTAGATACATACCTAGTAAGTACTTACAGAGCTCGGGTACGTAGTGGGCTTTTATATTATAAGGATTCGTGCTGGTCATCTTTTCTTATTTCTCTCTTGGGATATGCTTCTGTTTGGAGCTAACAGGACATTATTTGCAATAAGAAAAAGAAAGATATTGGAGGTTCATATTATTAGCCGGGTACCCCTCATGCTAGTAATATGTACGGTACATGGCGATTTAACTCCAATCCGGAGAACGAGGTACTCGGGGTGCAGAAACCCGTTGATCCGTCGAGTGCCCGTCCCATGATCCAGTACGTTAGACATCCATTGCCCTTTATGAACCCTCGATCACCTAGAATATATAGCATATGGAGAAAGTGTAGAAGGCGGTGAAAATCATAAAATGAAGGCTTGATTGCTTCCTCCTATTAGGTGGGAGGAAGACCTAGGCTTATATATTAAAGGAGAGGTACCTAGAATAGGCCCAAATCTATATAAAATAAGGTATTTAAGGCACTATTTTATTAACGTAAAAATGGTGCTATACTAGGCTAGAATGGTCAGAATTAATCTATGATTTCAGAGGGATCGGCGGGCGCCAGGGCCACCAGAAATGAAGATATACTAGAAACACGTGATTTGGGAGCCGAACTCTTCGGGATTTCGGCCGAAGAGTTCGGCTCCTAATCATCTGAAACCTCACCTGGAATCCCATACTGATTTATCTATAGTCAGGCCTGCCAATCATGCCGTAGCAAAAAGGTATTTCCATTCCACAACTGTGCCCTGTTCTGTTTGGTGTCCGTGCATTTAACCCTTAATCAGGTGAAGTCTTCGGGTGAACGATTAGGATGCAAGCGCTGCATGGCATTGTCCAAACCATGCATCTACTCCTCTCGCTCTGCGAAAGGTTCGTCAAGAGCGAGGAATAGCACAAGAGCTAATGCCGCGGCGGCGGCGACGAAATCACAGCAACAAGAAACTGGACCCCAACAGCAGCCTTCGCCACAATCTCAGACCCAGGAGCAGGAACAGGAAAGGGAACGGGAGTCATCGCCCAAGGCACAGCAAGATATCGCTGGCTTAACCGCTGCTCAGGCCACCACAGACATTGACTTTGACGTAGAAAGCATGATAGTATGGCCAACACCCGAATTCACGATTAATGATTCGGGCTCAAGCTTTCCTCCATTGCTCGATCAGCTACCCAGCGAGTCCTCCGTCGCCTCAATGAGCATGTATCATGATGCAGAGGGTATTCCAACGACAGGCGCGTCAACCGCAACAGAGCCGTGGCTCAGCAATTTCAATGCCACCGCATTCCTACAGTCAGACCTCAGATCATGGCCCCGGGCCTCCAACCTAGCACACCCACTCGAAATCACCATGTCCCGTGTATCTGAGCCCGAATCAATGAACACGACAAAATTCTTGCCGTCCCCAACCAGTGCAATTTCTGCCCGCAACTTGGCAACGTCCGCGTCAAGCTCAACGTCGCCTTAGGAGCAGTGCTCGTGTCTGTAGCACGTAGCTTTTCTTGTGCACGAGCTCGAGACGGCAAAGGTTGAGAGCCTCGACGGACAACTGGGCTCGCACAAGGAGGCAGTCGACTATAGGCTGGGTTTATTGGAGATTAAGTAGCTATGGCGAAACTCCATAAGTAAGTATAGATCTGTCCCACAATCATCCTGAGCTTCAATTCCTCATACTCGCACATTAATTTAACCACGAGATTGACGGGAAGTTCAAAGTAGGTGTATTATCTTTGATATTGGGCCTGAATTCCGTAGCTACTAGATTTAAATTTAGATTTTTAATAGACCAAACCTACACGTTCGCATCAAATGACTTGTACTATGTGCTACCCGTCTTCTCAGTCTCGCCCCTACCAGTAGTCTCATTTTTCGGCGTAGCTACGGATGTATCGGCAAAGTAGTTCGTCTGCTCGGTCACGGCGGCATTGGCAAAGGCGAAATCGACAACCCCGATCGCAGTGAAGGCAGCGGACAGTTCTGCCCACGAGGAGACATCGCACTTGTGGAAGTGCAGACCAGGAACAGACTCACCTGTCACTATGGCAGTCTTGCTAAGACCCTCGAAGGATGGAATGCTGCTTTCGTCGAATCGGAGAGAAGCCATTGTGCTCGAGGGTTGCAGGTTTCCATTCTGGTGTTATTAGTGACTTATCATGTCCGAAAGGTCGAGGGGATTCGGGGATTGTCTCAAGGAGTAATCCCGCTTGTCCTACATTGGGTCCTTTTAGTTTTTTGTACTATCGGCACCAAAATGATTGGATCTGATTAACAGGCTCGTGAAATCATAGCACGGTTCAATTATAATCAACATATACATACCCAGCTGTCAAGCTACGTCCAAAATGCTTCTACTCCTCCAGTTCGTCCCGCCCACATAGTGCTGACACCCCAAATCCTAGACCTTCTCTGTTACCTCCCTGTCTTTTATCGCACTGTCTTCTCCAGAGTGAGTATCTTGTAGTGAAATTACCCCGGCCGGCAGAAAATGACCGTCGACTGTATCTCCCCCTTCAGGTACCACCCTTGGCAGTCCCAGTGGCAGTGGGGGATAGATCCGCAAGCCCTCTAGTATCACCGCTCGTAGGTACTGTAGGTTTTGTGTAGCCTGCGAGTCAATCTCGCCATAGCTCCTAAAGGCAGTCCTGATTTCAATTTTTACTCTCTGTATAACTTCCGGCGTCCTTAGTAAATAATACGTAATAGCGCTCAGCGCTGTTGCCGTAGTCTCGCTGCCGGCAAGCACAAAATCAGACGCATGTGCCGCCAGCCCAGGGAAGCGCTTGAACATATCGGCCAGCGCGCCTTGTGTCAATGCGCCCAAGGCGATGTTAATCCACAGGTGTGGTTTGTCTGTTTCGTGCACTGTATCAATATTACAGACTTTCCCAGTTTCAAGGCGGAATATACGTACCACCCTCTAGCCCGCTAAACCGCTCTCTGAAAGCTAAATCCCTAACAATGTTAAAAGTCATCATTTCGTACCCCTTGCCAATGTCCCAGCCACCCTTCCGCTGACCGCGCTCGCCCGCTAGACGCACGAAATTGAGTATCGTCCCTGCTATCGTCTCCTCCTGCTCGGACAGAAATCTATCGGAGAAGGCATGGGAGAGGTATTTCCGCATCTGTCCGTGGGCGTCGACATTTCGCTCGCTGACAATGCTATGTACGCCGCGGCTAGTGAAAGAGCCGCCGTTATAGAATTCACTCTTGATAAACGTCTTGTGGCCCTGCCGGAAGCCATAGATGTCTTTCCACGACTGCGCAGAATTGAAGGAGAGCTCGTTCGGCGCTGTGCGGACCACGGGACCTGCATCAGAGGGTCAGGAAGGGAGATGATTGCAAAAGGCGTGCATGAGACGAGACTGACCGTACTTCTTGTGCAATTCCAGGAGCTTGTATGGCTGGCGCCCGCTGAAGAACCACGAGCTGTGAGGAACCTGAACTAACGTTAGCAGTCAAGGCGGGGAAAGGGCACCGATGAAGAACGAGATGAGCGACGTACGTTGCTGAACCCAGCAAGTTTAGGACCGGGGAATTTGGACAAAGGATGCTAGTAAAGATTGTTTAATACGTTGTATAAGAATTTGGCGGTAATATATATAAGATACTACATCCGCATAATGTTAAGTCAACATTGAATTGTTACGACGAGCAGAATGCGTTCTTACTCCACAAAGCCATCGAAAAACAATAGTGTTCGCAAAGCCGAACATGGTGTTGAGTGTCGAGTGTCAACAGAGGTTTATAAATAGTAGGTAAGTCGAGGGCTCAATTTAACCCAAAGTACAGCGATAAAACCTAGAGGGGGGTTGATACAACCTGTGAACCTAGGATGGAGTTTAAACAATCCAATAACCTTAGTGTAGGAGATATAGTCGAGAAGTGGCACTCGACATAACACGTAAAGCCTTAGCAAGGACTAGGTAGCTTGCTTGGTAACTGGTTTAGTTGGGTGTGTGTATATGTATATGTTACCTTTTTTTCCTTTACGACAAATCACGCCGACAATCTTAATCGGCAATTTCCGGATTGAGAGCAAGCAAGTAGCTCCGTAGTAAGTGCAGGAGCATTACCTTGATGTATCTTATACAAGGTACCGAACTTGTCTTACCTATTATACAGCTTACTAACTGTTGTATAGCTCGGCCGAGCTGCATATAATGACCATTTCTAATAAAAAAGAGAGAATATTTTGTAGACTTACCTTCTCCTACCGTTGAGGCTCCTGTAAACAAACAACAAAGACAGAGATCATAATATCATACGATCATCTCAAGTCCGTCATGGTCGCTAATAGTTATAGCTCTAAAGCGAATGGGGTGCACTATGGCGTCAGCAGTATACCAGATTGTAAAACAGAGCCCCTCGCCATCATTGGCATGGGGTGCCGCTTCGCCGGAGACGCGACCAGCCTAGAGAAGCTGTAGGAGCTCGTCTTACAGGGGCACGACGCCTGGTCTCCCGTGCTAGCGGATCGGTTTAATCAGAAGGCATTCTACTATCCGCAGTCTGATCGTCTGTCGACCATGTCTATAAAGGGCGGCTTCTTCCTCCGCGAGGACCCAGGGGCTTTCGACCCGTCGTTCTTTAATATGTCTGCCGACGTAGCGGCAGGTATGGACCCGCAGGTTCGGATTCAGCAGTTCTACTATTACTGCTCCCTCTTCCGATGCCTAGCGCAGCCTGATCCAGGCGTGCTATGCACGTGCGGGATTAGACCCACAAGACACAACTGTCGTCGAGGCGCATAGTACGGGGACAAGAGTCGGTGATCCAGCGGAGGCGCGGGCAATTGGTGAGGCGATGCAGAGTGGAAAAGAAAAGCCTCTGTATGTGGCTAGCGTCAAAACGAATCTAGGGCATACAGAAGCTGCATCAGGGCTGGCGGCAGTGATCAAGATAGTGTTACACCGAGTCTGAACTTTGTAAAAGCGAACCCCGAAATTGACTTGGTTGGACTCGGATTGGTGGTCAGTATTACTCCCCCTCTATACTTTTGCATGATCTCAGAAATCTCTAGATACCTACAAAACTTGAGCCATAGACATCAAAAGGGCCTCGGCGAGTGTCTATCAATAACTTTGGCTACGGCGGGACAAACACGCACGTTATAATAGAAGAGGCCCCCTCAAAATCTGTCTCGCCTACAGCTAGCAGCCAATCTCCGTCTAGACAGCTTTTCCTTCTTAGCGCGCGTCACAAAGCCGGCGCGCAACAGATCGCTGCCAACCTAAGAGAGTACCTCGAATCACTACAAGAAGAATTCTCTAACAGAACTGCATTCAGAAGCCTAGCCTATACCTTGAATAAACGACGAACGCGTTTCCCCTGGACTATCGCGGTAAGCGCCTCTGGGCCAGCAGACCTCATCACGGCGCAACACCTCGCCACAGCAACCAAGCATACGCCAGGCGGTATGCTAGCTGTCGGTTTCGGCGCATTAGACGCCCAACCCTATGTGGACGCCATCACAACTAGCAAGGTGGTTATCGCATGCAAGAATAGTCCGTCTAGTGTTACGCTGTTAGGTGACATAGAGGGTATCGAAGAGCTGTTAGCCAAGTTCACCGCCGAGAACATTTTGGCGCGGAAGCTGCTTGTACAAACTGCTTTTCATTCCTATCACATGCTGCCGCTAGAGAAGAAATACCATGTGGCGCTAGAGCAGCACATAAGCAAGAAGGGGAAAGCTATAGGCGATGTGCTATTCGTGTCTCTCGTGACAGGGTTAGGGTTAGGGTTACAAAGATCAAAAATTCAAGCCAGCTTGGCCCAGAGCACTAGGTCTAGAATATGACGCACCTAGTCCTGTTCAGTGATTCGTTCTGCAATATGGTTGCTACAGAGCATCTATCACGTATTAGCAACAAACATAGATTCCGCGAGAATCTACATTACGACCTCCTCGGTGTACGACTGACTAGAACCAGCGACCGGTTACCAGTTTGGCAGCATATCATTCGCACAGGCGAGGTAAGTCACATAGATGTTTGTCACCATTACTAGTAATATCTGCTGACTATTTCAGATGCCCTGGGTTCGCGACTACGTTGTACAGGGCGATGTCGTCTATCCTGGCGCAGGGTACATCGCTATGGCAATCGAAGCCATGCGCCAGCTCCACTCCTCCGCTTCTACCATCATAGGCTACCTTCTTGAAGAAGTTGAGCTATTACGTGCAACCATCATCCCCGAGGATAATAACGGTGCTGAGGTGCAGTTATTCCTTGAACCAGCCAGTAAGAAGTCTCTCGATGCAAGTAGGCGCCTCTTCCGTATATACGCCGCTTTGCCGGACGGCTTATAGGCTAAGGCTACACGGGGATACATTGCCATAGAGACAGCCTCAAGATCGGGGCCCGCGCTAAGGTCGACGCAGAAGACCGACCTTGCTAGCGTTTCTAGCTAGGCCATGGCACCTAAGGCATTTTACGAGTCGTTGGCTACGGTGGGTGTCAAGCATAGGCAGACATTTCAAGGGTTGATCAATATCCGTAGAGGTAATAGTTAGGCTACTGCGACGCTTGAGGTTCCGGACTTAGCAGCATTGATACCGTACAAATGGCAGCAGTCGCATGTAGTCCATCCTATTACTCTTAACGCCGTGTTTCAAGCCGCCTACACAACACTCTCTCCCGACGGGAGAAAGGTCATCGGTGCAGCAGTGCCTCGCTTAATCAAGTCGATGTACATCTTAGGAAACATTAGCGCTAAGCCGGGAACGCATCTCCAAGCTACATCTCAACTACTGCACTACCATCGGCAAGGCTTCGACGTATCTCTCGCTGTTAACCCCTCCCAAGCTGCCAACCAAACCATTATTGAGATAGACACATTGCGGTTCTAGACTGTCGGTCGCACCGACTCCGACAGCGGCAAAGGGCAGGACAAGATATAGGCATTCGAGGAGTGGGTGCCGAGACTTACGCTCAATGACCCCTATACACTGTTCGGCACGCAGCTACAGCGCGCCGCAGAACCGGCCGAGATCAATATTAGCCAGGAGCTGACGCGAGCTGCGTACTACCTAATTGCGGACGCGACAGCGTAGCTTATACAAGAAGATATCAAGCAGCTCGAGTGGTATCATAAGTCGCTCCACCGCTAGATGAAGCCGCAGTTGCAGCTCGCAAGCGAGGACAAGCTGGCGCCACGCAGCTTAAGGTGGGAGCGTGCGACGCTAGATGCAAAGGCCGCACTGATTGACTAGGTTGCGAGCGTAAGCACGAACGGCTCGCTGACAGTGCGAGTAGGCCAGGCATTACTAAGTATTCTACGTAAGGAAGTCGCCCCGTTAGAGATTATGCTGGAAGGGGGCCTGCTGTACCAGTTCTACCGAGAGATGTTACATTTTACCAAGTCGACAGAGCAGCTTGCCTAGGTAGCGAAAGCCTTTACACGCGTATCCTCGAGATTGGTGCGGGGACTGGAGGCTGTACTAGGCCTGTTTTAGCTGCACTCGGAGGCGACGGTATTACTCCTACTAGCTTCGATTACTATACTTTTACGGACATCTCGTCGGGCTTCTTTTAGGCGGGCAGAGAACGCTTCGCGGCATGGGGTGACCTAGTAAGCTACTAGTCGCTTAACATTAAGAACGATCCCGTGGAGCAAGGATTCACCGAGAAGTACGACCTTATCATTACTGCTCAAGTCCTTTATGCGACGAAGAGTATATCTGTTACAATGTACAACGTGCGCAATCTGCTTAAAGATGGTAGCAAGCTCCTTTTGGTCGAGACAACCAGGGACACGGTCGACGGCTACTTGATCTTCGGCACTTTACCGGGATGGTGGCTCAGCGAAGAGCCAGAACGACAGTACAGCCCTAACATGTCGTTGCAGGCCTGGGAACCTATCCTAAAAGGGGCTGGATTCACGGGTATTGACTTGGATATCTAGGATTGTAAGGATGAAAAGCACCGAGTTATAAGTATCATATTATCAACCGCAATTCCCTAGGAGTCCCCAAGTTATGATACTACGGTGACTCTTGTGTACAACAAAACCCAACAACCTTCGATGAATTGGCTATAAGGCCTGGCTAAAAATATCGAGCGTGTCACGGGCAGTACGCCGAAACTAACGGATCTCAACAAACTTAACATCGAAGATGAGCTGTGCATCTTCCTTTTAGGCTTAGATGGGACGCTACAGAAGCTCGACGAGTCCAACTTCGACTCCATTAAGACATTAGCTACCCGTAGCAAGGGCCTTCTATGGGTGACTGCAGGTTTGTCTATTGACTCCCTGGTTCCTGAGAATGCACTGTATAAAGGCTTTCTCCGGACTTGTTACGTTAAAGATCTAAGCAAGCGTTTTGTGTTGCTAGATCTAGACTCATCCCGACCTAAGTGGGATCTTGATTGCTAAATGGTTATTGCCAAAGTGTTCGCCAACGTGTTCAAAAACACAAATGACCCGCCTTAGGACTTTGAGTTTGCCGAGCGCGAGGGCCAGATTCTACTGCTACGTTATATTCGTGATGGCCGTATTTGCAATAGCTTACTACTCTATGTTCGAAGCTGGCCGTTTAGAAGAAGGCGATACTATGCTTGTACATGCCGCTGCTAGGGGTGTCGGGCAGGCGTGTATTATCCTAGCGCAGAGGAAGGGAATTAAGGTCCTCGCCACGGTAGGTACACTAGAGAAGCGGGCGTTCTTGACAAAGACGTAAGGCATTCCCGATAAGTACATCTTCTTAAGCCGTGACGAAACATTCGTCCCTGGCGTGCTAGCTGCAACGAATCAGTAGG
This sequence comes from Pezicula radicicola, assembly GCA_003008705.1. NCBI lineage: Eukaryota > Fungi > Ascomycota > Leotiomycetes > Helotiales > Dermateaceae > Pezicula > Pezicula radicicola. The sequence continues at coordinate 68,239 of PDUO01000105.1, read as the reverse complement.
GCGTGGACGTTGTTATCAACTCGCTTGCTGGTCCACTGCTAAACGCAACGTGGAACATCGTCGCACAACATGGTCGTTTTATCGAAATCGGGAAGAAGGACATCCATGATAACAAGGCTCTGGAGATGCGTCCATTCCGGAAGGCAGTCAGTTTCAGCGCCGTTGATCTCGTCCAGTTATGTGACACGAGAGGCCACGTCGTTTAGCGAGTGCTTCTCGCCGTTATGGATCTATTAAGGACCAAAGCTATCCTAAATATTTCGCCCGTGGCTGTGTATCTGATTTCTGAAATTGCACGCGCCTTCTAGACAATGCAAGCCGGGAAGCACATTGGCAAAATTGTTGTTACGCCTAGCGCGAATAACATGGTAAAGGTTAGTACCTGCGTGATTGACTTTCTCTTGTTTATTGCTAATACTTTATCCAGGCTCTGCCTTTTACAGAAGCTGCAAAACTATCCACTGAAGCCTCCTACCTTGTTGTCGGCGGTCTCGGCGGTATCGGACGAACGTATGCTCGCTGGATTGTTGATCACGGTGCGAAGCACCTCATCCTGCTTTCACGAAACGCTGAAAGCGGCCCCCATTCTGCCTCCCTCGGAGAGGAGCTCGCCGCTAGGGGTGCTAATATCGCGATAAAGAACTGCAACGCTGCCGACATAACCAGTCTCAAGTCTGTTCTCGCCGAGTGCGCCAAGAGCATGCCTCCCGTCCGTGGTATCATCCACGGTGGCATGGTGCTTGCTGACTCAATCTTCGAGCGCATGACTCTTAAGAAATGGGCTGACGCACTCGCTGCTAAGGTGGCCGCAACGCAACATCTTGATGCGCTGTTTCCTGGGGCGAAGGACCTTGACTTCTTCGTCATCTTATCGTCGGCTTTTGGCATCATCGGCTCAGCGTCCTAGGCCAACTACACTGCAGGTGGCACGTTTCAAGACGCCATCGCGCGCCACCGCGCCGCTGCGGGCCTGCCATACATCACAATCGACTTGGGCATGGTCGACGCTATCGGCTATGTGGCCGAGAACGAGGCCGGCGTGGCAAACAGATTACTTGCCAGCGGCCATCGCCCTCTCGCTGCACAAGACGTCCTCCAGCTGCTGGATTACTGCGTAAGGAGGCTCATCCGCACGCCACGCACGGCCCAAATAATCAGCGGCCTGGCGAGCAGTGCGGTGCGCAAACAAGGCTGGGGCAGAGAACGGCGCTTCGCGGCGCTTTTGGACGACGACACAGCAAGGGGCAGCGCATCAGGTACCAAGACTGGCGGGTCGGCTAACGCAAGCACGGGATTAAAGGAGAACCTGAGGAGTGCGAGCAGTGTGGAGCAGGCGGGCGACATGGTCGAGAAAGCTGTCATCGCAAAGATGGCGGAAATGTTTATGATCCTGGAACAGGAAATCGACGCCGTTCAACCACTCTCCCGGTACGGTGTTGATTCCCTGGTTGCCGTCGAGCTGCGGAACTGGCTTGTACCGACAACACAGTGTGAAATGTCCATTTTTGATCTTTTACGTGCGTCCTCGTTAAGAGAACTGGCAAACAGCATTGCCAAGAGGAGTAGGGCTGCTCTCGTCGTTTAAGAATACTGTAGTAGACCAATAGATTACTCTTTCGCGAATTATATGTTGCACTAAAGGCAAGAGCTTCAAGCTGTGTTATAGTTTAATAAGAAGATTGAGGTGTAGTAAAGGTAGGAGATGAGGTTGAAGTATAGGATGCGCTAGCCCGCATTCGGCATGCACATCCCGTGACACTAATAAGCGACGGGAGGCTCCTTAATAATAATTATATTAATTTAGGGATGTCACATACGGTACGATCAAGACTTTCATTGAACGAAAAGATAAGCATTCTACAGACACTAATCTTTGATACTAACTCCCCGGAGCATCAGCGTTCGATCTACCCCTCTATTAAGAATAGTATTATTTCTACCACCTCTGAACAACTGGCCTATAAGTATTTAGATACCACCTCTTTCAAACGAATACTGCAAGTTCTATAGTTTCTGCAGGTATATCATATTCGCAAAGTTTCATTTCGATTCTCAACTTAATCGGCTAAACTCGAAGTCGCTATTTAACTTAATTGATCACACAATAACTTACCAACCGACGAACAGCTCACAAAGCGACACATGTAAACGGATCGTTGCACTGAGCATAAAAACTGATCAGATAAAAGAGTGTGCAAATTCTAGAAAACTCTAAATCTACCTAAGCAAGCCCGCAAGTCAATCCATCACTCCGTCGGAGCCAAGTACCGCAGGGTCGTACGACTCCAGATCTCGTTCCCGCTCATCTGATGCTCGAGGCCCTTCAGGTAGGCCCTTATATCGAGAGTGTCCTGCTTCGCCAGGACCTCGGCCGTTAATTCATCGTGGCGTGACTCCCACTCGCGACACAACAAGTACAACACCCGCTTCGCCGCTATCGCTGACACCTCGGCCCCGTCTGCGAAGATGGCCACGGCTGTGCACAGCACGCCTCCCTCTTCGTGCAGCGTCTTAGAAGCGATCAGCTCCTTCTCGTAACTCCAGATATCGTTCACTACAGCAAGATACTTACTGCAGTTCATGTCGACGGGTCGTGCAAGGGCTAGATCCTCTGGGGTAAGTTATATGCCCATGCAGAAACGCATTAGGGCGGCAAGGAGGCTGGAGTTCAAGTGTTAGCCCGACTAGTGGTCTTTTGGGTACGGAGATGAGAGAAGCGACGTACCCCTTGCCGACGTCCCGCTCTCGGTAGTCAAAGTATTCTTTCAGGTCCATGTTTCTCAGCCGCGATGAGTCCGTTTGGGCACGCATGAAGGTGAACACGGGCTCCAAGATTTCATTGGCCATCTCCAAATCATGTGCGCGCATGCTCTCCCATAGGTCGTACGTTATGTATTCGACCGGAACGGACCGATCGGGAAGCACATCGCCTCGAGCGATAGGCATTAACTTGTTGTTATAGGCCTCGCCGTCTGCGAGGGACATATGCTCGAGCAAGTCTGCAGCTCTGTTAGTATTAGCCTAGAATGTGGCATCGGAAAGCCAAACCGTCGATCAAGAAGAGAATGGTTAGAAGACGGCAGGCAAAATGAATGCGGTCATCTAAAGCCTTAGGAAAGTACCAGCATGTCACATTAGAGAAGCCGGCATTGACAAACTTCTTCCGACTCTTCTCTGTTGGCAAGGGCCAATGTTCAAGAAAGTACCCATTCACCTCCTTTGTCACCTGCTTCTCCAGCGGATGACATTGTGGTTGGAAATGGGAGGGCGGAATATCGAAGGGAGTCGAGACCTGAAGAGCAGGAGCAGGAGCAGGTGCCTGGGCGTTATGTGACGCGGAGACCGCGTGCCCAGTTTGGGCTTCAGTTATATTCAAGACTTTGGTAGTCATCTTTAATTGTGTTGTTGAAAACGAAGGCTCAAGATCCAAAAAGGGAAGAGTCAGTGTCAGACTATAATATAGGTAGTTTGAGAGGCACCAAGTTCATGTAAGAGAGCCAGTGTTCATATATGGGTCTTGAACATACAAGTTTCGAATCGAGGGGCCAGCATGCCGAGCCTGCTGATATTGTCACCTCTCCACGGACCACGGTTTCTGTTGCAGAAAAGGAGTTATCGTTCGTAAGCGTCGCTCTCACCTAATCCCCACTAGCCACTTTATACTGACTGTGGGCAGCTTCGGAGCCTACCTTACCAATGGGACAGGTCGCTCAGCAATTGCCAGATGCGGCAATTTCCAGATGCTGTATGTCAGCACTTTGATACTCATAAACGTTGCAGTCAAGAATATCCTGTACTGAATCCCTACAAATTATATTACTACCATTTGAAGGCTCTCGTTCGAATAGTACGCAATATACAGCGCTGCTGAAGACTGTGTTGCTTTATCATGTGATCGCAATATGGGCATGATTTAGGAAATCCTCGACCAGGCGCACAACCAGTGGGTGATCAGCCTGCTAGTGGCATTAATCTTGTTCGCCGCCACAACTTACATTGTCACCATCCTCTCATACCTGCGGACTAAATACAGTACCAAAGATGGACAGGAGCCACCTATTATACCATATTTCTTTCCCGTGCTGGGCAGTACCATCCCATTCGTAAGGGACACAAAAGGCTTCATTGACAAAACTTTGTAAGTACTGTTTTTATGACGCTCCAAGGCTTTACAAGTATTGACAGGACGATCTAGACGAAAATGGGGTGACAATACCCCATATTCGGTGAAGTTAGCTTCCTTCAAGGGCTACCTCATCACGCAGCCCGAGCACTTTGGCCCGCTCCTCAAAGCCACCCGCTTCCTCAGCAACAAGAAGGTCATGGCCGAGTTGATACGTGATGTATTCGGCACGCCCTCAAACGTGATGCGTATATTTCTGCGGGAAATCCTCTGTGGAAGGCAAATCATGCACTAACAGCCGCGTGCAGCTATGTACTTCGGCGACAATTCGGGCATCGAGGCCAAGCCCGTACCAGGCACATCCATCCCTAGCCACCAGCGCATCTGGGCTAATCAGCACGCCGACAGTGCCAAGTATCTCACTGGCGACATGCTGCGCGGTTTGGCCGTGCGCTTTACCTCAATCCTCAGATCTGGCTTTGACAATCGCGTGAGTGTGTTTCCAATCCTATCTCTCCAGTTTTCTGTGCTGACCAACACCTAGTGCCAACGCCAATGCCATCCCAATGGCATTCTGGTATCTTGTCGAGGTTTACCGTGACCCGGCTCTCCTGTCGCGCGTCCTGCCGGAGCTAGAAAGTGCTGTGCAAACTCCTGCCTCCACAGGTACGCCTGCCGTGTTCGACCTGTCTCCCGTGCTCACGTCGCCCCTGGCGCAGAGCGTCTATGCTGAGGTGCTGCGCATGCGCATCTCGTTGCTGCTCAACCGTTGCGCCGACCACAAAGATCACCGGATTGGGCAGTGGACATTAAAAAAAGGGCGCTTATATGACGCTGTCAAGTGCGTACATTGGATGCCATCCAAAGGCGTGGGAGCCGTACACAGATGGCGGAAAGGCACCAATCGAAGAGTTCTGGGCCGAGCGATTCTTGGTCCCGGATGAGGACAATTCGTCAAAGCCTGTCGAGGTAACGGGCAGAGAGGTAGACAAGACAGTGCCAGCGGAAAAGAAGTGTAAGATGCGCTTCTCGACTGAACATCTCGAGGGTATCTGGGTACTGTATGGCGGTGGTGCGTTGATGTGTCCCGGAAGACACTTCGCCAAGCAGGAGATGATGGGAAGTGCCACCGTGTTTGTACACTACTACGACTTAGAGGTTATCTCAGGCAAGGCACCGCCGATGAATGAGAAAATTTATGGCATGGGTGTACAGCAACCGGCTGAGAAGACTCCGATGAGGATTCGGAGAAAGTTTGGTGGGTGGAAGTCTGCGGGTAAGGTATAGCTGGTGTCAGAATGCCGGGTACCTTCAAACTTGTAAAATTCAGGTTTATTGACTTAGACAGCTACGAAAAAGGCTAAGGTTATAGGCTGTGAGGTTCGAGAAAACCTCACGAAGTACGGAGCATTATAACGTGACATTTCGTACCTTTACGATGTTACAAAGTAGCATCAACTTCACTTGGGAGGACCACTTGTCAGATGCAGTTAGCAGCGGTGCGAAGCTCCCTATTTTGTATTGTAGACGCCGAGCTGCAACCATGCAAGTGTATGAAAGCAAGTAAGTTCCAGCCGTAGAGCTCCAACTTTACTCTAATGACACAAGACCTGCGCAAACTGCGCAAACTCAATATCTTTTTCCAAAACTTCCATCTCCTCCTTTTTTAGACTCAGCAACACCTCAAAACCCCCGCTCGGCCGTGGTGGCATGGAGAATTTTCACTGGAAGCGGTACTATTGGCAACGCTACCGTCTGCGGATTCCGTTGCCAGGGCGGTTAGTTTGGTAAACGCTGCTGCGGAGACGTAGAAGATCGTGGTCGTCATCTGCGGTGGTGGCGGCGCTTTTTCGGGGTCAAGGCTGAATGTTGACGATGCTGCGAGCTCTTCCGGCGTTAATGGTGGCAGCATGCCCAACAGACGCCAGGCGTCGTCTTTGCTGTTCGCAAACTCCTCCGGCGATGGCAGCTTATTCCCCCCCGCCGCCCATGCCTTTGGGACGAGTTCATAGTCGCAGCAGTCCGAAGTGATGGTCAAACCAGCATTACCGCTGTCGTCATTCTGGTGTAAACGCATATGTTTCGCCAACATTTTTAGTAGCAGTGAACCGCTCATGCCATCGACGAGCGAGTGGAAGAGGCATACCGACACCAGGAGGCCGCCATTGATGAAGTTGGCCTGTACGATGCATCCAGAGACACCTTCGCCACCGAGATCCCATTTCGCGTGGACAGATGGCACGAGCTGCGCGCCGTCAAGTGTGTCTTGAGGGAGACCCTCGTCCATGAGGTCGTCGTAGTCCGGCCATGACGCTAAGAGGTCGTTGAAGATGACTTGGGGCGTCCAGTCAGGATGCTCCCGCGCCTCGAGTCGGCCAGGGTTTGGATTTTTGATACTGGGGGGGATGGAAAAGACGCATCTCCGAAAGACTGGAAGCTCTTCACCTGCAGTGTGAAGACTGGCTTGTAGCAAGCTGTATACCTCAGAGAACTTGACACCTGGATTTAGGCCAAATGTGAGGATAAAGTTTACGTAAAACCTGGGCATGATATTGTCCATGGGATTAAGGACAATGCCCCTGGGTTTCATCGTGGGAGACGATATGATGAGTGCTACTACACTCTTTTGCCTGACTGACTACACGGGGTGCAGAAGTAGAGCAGCGCACTGCAGTTGCGAAGCTCGAGCCAGAAGGACGGTTCAGATGAGGAACAAGGGCTGAGCAACTAATCAGCCAATCGCATAAAACTATATTGGGTGCACTTAGCCCATGTTCGGGTCTTGCCATTTAAGATCTTACATTGACTCCATCCTGGAAAGGGAAACACGTGAGCTGAAAATTTCTGCCTAAGGGTCTTCATACCTGAGAATCTTTCTGCCTAAGGATCTACAGATGTCGGTAGTTAAGTTGCTAACTTCACAAAATAGATCTGGTGGATCTCTGCTGGTGCTGTCTACTATTGATCTAGTTGAGAGGCTGGAGCCCATATTACTGGCACTTGCCATGCCCATATAGTTCGATTTCGGAGCCCATATTAGTGGTACTTGCTATAGGCTTGATATGGGCTCTGAAATCGACGTCTTATAGGCTATATGGTGGTTCGATTCGGGCTATGAAATAGATTGATTATTTTAACCGGGCGGAGGAAATCGTCGAAATCGTCGAAATCGGAAGCGGGAAATATTTCTGCCGGCGGCCGCTGCCAAGGCGCTTGGTGGAATTATATCCAATTAAATCACTCCGGCCGGAATAACTATTCAACGGCTTTTTTGAGGCCTATTAAATGATTTTTCGTGGGCGGTGAAAGTAAAACTAGCATTCGCTGGAATTAAAAGAAGTAAGAAGGGAGAAGTGGTATCTCTTAATATGCAATGCTTCGCAATTACAACTTTCTAGTCCTAAACTAGAAAAATGTTCTTACTCCTTTGCACCAGAAAATAGAAACCCCATTAAAATGCACCACCAGTGAATAACCCAAAACACCAAAACCCCGCCGAATAAACTAAGCCTATGCGTTCCTGTAAGCTGTCAGTTATGATACTAATGATACACTGAGGACGGGGTATAGGTACATTTCTGCAATACCGCGACGATATTCAAAGTATACCAAGACAAACTCTCGGGCAGCAACTGCAAATCCACCAGCAGCATCTGCGAATCCACTAGCAGCAACTGCAAATCCACTAGCAGCAACTGCGAATAGGCATGTGGCACCTGCCCAAACACAGGCACAGACGGCGGTCTCTAGCCTATGGCTATTGAAATCCGGCCAGTTATAGAAGCGCTTGATCTGAAAGGGACCAAGGCTGACGTTGTGGAGGCCTACTGCATGGACCATCATGAGGGTGACGCCGGCTTGTACTTGTATGTCTTGAGACTGGACTTGATCTGTTTGCATATAAGTAGACTGCTTGGATGAACAAGGATGTATTGCTTACTATCAGGTAGGTATTGTACAAGAGACAAAGTGGTAGGACGATTGCTGGTAAAGCCGCAGACTGTCGTAGGTTGTTAGCTTTTGTTTCTTGTTTCTGAAGGCGCAGCTGCTAGTTACCGTGGAGGATGGTTGCCATTTTGAAAAACGGCACTAGAGCTAAACGTTACAATTCGTGTATTGTGATTGGCTCGAGATAAGCTAACCAAAGGAGATCGACTGCTTTGTCCCCTGAATAGCAATGTCGAAAATTGAGGTTTGTGTGTGTTTGTAGGTGTATTGTTTTGTCTTCAGAGCAAGAGAAGAAGATATATATCAAAGAAGCTCGCTTCGCGGCTAATCACAGGGAGACTATAAGTCACGTTTTATTGTTGAAGTCATATACAGGCTGGGAAGAAAAAGCAGCAGCCTCGTCAACTTGACAAACATGCACGTGTTGAGACTGAATAATCACAGCACTCTACACAGAAAAGAAGAAATTTCGAGCAATGGATGAAGAAGATGGAGCTTGAAGTTGAAGAAGGGTGGGCGAAGCAAGGGAACAAGCACTGTACTGTACTCACAGGACAAAGGCGTTGCATGCAAATGCCAGAAACAATTGAAAAGTCACGACAACATACAATTAGAAGACTACGATCGACGACTCCAAGAATATCAAGAACAATTGCAAGAATGCCAACGCGAACCCCAAGAATACCGAACCCTAAGAATGCCGCCATATCAGATTCAAAGCAAACAAAGCATCTTACAGAACCATCAAGCTGTCATCGCTACGGTAGAGACTTGTCTGGCGAGAGTACGTTGCGACAGCGGGATAAGGAGGAGGAGGAGGAGGAGGAGGAGGAGGAGGAGGCTGTCATTGTGCAGAGGGAGGTTTAGAGAAGATTTAAAGCTCTTGAGGCTTCGAGACAGAGACACTACAGCGGTGGAAGAACAGACAAAGGCATTAGTCAAAAGACGAACAAGGAGGACAATACTGCTGAAGCGTGCATCTTCAACTCTCCCATCGTCCTCTACAAACTACAGCCGAGAAAGACATCCATCCAAACCTCGCGCATTGGCGTACTGCGTACCTAACACAACACTCTCCAACAATCGCGGATTGCAATAAAATACCTACCTACCTATGCTCTTTACTATACAACCCCTCTTATCACTAACACTTCCCGCCTTCACACCCTCACTCAACGTCTCTTCTCTTCTCCCTCTCAAAGGGCAACTCCTCTATACTCCACGCTCCATGCTCCACGCTGTATCGGCCGTCATGATCCACAGAAACCAGAGATGGAGATGGAGGTCATGATGAAGGTTGGATGTCTCTCTGCAGCAGGTCAATTAGCAATAGGAGGTTGTCAAACCCCTTACACCCTCAAAGTTATCAGCCAGCTAACAGGCCCTAAAGGTTTGCAAATAACACTACCCATCCTATCCTCTCCTTCGATCGCCCTATAAGCCAACCTCGCAGCCTCGCAGATACCACCGTTCTCTTAGTATCCTAGTTGCTACATCTTCGAACCTCGCAAATACTACATCCTCCTATCGATCCTTCAAGTTGCTACTCTAGAAAATTGTTACTTCGGGGCATGGCTACACACGTCTACACACATACAAGCCAAGCCCCGCGCACATTACACGTGGAGTAAGGTTGCGGTATATATATATACTTGAATAGATAATGTCTATATGCTTCTCTTTCTACTCCCTGTAACCCTCTTCCCTTCTTCGTAGTTCTGATGAGCCAAGCGCTACAATGAAGCAGTTCAGGGCAGGGTGTGTCTGCGTCCAGACTCCCCTGTATCTGCGTCCAGATTTCCCCATACGTCTCGACTCCCTTGCACAGGTTTCGTTATTACCAACTACTTCCAAGCCAATAAATCACCGAAGCGAAAAGAAGTGCTAGGCTTGTGCCACGTATCCTCTCCAGAAACACGTAGGGTTCTCCCTCCTCCTGTTGGATTTTCGGACACTACACAGGAAAGGCAAATTGCTAGTTCCTAAGCCACCAAAGAGGAAGAGAAGACCGAGGTCTCGTCGTTCCCAACTACTTCCAACTCAAGCTCTAGAAAGAACAAAGTAGGCCCCCTAATCTCCTTGCTTCTTTCCTGTTATATATTTAGCTCGTCTATCGTAGGCAAGATCCCCCAAAACCTTCACCCTCTCCATAACCTTCGAGCGCGTTCTCGGCGTTGAATACCCTGACACTCTCGTTGGTATGAGAAATCTAGTATATCTATGCAACTACTAAGGTTAGTGGAAGCAGGTCAAAGAGCTTGATAAGTAGACAATTATTGTACACAAGACGGTACTCGGCGTTAAGCATCTTGATACTCTACTAAGTATAGATAATCTAGTATATATATACAATAATTAGAGACGGTATTAAGAAGCCGTATAGTTACTAGTCTAGGTAATGAATATTCTTATTAGGGTTCTAGGAAAAGTTCATCTATATACGTTAAGTAGTATAAGTAACCTTAGGGCTAGCTACTACTACCTAGGCCGATAGGATAAGGCCAATATAATCTAGTTATAAGTAGTTGAAGCTCGGAAAGTCCTATTAGGACTGGATCATTTATTACCTCTAACGAGTTTGGCTTATCTATTATTAATATACTATAGCTAAGGTCAACGAACTGAGGCAGAGGAGCTAGGTCTACAGGTAATGAAATTGTACAAAATGATCCTCGGCCTAGAATATTGTTATACCTTGACCAGCGTAAGTAATCTTGTATCAATTTATCTTGACGGGCAATTGGCGAAAGCTAAGGAACTATTGTTGCAAGTATTGGCCAGTCCACCTTGGGTGTCGTATTTTATCTTCGGTGTCGCATTTCAATAATCTTAGGGTTTAGTCGCTCAGTGGCAATCGAAATAAATTGAATCAATTACCTTGCGCATCGCAAATTAAATCGCCTATGGTACACACACAATTACTTACATCTATCTTCCTTCAATTCAAATTGCTTGCGGCGTCTCAATTCAATCCAGTTCGATTCAATCCAGCTCAATTCAATTGATTACCTTGAGCATCGCAAATTGAAACCACTCGTCCCTAATGCCTTGCCTTCTTGAGTATTGGAAGAATTCATTCACTCAATCACGTTGAGTGTTACAATTTGCTTTTTCACCTTGGTGTCTATTGTGTTGTAATTCGATTTCGTGCTGTCCTGGGTGCTGCAGGTGGATATTCTACCCCGTTCAGGAGACTTGGGTAGAGAGGAAGACCTACAGTCAAAAATTATGTGATAGGAATAGAGGAGATTGTTAGGAAGTTGACGAGGTAGTAGCAACAGTCATCTCTTCTTGAATGGAGCTAAAAATATAGACAACTTGGTACGTTGCGCGTCCTGCTTTCTGTTAATAGGCAGGTAGTAGAAGAAGGGAGTAGAGAGATATGATTAAGGTGCACTTACTTGAGAAAAGAGAAAGAGATGAAAACATATGAAGCAATATAGAATACACTAGCGGAGTGGAGTACACTGGTGAGCTTGATACATCATTGTCCCAAGGCCTTGTCTATCTAGTGACTCTCGACATCAAGGAATAGTGGCGCCACAGCCATTGACTGAAGATATGTGTAGATAGATAAGATGTTAACACAATAGGATGTTGACAATTGTCTTTACAAATGCTTACAGAGAGATAGAGAGACTCCATATCCTTCATTTCACTTGCGTCTTATCTGTCGTTGGCTTCTGCTACTGAACGAATGAGGAAAACCGGTCCCCTGTTCCAAATCTAATGGAATTGTCTCCTCACTAGTGGCTGGATGTAAGGTTTATTTACTAAGGGATAGGCACCTAGAATGGAGTTATATCTAGATGAAATAAGGGATTTACGGTGCCATTCCCTTAACGTAAAAATGGTACTATATTGGGCCAGAATGCCTGGTTCAGCGGGTGCCAGGCCACCAGAAATGAAGATATATATAAAATACGTGATTACAGGCTAACAAGCACTAATGACAGAAACAATAATAACATTATTAAGACTCAAAGCTAAGCGTGGTATTCATTTACGGATAGGGATTCTTGAAGTAAAACTTCTAGCACCCTCGCTCTTGTGTACTGTAGCTGATCTTAGTCTCTGTTTAAGGTTAGGGCTAGGAATGTCTAAAGTAGAACTTCTTGTACCCTCGTTCTTACTTGCGATCGCGACGTTCATAATGGTGGTTTAGCGGTAGTAATTGAAATACTCAAAGCAAAATTCGGAACGGAATATCTCGCACTCTTGTTCTTCTTTGTAGTTGGAACTTTAGTAATACTGGATTTTGTAGCAGCCTTCGATTTCCCTGAAAAATCTTTAGCCAGGATTTTTGGATTCTTCTAGCCTCTTAACATTTTCGCAATCATCAACTTAGGTGAATGTGGATTAAACTATTGAGCCAAGGATAGTACTGAACTAAGAGAGTTCTAGTTGTTGCAAACCTTGTCATGGTCGAAAGAAATCCCTGCTTCGCAGTAGTCAAAGGACGTTCTTTGGATTGTATTCCGCCAGTCACCTTGCAAATTCTTCCGAGCCTTGACCAAGTCACGCAGAACCGTCTTGTAGTGTGTTTGACTGCCCCACCAGTGGATGTAATTTACCCAGCGTTTGAACTCTTTACCTTCCCTAGCCCAAACAAGATTGTATCTACATAGCTAAATCATGTCATACCTAAGAGGCTCCCCTATCTTTTACAGATCGTTGTCGTTGCCATCTCATATGTTTCGGATAGCCGTCTTTAAAATGGTACATATGTGTCCGCAACTTGTCATAGCGTATACACACAAAGAGTTATTGTAGTCAATTTGTGAAGTTGCTTGCGTGTTCGGTGAAAGAGAGCGAAGGAGAAGACGTTCATGAAGCAGGCCACCAGCAAGCATACACACGAACTAGCGGGCCTCGATCTCCTTTACGGGCGAATCCTTATCTTCCTTAATAAGATAGCATGGTAGCGAGGTGATGTAGGCCCCATCAGACAGGCCCCCACGAATAGCAGGATAGATGGAGCGTCGGAATGAAGAGCATCTTGACTGCTCGTAGCAAAGTAACAATGGTCGGGCTGAGCCAGAGGCATTTCGTCACTCGGTAGGAAGAAGCCATAGATCATTGTATACAGATAGATATGAGTTTCGCCGATCGTCCTTGATAGGTGGTGGCAAGCAGATGTTTGGGTCGGGGAGCTGCCCATTTAAAACCTTTCTGTACTTGTCTCTGGACTCTGCCCTGAATAATTGGGTTAGAGGGAAGAAAGTAGCGATGGTAGTTCTCAGTAGTCCATTGAGACTCAGTAAATGATCGATTGCAGGCAATTTGGGCTGCCTGTGCTAACTCCCTCGCATCGTAGTCCACATAGGCGTTGCCAAGTGCATCCTGCAGTTGTTGTTTGGACGGAGCGCCGACAGATTGGAAGAAGGCCTCGACAGCGTCGCATAGTCTGCCCTGAAGCCGGATTCACATACCACGGGGTTCGAGGACTCTAGTAATGTATGCATCAGAGCGCTTGGGTGGCTTTCTTGTAGAATCCTTCTCCTCCGATTGATGGTCTTGGCTTGTGCGTGCTGGAGCAATGAGTCTCAAGTGAAGTGTCAGTGATAAATAAATCAAAGGTTGCAAGAAGGAAGGTGGTATCGTTGTTGCTTCCCCTCTTCTTCCTACATCTTCGTGGTTGTCCCCGTTACTGGTACTGATATTGTAAACAAGTCCAGTACCAGTGGCCTTCTCCCCAACCTCGACCTTTTCCCTAATCTCTCCTCCGGCTTAGACAACACACAGCTGGAATACCTTTCGCAATCCCTGATACATCTGCCAATCTTTCGCAAACAGCAGAACCATAACGATGCAGGTAGCAAAGGCCACCACCATTATACAACCGGTGAACAGGACAGACATGGCAGTCAAAGATGGAACGGCGGCTTGTTCTTGTTCAACCTCGACCATCATATGTTCCTACTCCCGACGTACTGTACACTTCTCAATGACTTCTCAATAACTCACGCAACTGCTGTCTGACATGTTGTCCAGCGCGGTTGTGTGCCAAGATCAGACGTACACTTCAAGAGATCTTCCAATACGCGGCGGCGGCCTTTACAGCTCGGGAGTTGGGAACAGAGGAGCATGGCAATAAAGCAGAGGAGGATGTTGGTGATATAAATGTGGCTGGTGGCATCCTCATACTACTGCTCTTCACTTTTCTTCCGTCCTCCTTATGTATATCTACGCACTTGACTGAGTAGCGGCTATCTTTATTCTTGTCCCAGTCAACATAATGAAATGACTTGGACTTCTCGATATAAACTAGGTTGGCCCGGTGGTTCACGCCTGCGGTATTGGAGAAGTGAATGTCTTGGTCTTCTCTATGCATAACCTGGTGCTGGTCTTTCTGTCCGACTAACTTCTTGAGACGGTGCTAGTTATCCTCCTTTCCAGAAATTTGAAAACTTTTAGAAGCTCTAGAAAGTCTAGAAATTCTAGAACCCCCCGAAACTCCGCAATCTCTAAGATCTCTAGAACTTCCAGCTAACTAATTCTTCTGCTCTTCCTTAGAAGCTTCAGCAGATTGATGGTCCTGTTGCTTCTTCTTCAGCTTCTCTAGCCTTTCCCAAGGGCTGTAACACCTTTCCCCCCCTCGCCTTGTCTCGACCCTGACATACCTTGACCAAGGATTAAGTACTTGCTTTTCTTGCTTCGGTTCTTGGTCGACTGTTGCTGTTGTTCCTCCTATTTAGAATCTTTAGGAAGTTCAGAACCTAGAGTAGATTCATCATCTAGTTTCTTTGTTAGTTTCTCCAGCCTTCTTCTTAAGTGTTGGGACCCCTTCTTTCCTCACCTCGGCTGTACAATAATATCACTCGACAATTTTGTCGCAGTAATACTCTTTAGTCGGACTTTTTACGTCAATGTTCCTAAATCGATAATTCGGGAGGGAAAGGTCAGTTTGGAATGTATAGGATACCATGAAATAGTAAACCGAGTTAGACAATTAATTGTGCCTCCTTCGTACCGATAACATTCCCGAATCAACACGGGCAAGTAATGGTTTGACTTTAGGCTAGGGAATGAATGACCTGAGGCTCTAAAGCATCACCCACTCGAGATTTCCTAACTCTATGCCGCGTGTTATAACCAGCGAGTATCTTCTGAGACTGACCGAAACTAGCTGGAACCACAGTATGCCTAGTAGTCGTTTGAGAATCATATCTGCTAACACTCAAAGATTTCTGGTTTGTCTTCGGTTTTGCTAGGGCTGCAACTAGCTTAGCTACTGTATCTCCCTCATGCAAGATGCCAGTAGCCTGCAAATACGCAGCGAGTGACTTGACTTTTTGAAGATTATCTTCCATCTTCATCCTCTCTCCCTAGCTTTGCTCGAAGTCTTGCAATACTCTCCTACTGCATTCTGTCGCCGAACTCTTTAACACTTCATGTTCATTGTGAAGTATGTTATGCCTAACCTCCATCTTCTCGGCACTTTGTACTTGGATACTGTACTGTTATTCGAGCTTTGTAACAATGCCTGTCTGAGCTAGTTGCTCTCTACAGGAACTGATTTTAGAACGAAGATCGTTAATAAGGGCACTATGGTCCTCAGCAATTTGATATGTAGACTGCTTTTGCACTGTCTCTCGAGCAGTAGTAAGCTCACGCTTACGGGTAATTTGTTGTTTATTTGCAGTCCTAACCACTGTATCGTAACGGGTCTGGGATCTTGCTATCTTCGCTAGTTCACGGATCTCATTCTCGTGCTTCTCCTGATTGGCTTTGATCACCGCCTTTAGCTTCTTAATCACATCCTCTGCATGCTTTAGTTTAATAATCGTGAGCTCTAGTTCGCTCTTCTGTGCATGCTGCTTCTTAACATCATCTCGTGGACGTTTCTCTATATTAAGCTTTTTCAATCTTCTGCACATTGTCCATTAGTAAATTTTATAGCATTCCCATGATTCTAGAAGCATACTTATCCAAACACCGGTCTAATTCTGGTGTTGGCTTAGCTGTTCTAGGACTAGTATAATTGAGACTAGTATGTTAGGGACTAAGCTCTTGGTCCCTAATATACTAAACCCGGCACTACAGAGACCTCAACCTAACCTAAATCTACTCGGTCGCATCCTTCAAAACAGAACAACACCACTACCAACAGTACAACAGCTAGGAATCTTCTTGATCGCTCCTTTAGCTTCTTCCCTTGTAATCGTTATCATGAATTAGTGAATCTTGCATGTTATGAGAATTTCCCAACCATGGATTAACAACCCTGGGGAGCCGAGTAAAGACCCTTTGAAGAACGAATATAGGAGATTAGGACCCTGCCTCCGCAGCGTACTGTTTTGGTGTTCAAGACGTTCGTAGCCTAGGTCAGAAAGCAGAGAGACATCCTGTCATCCTATAACAAGGTATTGTAGAATTATACGTATAATTTTGAGTTTCATCCCTATTTAGGCTATAAGTCCTTCGAAGCCATGGAAACTAAAGTGCGAGACATGACAGTAGGTACGGCCCTAGAAAACAACCTCTATAGGCTGCTTGTTGCCTGGCCACAACGTCACTATACGGGAATTCCTACGACTTTCTGCCGTGCTACTCCGTACCTATAGAAATCTCGCTACACGAGTCACTTCGGGACAGTCAGACTGCCACTTCTTATTGTACACAGCCTAGAAATACTGCCGGTAGTAATGCTATACTTAATCTTATTATAGGCTCTGTGTATAGGCTCTATATAGCCCGAATTACAGGCTCTGCGTAGCCTGAATTATAGGCTTCGCGCAGCCTGCACTTAATACACCGCCTAGTTCACGTGAAGATAAGAAGTGGCAGTCTGACTGTCCCGAAGGGTCTCGTCGCTACAGGCATGGTGTGGCACAATCCTACCATGTTATACCTATATTATTTGCTAAGTCTTGCCTAAATATATTACCACCTCTACATTGTAGCCTTGCTAATTTTATTATAGTTAAATAAAGGAGAAAGAGGAAGCTAGAGTAAGTTAAAGAAGTTATAATTAATTCTTAGTGTTTTAAGTAATATTAGGAATATATTAGGAATAATATTATATAATATAATATAAGGCCTTCCGAGATGTAGTATAGTATATATTGTAATTTTAATACTATAATAATATCACGAATAGTTAATATTGCTAATATATTATATTATAGTATTACTAACAACACTGCTCGTTATATTCTGTGTGAACAATGTTTATAACAAGTTGGTGAGAACAGAACAAACCCTGGCAGTTAATATTAGTGCTATTTGTGGTAGATGGCGTTGATCATTTATGGACAGGAAACAATTCAATGCTCAATACGGTAAGTCGCAGCAGCTTTAGCAGGACCCTTATGGGAAGATACTCGTCAAAACGTCGCCATACTCTGTGTACGACAATCCCATCTTCTCAATATCGTAATCGTTCCAATACCCTCCCCCACTAACGGCGTATTGCTGATTCCAATCGGCAAACCTAGTCTGCGCTTGCGCAGCCGTCGTGCCCTGAGAGGGCTTCGAGTCGTTGGTGACCCACAAGAGCGGCACAACCTTCATCCCGAGCGTAATCTGCCAGCTTCCAGGATCATTACCTGCGCCGCCGTCGTAGCATTGCAGGTACACCCTGTCCAGGAGCAGGTCCGGCTCTGTAAGACCTTCATTGAGCTGCGTCTTGACGGTGGCCCAGAAGGGCGTGTTGGTGTATGGCACAATGGTATATTTATACCCGATTTTCGCGAGCATGTTCGCAAAGGCGACGGTACTCGCGACGTCGTAAATGGACTCGTCGTCGTTGTTGACGGCATCGAGGCTCCACGCCGTCTTTAGTGCCTGGAAGTTGCGGTATAGCGGGGTCTCAGCGCCGGCCCCTGGGTTGGCCATCAGCGTGCTGATGTGCTGGGCGTTCATCGAGATCTCAAGCCTGTTGACGCCTGTGGTATTTGTTTTGAACGAGCGGATCTTGTCGGCAAGCACGTCGCCGCCGACATAGGTACCGTTGGATGCTACAAGGACGTCATTGCTTCCCGGCGTGTTCGAGTAGTATTCGATGTCGCCGTTGTCGAGGACGCCGATGCCGAAGATGATAAGTGTGTTGAAACCAGACATCTTCAGGGCTGTGGTGTTTGATTTCATCACGTCCTTAAATAGATATATGCTCCTTATACTCGTAGCTAAAACATATTGAAGAAGGAGCTCGAACAATAGAGCTCTTGCTAATGTGTGAGACTTCATTCCTTTGAGCAAGTGGAATATTTCCTTAGCAACTAGAATTCGTGGATTTCGAGAGTGATGAGAAGTATGTCGTAACAATCGTTCAGTTTTCTTGTAAGCACGGAAGCCCATGCCGATAATCTATTTCTTGCTCCGCAGTAACATCGCCTAGAAAAGAGGGGTAGTATATTTCTCTAAAAGGGGCAGCTGGTAAAGGAAAGAGAAAATATTCGGCGGGGATTAGCCCGACTATCATTACCCGGACACTTTAGCCGAAACTATGAAAATATACTTCTTAGAAGGAGGTACAACGCCGATCCTCTTGATCCGCCGGTTTCTTGAATATTATAGACTTCCACTAATATTTTTGAATTGACGTGTCCAAACGCCAATATCCCATGCCACTCATGTCCATTGTATAGCTTTGAGAAGGTTGATAGTCTTGTTTGGATCTTGCCATCCTCATATTGCCGAAGTATATATGTAATCTAGTGTCGACGGTATTGAAGCTTGAAACTTGCAATTATACTTTGATTAAGAGGTTGCTAATATGATATAATATTTGGAGGAAGCCATTCGATCCGTACGTTATTAAGACCTTCTTTTCCACTAACCAATTGAACACCAAGCTCATGGCTAGAGAAGTTGTCTAAATAAAACAGAACCTTTCTGCCTTGCGCCCTCATCTTATTATCAAGCCACCTTAAATATTCTTCTATAATCAGTCCTGTTATCTACTTTGACTTATTATACCGGTATTTGATTCGGAGGAGTAATCGATTAACGCTTTTAAAACATCGCGGGTTCTTTGACTTGCCAATTGCCCAAGGCTCTTCCTTTTTGCCAGATGCAAAACACCTAAAAGCAAATGTAATTCGATCTTTGCTCTTCTGCCCTCCACTCCCAGGCTTTGTAGCGAGCGTACGGTCGGGTATAAGCTTCCAAAATAGGCCAGTCTCGTCCATATTAAGCGTATTGTCAAGACCGTATTCGGCGAAAAGTACATACTATCTCCATTTGTTGAATAGCATCAAGCTTATCAACCTCTACGGAGCTTGCCTCTCTATACTTGATATATTCTTTGATCTTGAATCGTCTCTTGAAACCGCCAAGCCAGCCGTTGGAGAACTTAGGCTATGGAAGGTTCTGAAACTATGGCAAAGCGTTCCAGAGCTTAGCAACTTGTTCCTTGAGAATATCGCCTGTAATAATTGCGTTTTTCTTTTGTATACACTACTGCCACTTAAATAAAACCGCCTCAAGCTCTGGCCAGTCCCCTATCCTTTGCATTTATAGCTTTTGTTTATCCTTTTTTCGCTGAAAATAATCGAGGTAATCGTACTTAGAGAGGATTCGTGAGACTTGGGATTAATCAAGTCGATGGCCGGTCTCTTAGGAAACCAATTGATTAAGTCGGTTTGCTAGCAAGGGTGTTGTTTATAACGCTTTCTAAGTCTAATTTGCTCATTGTCTGTAACTACCATTCGTTTATATAGGATGATAGAAGAGGAGGAGGGATTTAACGCTATATTCGACGTGGAGGAAAGGTCTAATAGCTCGGCGCTTTGATACTATGAGGTACCGTCGTTTAATCACAAACAGTTGATCACTTTCCGGACCATCTTCATGTGGATGCCCGTGGCTTTATTTAGGCCCACCCGAAGGCAGATAAAGAATCAAACACAAGGCGGAACAAGAGTTTGCCGGCGCGGACTTGCAGTTGCGTTTGGGTAGATAACGAAGATGGCTATGTTTTTTACAATGTTCGGGAAATACCTTGGGCAATATAACCGCAAAACGCTGGTGAACAGCTACAATGAGGCAAGTCACTTTAACCTTAGAGATCTGTAGCCCGGTGACGGTATGTCCAAGCAGAGTTCTTGTCAAACTTCCCATTTAGCGTTACCACTGTGACGTAGCTCATCGCAGTATCGCCAAGATTTCCGACCTATCTAGCTATTATGTCGATACCATCGATGGGCGGATCCATCATTCTGCCAAGGACAAGCCCAAAGTTGAGGAAAATATAGCTGTTGCGTCAACATGGTTCTTTTCTAACGCTTCAGTTGCCATGACGTGAGTTTATCAGTTCTTATCCTAGGCTATTCTCGATAAAAAGTATGAAAACCAGTTCTTTTCGAAATTAATATCGACTCTATGGCCATGATCCAGTCGGCTCCTTGGAGTCACTTTCTAGGAATTTTATATGTACTCCGTACAGTGGATACAGCAGACCATCTTCACGCCCGAAACCTCCTTTCGCTTCATAGCTCCAATGCCATCGATCACTTTTCCCAGTCCGCCTTTATTTCCTTGTATTGGATGGGGTTTAAGTTTTCCTGCCGCAAATAGATCCGTGTATCGTTTGATGAAGGCAGAAAACCAAAGGTGTAACTCGGGATTTACCTTGCGATAGTATCCCCCGGGTAAATCGATTTCAAGGCCAGTCATTTCAAGTCCGTTGACCCATTCCGCCTTGATAGACTTTCGCATTAAAGCAATTAGTAGCTCGGAGCCGCAATATCTGCCGCCTCCACGTCCAATAGCGGAATAGCAATGACGGATAGTCCGGGCTCCGGTGATGATGTCTAGTGTATACTCCAACGTGTTCTTGGTGTATGTACGTATGTCTTCTACGCATGTGGATGAGTGGTAGTCGAAGGCTTTTTCGGCCCCATATGATTCCACCAGCTTGAAGTTCTTCGGGGAGCATGTGGTGACGGCTTGGTAACCAGACCTAAGACAACAAGCATGAGCTTTTACGCTTTAGTTCAGGGATGAAAAAGTGATGACTTGCAATTTTAACAGCTGAATAGCAAACGTGCCGCCAACAGTAGCCCCCCCATAAACAAGAACGTACTTCGGCTCCAAGGTGAGCTTTTCGGGCGTTCCCGGCAGCTTCAATGAGGTCCAAAGTGCCATTTCCACACTGCTAGTTGCCGCGCAACCTACTGAAGCAGCTTCTTCCCAAGAGAGATTGTCTGGTACCAGCCAAGCACTGTCGGCTTCCTCTAGGATATATTCCGTGAACGCCCCGGCCCAAGGGCGACGACGGCTGGAGGCCATTTGAGCGCCTGTAACTCGGTCTCCAATCTTGAATCCGGAAGTGAGAGCTGCAGATTCGCCTAGACGTACGACGGTTCCCGAATAATCTGCCCCATCAACTGCGCCAGGACATGGAACCCGAGCTGGCATCTTCCAGTCGCAATGATTCAATGCCACCGCTGATACCTTTATGAGAATTCGGGAGGGTGAAGGGACTGGGATCGGTCGATTGGTCGATATTTCGAAAGAGCCAGCATTTTCAGACTGCACAATGGCTTGTTGCGAGGTGGGAGGTGTCGGAAGACTCGCCATCGCTGTTCTGATGCTCAGCAGCAAAGTGTGATTCGATTTGGCACCTTGGCTTTCGATACTGAAACTGATTCTTATTGCCGGTATCTCAGCTGTAAGGTATCTGATATCAACTGACCCTATTATCGGCTGCTGAATGGCCAACGATCGCTCATTAGGGATGCTATGCTTGGGAGTTATTCGGGACTTTGTACGGGCTTGGTCATGGATGAACTCGGCTAGTTCATGCCTTTGTCGGGTACTATAATTCGGGACTTTCGGAGAGCCAGGACTCATAACTTTGTCGGCAGTTTAGGACTTTCTAACTGGACAGCGCACATGGGGCTCGGCGATACGTCCTCCATGACTCTTGCATGTGCCGGAGCGTAGTCGTCACACAAAGTTGGTTTAACTATAACTCTGCGTTGTGTAAGAGTGCCGTTTTTGTTCATTTTTCCTTTCTCTTCTCTAATTAGCTTCTTTAATAGATTCCTACGAACATCGCGTTTGTCGAGTCCTACGTCATTCACTGTCCAGGTTTCACTGCTGGCATATGGAACAGTACGGACAGGTCGTACTCCTTCTATGTCACCAATGATATGAAGTACGCGAAGCTCAAGTTCGATTCGTGGAAGGTTCGGGGTAACCTTACCATGTCTTCCAGCACAACACCCCATCTAGCTGATGGCAGGCCCTGGACGTCAGAAGGTGGGAAGTCAGATGGTACTCAGCTTGCTCCTGGCCTGTTTTACGCTCTTCCTATGGCAGGGGCAGCGGTCGAGGTAGACGCCACTCTGGAGGCCGGCAGACGCATTGCGTTCAAGGGAAGAGGTGGCTCAACCCGCCTCTGGGCAACGACAGGCTGGCTCGACCTCTGCGATGGTTGGAGAAACATCCGGGCTTGGGCGGGTCCGTATACCATAGTCTACTGGGACATGGTTTCGCGAATCGACAGAGGCGTAAAGTACGTCTCAGCACAACTGTTTTACCATGACAAACTCGTAGCGGGCACACGGCTTGGTGATGTTTCGGACAAGGATGATTACGTTATGTTTACTGATGTCTTTGACGGCGAGGTTATGGGGAAGTATAAGGACAAGAATACTGGTCATCATTTGGAGTTTGTCTCGCCTGCTAAAGACAGGCGATGGCAATTTCAAGTGGATCATATACACACGCACTACGAATTCGGTGCTGGAGGTGGATTTGGGCAGACCGGCTTTACCAATCGAGTTGTTAGTGGCGAAGTTCGTGGGTTACAATACGAGGGAAAGGGCATAACAGAACAAACTCTCTGGCCAGAGTATATTAAGAAGTGGAACTATGGCTCGCTTCTGGTGCGGGACTCCTAGGACCTAGGACCCAACAATATTTCATAAAACTAGTTAGCTACTTATTATAAGCCAGATAATCTAACATTTTTTGATTTATGCACTTGACAAAGATATCTCGAGGTCCGAGAGCTGTTTCTGCTGGTTTCTCAGCCGGTCAAGACGGCGGCAGTGGCACCGGCAACAGACAAGTATGACCTAACCTCTCCTTCCATCCAGGGGGAAAATCATGCACAGATACCTATTTACAGTACTACTACTCTCATTATAATACCCTCAGCGCCGCTGCAGTGAAGCACAGCCATGCCGGCAAGTCCGTTATCAGTGCTCGAATCCAGTTCATCCTTAACCATTTCCCTATCGAATCGGTAATGTCCCCCTTAGGCACATCATTCTCAATGTCCGCTATCCGCTTCAGAGCCATCTTTACAAACACCATGTAGCCCATGCTGAACATCAGCCCAACAGTATACCACTTGCTCGAACCGGTAGCTTCAAGTTCATCTCGGGAGATAAGTAGGTTGAGGATGGCCAGAATGTAATTGATGGGGTACCCGAGCATGATGACCCACCGCCAAGTTCAGTTGAAATTGTAAATAGTTGGGTATATGGCAAACACCAAGGAACTTGGTATGAAGTAATGAGACCAAGATATTCGTGACAGCTACCGAGAAGTACCTGTTCACCGGGTAGGAGGTGGTCTGAGATCTGGTAAGTCCCAAGTGGGAAACGAATCCGAAGGGATGGTCCGAAGGGATAGATACACCTGGATTATACAAACAAAAATCTCCCGACTCAAGATCGGCGTTTTAGAGACCGGCAATCGGACGTTGATCCATCCTTCGAACCCGAATGAGCTTTTAGTCTTCTCTTGTCTCTTCCTCTTTATATTTCGCTGTACTACGTCCTCTGGTCTCCTTGCTTAATACTTTCAGATCCGATTTTACTTTGTTACCTCTAGTAAACTCCTAAATCCAACAACAGTAAGTAATACTACAAGGTTTCCAATCTACTTACAAGCCTGCTAACGAGTGTCTAACCTACTTTATAAGCTTCCTAATCACTACTCTCCTCACGCTATAATGTCCACCCTCCGCGCATTCAGCGACACCCTCGCCTTTATTATAGCCGGCTTCAGTGCACTCTGCGTCCAAGCACATCTAACCTCGAGGTTCACACCAAGCTTCGCCAAGAACCTCAGAGGATTATTACCCCACCATAATAAAGTCATCTTCGGGTGGGCAGGTATCTTAGATAATACTGCGAGATATGTCTTGGTCACGATAAATGCAATACTTGCGGTTCTACTAGTGTCGCCGAGTCTCCGGGGCTCAGGGGGGTTGAGAAAACCCGATGGATCGTGACATCCACTGTCGTGAGCTAGTCAACCTGTTAGCAGATCTATTCTCTCCCCTCCATAGTTTCGACCGGTGCACTACATACATTGTTCAGTATAATAAGCCCAGCCTCACAAGCCCAGCCTTGAAGTGCCGAATAGTTGCCACTGGAATGCAATGAAACGGCTTTAACTCTGGGTGCTGCGTCGCGGATGGTTTCACTGTTCATGTTAAGTTTCTTCCACTCCCAATGTTCTACATCGAAGTCTTTGACCAGGCTAATAATCATCTCGTCGGTGTGTGGCCGGTCGGTTAGGTCATTCACAATCACTCTGAAGATTTTTCTTACGTTCTGGTCATTTAGGAATTGGAAAACCCGCTGGTAGGTCTCTAGGGTGTCGGCCTCCTTCTCTTGGGTCATAGAAGTGGCCGGGGAGTTTTGAGGAGGCAGACTAACATAACTCAAGGCCGTTTCTAAGTTGAAAACGTCGAAGGTCTGGTTGACTACAGCGTTAACAAACCTCGTCCTGATCGGTTTCGTAGCCCCTAGGTTAAGGCAGATTTTATGTGCTACGGTACCGTCAGCGTCATTCATCCTCCCATTGGGATCGGAAGTTCAACACACCTGAAACACTTTAGGGATAGAGGTCGCTCAATTTCTCGTGGTGTTGTCTCTTCGGGTCCCCGATGACAGCCTCTTTCAGAGTATTGAGTACTTACGCTCTCTGCTTCTTTCCCCAGCCATCTACTACCGTCTTCAAGTCATACGAGAGGAGCTCCTTATACACCGTCCCTCCACTCGGGCTCTTAGTATACAACGCTTCCGGGCATACCTGCACCATGAGTTGAATGATTTCTGTCAGTTGCTTCAGGGCCTGTTCATCGCTCTCGATAAGGTTTTTGAACTCTATGATAGCAATAAGTAGGGGCGTCTCTGACTTTTTGCTATCCTTTGTTATAATCACTTCCTTACCGCTGAGGCGAACAAGGCGTACAACGGCCTCGCGGTTGGGATTGGATCGAAATTCCTTGATAGCATTGTGAAGGCAAGTTCTTAACAACTCACTATTATAACTCACTACCTTTTTGAGGGTTACCTCCAACTCTAGGTAATAGTTGAGTATCCTATTGGTGTCGCGATGCGGACACCAGTCATTGCCAGTGTTTATAGCCTTTATCAATTCAACTAGTGGATAAGTAGAGTTCATGAGGCATAGGCCCCTAGAGTCTCTGTGGCAAGGCCTCTCGATTTGTCTCTTGGTCTTGTCATCTAGAAGCAACTCCAGGATACAATAAGTAACATCGATGCACCTCTCGGACGCTATCCTGAACGCACTGTGGCCCGAATCATTCGGCTTAACGAGGAGATTTAGGTATTTGAAAACAATCTAGGGAATAATTTTATGTATCACGGACCTCCAACTTTTGTATTTTTGCTGGTTTGGTTCTTGGAGCGCATTGTCTTAATGCGTATAACTAGGACATGGATAAAGGTTCCCTCCGTGCCACATTGCGAGAGGAGCTTACTCTTGCTGTCGAGGTACTGGTGGTATAGAAGGTCCTTATTAGATAGATTCTCTTGCAAGTGCTCACATATATATCATAATGTTCAAAAGTGATTTTATACGGCTTCAACTTATCGGCTATATTACCCCCGTCCTTGTCATGTAGCTCAGGGGCCTCTCCGTCCGGCGCATTGTCGTTATTGGGCATCTCAGAAGACTCATGGTCCGGTTCTGGTCTTGGTAACCGATGCTGGTGCCTTAGATTATCGGTCGCGACTACCGCCATTTTACCCGTTATGGAAGAACACTCGACCAGACAATAAGAAGGGATTCGAATTTACGAAGTAATGAAGACCCTCAATAGAAATTGGTTCTTCTCTAGGAATTATAAAGGTTGAGTTTGAACTCCTTGGCCGGGGAGGGAAACTAGAACAGCTCGTATCTTCTTCATGGCTACACGTCCTTCTTAGACCTAGCCTACTTTTTGAGACTGGTTTAAGGTTGTGATTGGAGAGGGATTGGTTTAGTCCATCCACACCATTATCGAAGCACCACCCCAGATTGTGGATCGTATTCTATACATCTTTCCTCGAGCACTTGGAACATTATTCCTTCTTGTTTAAATCTTCTTGGAAACTCCAGATAATCCCTCATCATAACTGATGAACAGGAGACACGCACCCTTCAGCTCTACACCATCCAGGATAAAAGCTCTTATCACCTGAAAAACGAGCCTGGGGAGATCCAGCGACCAAACGTCATCGATGATCTCTGCGCTGGGCTTCTTCTCCAATCTCACATACTCAGAGTCGTGCATGGTAAGCTGTCGCTAAATGGAGATCACGGTACCTTGGTTGTGATGTCTTTTGAGTTTCAGGGCCAAAACTAGACGAGGCTCTTCCAGCATGCCGAAATCAAAGTCTGGTTTGCCGATGAGAAACGACGACTCGATTCAGATCTGGAATTGTGCTCCCTGTGGCCTGAGGGCGACTTCTCGTTCAGCGAATCCGAAGCCACCGTCAGTCATACCGTTGGTGGTGAAGTGAACGCGGGTGGTCAAGTGGCTGGGCTCTCCATGGGAGTGACGGGTAGCTGGAACCGTACAAATGAGGCCAAACAGACCAATCGAGCCAGCCTGAAAGGGGCTAAACGGATTGAGGGGCGAGAGTGGGGGAAGAAAAACGTGGTTCGGCTGATTGTCCATGAGAATGAAACGCAGAAAAGCGGAATCCCTAGCTATATCTCCGCCGCGATCCTGCTCAGAAGGAACAACAGCGATGACCAGTTCGTCACTTATATTGAGGTTGAGGCAAACGGTGGCAAGAGGTATGAAGTAGCCAAGGCTCTTCGAAAATTTAAGGGTACAACCCCAGAGAACGACCCGATCATTTTCGACCCCAACCAAATCTGTTGCTTCTCTCATTTTAAAGGACAAGACCAGTGATGATCTTGGGTCCGTTGATCTCGAAGATCTGGCTCAGATCGTCTCCACTACTGTTGTTTCCACGGCCAAGAGCGGATCTACTTGATGGCACGCATATGAGCCCATTCTCTGCCATGCACTATTGTTGAACTGGGTGGCCGAAAGTAGATGGGAAAGCTGGGGCACCGTAGAGTCCTTGAGAGGGCTCGGTGCGCTGCTCAAAGAAAAGTACTAGCTCCTCTGGATTCCCCCACAACCGGAACTCCAACTTTTCGTGATAGCTCACTTGATCCTGTACCACTTGCCCATACAACCTGTCATGAGTGAATGTTTATGACCATTTAAAATGTCTTTAGACGATGCTTCGAACCCTAATAGTCTCGAGCCCCTCAACGACTCACTCCAAACTGCCAAGAGACCATACGGGTATGATTATTACCATCATCGCTGATATCGATGACTCTAATCAAAATCCAATACAGCCTATGTCTCGTCGGGCTCGATGATGACATGCAGCACTTGATTAAGAACCTTGTCCCAACCGTTAATACATTCACCTTTCCCTCACCGAGCTTCTCCCCTTATGAGATCGATACGTCCAGCTATAAATTTCTGGATGAACTCGACCGGTTCTATACGAAAAGGAAGGTAAGAAAACCTGGCGCAAGAAAGCGATGTTGCCTAGTCGCGAGATTCTAAGGATCTTCAAACTGATATTTATTAGGATGAAATGAAGCGTGTGATCATCATGAGCTGTGGGTTTGGCGGAATTTTGGTCAAGCAAGTAAGGCACGACATCATAGTCCAGGCGAGAGGACATTGCTTAGATTTGTATAGGCGTTGGTGATTGCCAACCAAACGCGAAGTTATCAGGAGCTTGCTATTATAATTTCCTATATGGTTTGTTCAGGCCTTCTCAGCTTTACCATGTCTTCCTAACGCTCACCGTTCGTCTTAGGTATTCCTCTCGCCTCCTCACCGGTCTGGCCCAGGCGCTTCTACTTGCGAAAACCTCATCTGGGATATGATCAGCAACCGCCATGATATCTACGTCCTGGTTGAGGGAATTGGTCACTCACGTTGATCTCATTTTAGCTAAGTTCCGCTCTATAGCCCAAAAATATACCATCACGAATCTTCTCGCATCGGAACATTCTTCAATTGTATATGATCCCTTTCAATCCACTTCCCACTCAGACTTAGGGCAGAGGCGCTAATACTAACATTACAAGGTGTAGGACGTTAAAACCAGTCCTTGTATTCTTGGCGATAGGGTTGAGGTGAATGTCGGGCTGGAAAGTCCTCTTAACGCTGATGCCATATACAGTAACATGAACGACCTCACGCGCCTTTACAGTTGCTTGGCTCCATTGCCGCTTCTAGATAACGGTATCTTGTCTTTCTTATTTAAGAGCTGTCTTAGAATCCTTGCGAGTTAAAAAGAAGCTCACAGGCCCTAGATACCGTTTTTGAAGTCTCCTCTTACATCAAGTGCCTTGAGCGGTTATCATGGTCATGGCGTCCAGTAAACGATGATACGCTGCTAGACGATGCAATCTTGTTGGATATAGAGGTGAAAGAGAGGCTTGCATTGCAGTTCAAGCTACACGAACATGAGAATGGAAAGTACCCGACCTCAGTGTGTTTGTTCGGCCCATCCGGCTGTGGAAAGACATCCTTTCTCCGAAGCATTCCTCTTGGACTTGAGAGCTACAAGGATATAATTGTCGTTGTATTTGAGAAACAGGACTTTCAGTCCACCAACCCGTCTGTGGTCGATATTCTGAAGTCGTTTTTACGTCAAATCCTTTGCCCGGTACCCTCTGCCTTCTCTCGCATTAGTCGCTACTACGAGTTTCTTGGTAATTAAGATGTATGGACCGAGCATTTGTTGTGGCTAATCGTGCTTAAGTTGCTGCGAGATAATCTAGGATATAAGCTTGTTCTCCTTATTGACGATATAAGTGACTGGCTTTCGCCTTTCAGAAAACTTTTACAGCACCTCGAGAATTTGAGACAATCGAGCCCGTTCGGAATGCAGGTTATCCGTACAGCGGCAGTCGACGAGCCAAGTCTAATACCCGGGTTGGCCCTGAGTATAAACATGGCTGAGGAGGGAATATAGCGAGACGTTACCCAAATCTTGAAGAAGAGGGCAATCGACAAGCAGCTAGCAAGCGAGTCTATTGAAAAAACCTTCGACTATGAACTGCGAGCCACTTCGGGTAATTGTCTTACAACTTACTTGTATTTAAAGCAAACGTCTCGCCTTTCCATTGTCACTACCCCATCTATACTCGGCAAGGAGCTGCCAAAATTGAAGCACGAAAGAGAGGAAATCTACCAGGCTGAGATTGAAGCGTTAGTAAGCAAGAGTCAGGATATCCTGCTCTGGTGTTGGGGCTCCCTCTTATGGCTTGTACAAGCTACCTATCCACTGACAATCCCCTAATTATCCGTGGCGGTTGCATTGCATCAGATGGGGTCTGATATATCGAAGGGCGAAATCAAAAACCACATGTCGGTCAGGGTGTGGGACGACCTGGACCACCACCTGGGATTATGGGTATACAGGGACAGGTTGTAGGTTGTAATGGTCTATGATACTACCAAAGAGTTCATTCGCTCCTACAGCAATACGATAAATGAAGAAGGCAGTGGAATTGCGAGCTATGCAGAGAGTACTATACTCTGCCTCCACTATCTGGAAATCGTCGTGGCGACGTGGAATGATTCAACGGTCGAAAAGCACTTGGAATATGATTTTGTGCGATATAGTGTGGAATACTAGCCTCGGCATTACCACCTCGCGACAGGGGATGGCCGGGTCAGCCAGACAGAGCTTGACCAGCATGTCCTCAAATTCCTTTCTCGTCATAAAACATAGATATCTTGGTTGAAGAGGTATCAAACAACGGCATCACGCTTGATCTCTATAGACCCTACAGAAGCCGACCGTTTTCAAGTTGCTTGTGGACTCGATTAGACAAGGATCGTCTCTCTTATATTGGACGAGAAGACGCTTACTACTGCAGTTAAGAATGGTCAATTGGCTGTGGTTCCTATTCTACTTTATGCTGGAGCCCGAAGTGAACTAGCACTATGCTTTGCTGCAGAGAGAGACTTCGTCGGTGTGATCGACCAACTTCTTAAGCCTAAAAGGGACTTGAGGAAAAAGGTTTTCTCGAGAAAGCGATCGCAACTGCCGCTACACATGGCTGCCTTAAGGCTATTGTTAGGCTTTGCGATCATTGTATGAATCCGGATGAACTGGTTCGAATCAAACGTTCAGCTCTTAACCGAGCAGTTACTAGAGGCCACACCCGCATTGTCTCCTTCCTACTTAGAAGGATGGAGAGCCCTACCATTGGGAATGCTGAACATCGCCCACTGCCGGAGGTACAAAGGCGGTAGATATTGCACCAAGGGCTTTGACCACACAATACGAATCGGCATTGGATATAGTAGCCGTATCTGGTCAGACTGACATTATATCCTTTCTTCTCGATGCAGGAGCGGAAGTTACCAACTCAGCCTTAGAGAAAGCCTCGACACAACAGAGCATAAGGACAGTTCGTCTTTTGACCCAAGCTCTTACGTCTCAAAATTGCATACTTAAGGGCTCAATGCAATTACACTTTGCTTGCGAGAGAGGCTATTTGGGCATTGTCAAGGAGCTGCTTAACTATGAAATGGATACCAATTGCAGAGACAAGGTCAATCAAACACCACTGCACAAGGCCGCAAAACGAGGACACGAAGAAATTGTCCGCCTGTTGCTCCAAAGAGAAGCCGACAGGAACGCATCTGACGATTAAGGATTTATGCCTTGCCACCTTGCTGCGCAAGGAGGTCATATTGAGACCCTCAAAGCTCTTCAAGAAGATCCCGAGGCCCGCCATGATGATTTGCTGGTAGCTTGTGCGGCGAAGGGCGGCCATCTTCTGCTGGTAAAGTATTTACTGTCCTTGAAGTTAACGACTGTAAACACAGAGAATCAAAATACTCTGAATTCTGCACTGCTAGAGGCTATGTCCCGGGGATACTTGTCCGTTGGTCGTGAGTTGTGTAAAGCCGGGTTGGATCTCAACAGTCGAACAGGAACGGCTTCTCTGCTCCACTGCGCCGCCTCGGGAGGATACGCCGAAATCGTTTCAAACGAACTCCACTCCACCTAAGTATCGCCTTCCACAAGGTGGTAAAACTGCTACTCGAGAAAGGCGCTGATCCGAATACTATCGACTTGGACGAGAGAAATCCGTTACACTTTGCCGCAACCTTAACTCAGTCCAAGGAGGCAGAAGAGTCGGCGAAGATGCTCCTAGATCGTAAGGCAGAGTTGGATATTAAGGATGACAACGGAGCGACTCTACTGCTTCTAGCAGCTACTAACGCCCATTTGAATGTGGTGGAACTGCTCCTCAAGGTAGATGTTAATCCCAATACCCGCAACTCAGCAAGCGAGGGCCCGTTACACTGCGCTATAAAGTCGAGAAGTACTTAGGAAGAAGAGGTCGAGGCGTGTGTGAGAATGCTTCTGGATCACGGCGCAGAAATTGGTGTTCGAGACGACGACAAGTCAGCCCCGCTTCACTGGGCAGCTGCTTATGGCCTTGTAGGGCCCGCAAAAGCTCTTCTAGAGAAAGATGCAGATCTTACAATCAGCGGTAGATTCAGACGGACTCCCTTCGCCGAAGCAGTCGTTAGGAATCATCTCGAACTGGCCCGGTTGCTATTATAAAAAGGCTCTGATATCAATGGCCGAGGTTGTAGCAAGCTTACTCCACTCTACCGAGCATCTCAGAAAGAAATCCCAGAAATGGTCCGTTTTCTCCTTGATAACGGCCCTAACTATACCATTACCACTACCAACGGCTGGACTCCATTGGGTACAGCTGCCGATTATGGTCGAAGAGAGGTAGTTGATCTACTGCTGCAAAGAGGTGCAGACATTCACCATCGGGCAAAAATGGGGTACACGCCTTTGCATTCAACCTCCCGGAAAGGCTTTGTGGATGTTGTCGAAGTTTTATTAGGGCATGGTGCAAGCGTTAATGCTGTAAATGATAGGAGAATGACTCCATTGCATATAGCAGCTGCGGGAGGACACTTGGGTGTTGTGCAGCTTCTGCTCAATCATCATGCAGATATACCGATTCTGGACCTTAAAGGAAATACTCCCTTGGAAGAGGCAAATAGACATTCCAAACCCGATGTTGCTGAAATTCTGGAAAGAGCAGGCTATACCGAGGATGCTTGAGGAGTCTGAAATGGAAAAATATAGCTCTGTTGCGTTAAGCTGTTGTCCAGGTCTGTTTGAGAGAGACTTTCTTGTCCTGGACCTGTAGAACCGTCCATGTCACATTTTCCCTTGGTTGTTAATATACTCAATCGGTATTTTAGCTTGTTCTCTTATTGAATGGACATAAATGGCGCTTCCATAGACTGCTCCTGGGCCACCATTATCTTGGTCTTGCCCGCTCCAGTTTAGTGAGATCTGAGTTGCAGACCGTAAGCTTCGCTGGAATTTGGAATACGTACGAATTTAGAACACCTATCCAGCCCATAGTCTCCACCAAGGCTAAGT
The DNA here is from genome assembly GCA_003008705.1 of Pezicula radicicola. Taxonomy (NCBI): domain Eukaryota; kingdom Fungi; phylum Ascomycota; class Leotiomycetes; order Helotiales; family Dermateaceae; genus Pezicula; species Pezicula radicicola. The sequence goes on along the minus strand of PDUO01000105.1, from coordinate 35,482 downwards.
AAGTTTCCTAACTTCTTGAAGCTACTCCCACACCCACCCTTGTTGGCGATTTAGTTGAGGATCTGTAAGCGCAACAATGCCGCCTAGTCGAGGAGGAGGTTAGGAGCACGGAGCAACAAATGTGTACACTGGTCGTCGATTTAGCTAAGGGTATGCTGGCTCAGCAATGCCGTGTGATTGCGGTGAAGCGATCTATTGAGCAATATGGAGCAGGGAAGGAAGACGGCTGAGCCAGCGGCCCCGTGCAATCACGCAACGTGTGTTGATACAACGGCGTTGATTGTATTTCAAGTGATGACTTCAAGTGGGTCTTGGCTAGCGTACCACCGATGGGGAAAAAATATGACATTATTTAAGTGGTAAATCGTACCTACCTATAACAGAGATCTTTCTATGTTCGATCTTAGGCATGATGACATCGCCTAATATTCGGAGTAAATAGGTACAATTGGCAGGATTACAGTGTATCCTCGGGCTTGGGTCCTTATACGGGTTAACCCTTAATAATCAGGGTAACCCTACGCTCCGAATCGATTATCCGTTAGACCTCGTTTGCACGTGTAGCCTTAGTACTAGTTTCTCTTATTCTTCCCGCAAAGGAAGTTGGCGATTTACCATAGTTCCATAACTCTTGTAGCGAAGACTGCTACGTTGCTACGGAGTATGAGGAAGGCAATGCTGCATTTAAACACCGAGATATTTATTTACTGGGGGGAAACGCTCGCCACCGTCGGTTATACTCCTCGTGCATTAGTACGTTCCCTATCGGCATTGTCCCCACAACCTTCACTCTCTTCTAACTTACTCTTCTCTTCAAACCAGTCTTCTCGGCAATACCACTGGGATATAGTAGTGGAATCTACCGGTAACTACTGATGTTCAACCCGTTGACCCCTATCTACCTTACCGCGGCCTGCTTAAAAATGTTCCGTGCTTGCTCCGACGTCTACGCAAGGGACTACCGCTGCGCCAACAACCTTTGCTAACTCCTCTACTACTTGTCCTAGCCCTCGTTTTCCGGCCCCTCTCTCTCCCTCTCCTTAGGAACCTCACTTGTCTCCGCTTAGGTCCTATCCACTACTAGTGCTTCTTCTAGCTGTCCCACCACAAAAAACGTATACTTTGTTATTCTACCATATCTCTAAAACAGCTAAACCACAATGACAACACTCTTATACTTATAGTACTCTAATGCTAGCCTTGAAGCAATAGTTCTAGGCACGGATTTCTTGACGTGCTTTCCTTGTAAATCTAGTATTGCTAATATTTATGTTGATTTCACCTATACTGAAATCCATCCAAATAACATAACTTTCTAAGACTAAGAACATAGCATTAAGTTGATTCTTTACATCGCCGTATAAGACACCCCGCTTGTGGAGAGCTTTAAGACCTTCTCGACTAGATCGGGCGATGTTGGAGTTTGATATATTATTGTTATAGATATACTAAGCTCCTATAATCTCGTCGAAAACCAAACCCCGAAGAATACAGTTTCTAGATTTATTCAAGAAATAATCCCTCCAAGTGTCATATTATATTGATTTGTTGTGCCCTCGATCCATGAGAAAATCAGTATATACCGCGGGTCGGTACGTTGTCGACTTGAACAGCTTCCGAGGTATACTCCCAGGCCTATTTACCTGGGGAGGTTTGGTAAACCTCATGTACCCATATTACTTCGGTATTGGTGTAACTGGGGACTCACTCGGGGAGGAAAGTCGAGTATACGCGTTGTATTCACTCTCGAAGAAAATGTTCGGTTTAGGGGTGCCGGGTTCCGATATAGCTTTGTTATTGTATTTATACTAGTTGTAAAGGGTTAGACGTAAGACCTATCTTATGTACGTGTAAATACTTACGACTTTGAGTACAAAAGTCCTTCCTCTAGCAGGAATACGGAACACCACCGAATGGTCTCCGGATCCAATAACTTTGAGAATCTTGATTTCCGACTCCGAATACTCAAATTCGCGCGGCGTATCTAAGTAGCCAGCGAAAGCGAGAGGTATTGCTTTAGATGCAGGTAATTTATCCAGGAGTTGGACGTTGCTGTCGCGGGGTTGAAGGATGTATGGGTTTACGCGTTGACGTTTGGCTCGTAGTACCGAGGCAATACTCTCGTCGTCGTCCCCTTCGTTTTGAACGTGTTCTCTCTTCAGATGTGATGCTGCAATGCTAGTAGTTCTGGATACTGAATCCGAAACCATACTGTATATATGTATGTAGTAGCTTGATGTTAATGAAGTCGAGTCGAAATCGGGAAGAGAGGGAAGAGGAGAAGGAGGAATATACAGAATTAGACAACTACTTTCCGGAACAGCCGTCATCGTCGCCTATACCTTCTTCTCCACCTAACTTTCATCCTCCAGTATCGGAGTACCTGTAAGTGCCTCGTGTGCCTGAACTACCTTAACCAGATTTTCCTGACGGCGCTATTAGTCCTTCTTCGCAATAGCCTCAAGATCTACAGGCTTACAGCTAGCCGCGTCCCTTCTACTATGGGGCTAGTTCTTGTGTAGGGGGGAAACCAGTATTGAAATCAATGCCGGTCATTTCCTTGACTCGCTCTTGGAGTACCTTGTAATCAAGACATTGGCCCTTGCTAACATAAATGTCCTTTTTCATCCGTAATACCGCTGGTTTCGACCTTTCCAGCGCCTTCAGCTTCAGACTTTTCTCTCCTAATTCTTCATCTGAGTCATCTGTTAATTCGTCCTGCAGCGTCGTGTACTTCCATAAGAAATACACCATGACTTGTTTTTGTACGTAGCAAGCGTAGTTGCTCCCTGGCCTCCTATTCTTGTCCATTTTCGGCCAGACTTCAAGGCTATGGCCCACTGCTTTGCTAAACATAAAGACTTCCTGGTCGAGACATCCATCGACGCCTCTAAAGTCACCTTGACTATACCCAGTGTATGCCGTTGATACCGCTTAACGTTACGGCTGATATATTGATATTAAAATTTCGGATTTGCCGATAGAAGTTAGACTATGTTACATGAGCATAATTCCATCAGGAGATCTCTAAACGGCCTTACCTGATTGATGTACCACTCCGACTGTCCGCCAGACAAGTATATATCACTTGTAATAACTCTAAATCCGGTAAAATTGGGATCGACTTGAATCGTAGTTGTAAAACCCTCAGTTGGCTTCGACACTATTAGTACTTATCTCTCGGCATTGAAATCAACCTACATCTTTATAATGATGTTAGCACATATTTTCTAAACTTTGAGAGCGACAGTTACGGTATTTGTAGAACGGTTGGAATCAAGGTGTTGTATCCTTTCCCTGGCATTATGACAGGTTACGGAGGTTTGGATTCGGGAGAATTCATATACAATGTATCCCACGAGCTGGGTGTTGTAGTACATAATAATTGGGGATGTGATACGATATGACCCTTTTTGAAGTTAGTATCATTGAAATCACTTTCTCCCATCCAGACTTACCAAGTGGGAAGTATATGATAGCAGCTTTGACACTGGACAAAAGGCAACCCTCGCCGCAGCGATTTCCATCTGCAATGGCTTGATTGATGGCTGCTGTATCATCAGTAGTTCCATCGCCGTATGCACCGTAATGGGCAACACTTCTATATACCTGAGAGGTTGAGAGTTAGACCATCTTGGTTAATGATGTTCAAGGAAATTTGGGAGTTGTCGGAGGAATGATGTCAAGGAGAAGTAGCCAGTTGTCTCGGGAATCATGTTCAAAAGGATACAGTACATCACATTAGGAATGACGTTGAGAAGACATGATGAAAAGATGCTTTAGGGTTGAGGGAGACTTACTACGTAGGAACTATCATCACCAAATAATATAGTCCCAAGACGGTCCATGTTTGGTATCCAGAAGTGGTCATTATTAGTTCGAGTTTCCAGCTTACCACGTGATTGAAGCTTGCCGTGCTTTATCTCATACAAGTCTCCCATGTTATTATATGGTGGAAATTGCTTGCCGAGAGTTCCGTGTGCTGCTCTAGCTTGAGCGTCGATGTTACCCAAGAGCCTAACGGCATCCCTGTAACCGAAGTCTTCGTAGGTAAACGACAATTCTAGCAAATGGAACAGTCTATCAGATACAACATTGCTCTAGGAACCTATTCCTGAGAGAATCTGGAGATTGAAGTTGGAGCAGATGGATAAGTAGAAATGGGGTTACCTACATCACCTCGTCGGAGTGGACTGGCTGAGGTACTGTATCTTCAGCCCTCTTTTCCTTCGCAGCTCGAGTAGCATTAGAGTTCTTCGGAACATTAGTGTTTCGGCGAGGATTGTTGATCTGGTATACATTATACGCGGCTTGGGACTGGTGGGCGGCGGCCACCAGTACTCTAGCTTGTTGAATATCAGCAGACGACACCTAACCGAAGGAAAGGTTCACATTAGCTTAGTGTTCTGCATAGGCTTCAACAAGGTGAAACGGGGGGGGGAAATTATACATTAGAGTACTGCGTGAAGTTTCCAGCAGTTGCACTGGTCGCAGCAGCGGCAGGAGCAGCTGTTGTCGTCTTGGGTTTGGCTCGTTGGGATAACCTAATAGAGTCCACACTCGCCATCAAGTCAGCAGTATCCGTATGCTGAGGCATCCTACGGATCGAAACGCTGGAGGTCGCATTTGAGCTGTTCGAAGTACGTGCTTGTACGGCGACGAGGCCAATGGCCAAGGTTAGGAAGTAGAGCTTCAGCATCTCTAGACACTGCATTGGAACGGAAAGGGTCGATTGTGAGGAACTCCAACATCCGATCCTTTCTGAGGCGAGGCTGTCTCTGGACGAGCAACCGCATGTTCTTTATATTTCGGGCCCTGGGATTAAATCCTATGTATGTCATGGAGCACGGTGCACTCTCGGGCAAGGACTAAAACAATTACCATGACCATTATCCCAACTGTATGCCATGCCGTCATGTAAAGTGCCATCGCTCGCGGCAGTCAGTGAGTGCCCAGCTGGGCCGTGCAGTGCAGCACTTGCGGCACAGCATGCAGACTGTGCCTTATTTAGTTTTTTTGCTAATGGTTACGGTCGATTCAGGCGAGTTGTTAAATCAGCTTCCTAATAGAACTATGAAGGAAATGATACAGTGCTTACTGTATAGCGCAGGTACAGTACAGTACAGTACAGTACAGTACAGGGGGAAGCGAACAAACATATGCATCTCTACTATGTTTATAAAAACGACTTGTATAAAAACAATAGAAGTTACGCGATCCAAAGTCGCAAGTGCCGGTAGCCACGTTCTTGGAACGATGACTACCTTTATCAATATTATTTAAGAAAGAGGGGATTCGAGGGGGTTGGCGGGAGAAGCGTTCCCACCTAGCAATTCAGGCTATTCAGGCTATTTAGGCTTCCCCATTTCATGATTTCACCACCCGATCAACCCTCCCATATTTCACCCGAGAATCATGATCTGTATCGACAGATATACAGTGTCAATCAAGATGCCGAAGTTTACTTCTACCTAACGACAACACCCCTTGGTTGCGGCTGACTTATGCCGTCTGGAAACTCATTCCTTTCATGGGGGAAATGGTGACGAAGGCACTAGTTGCATGGTGCCTGTGTTGTAGAACTTGTGGTATTTTTGCATCCTATTTACTATACAAAAATACCATAAGTTCAGACCGCCTTTTAGTAGGAAGGTGCGGTTGTAGAACTTATCTAAGAATTTATATACTTACAGAAGTTTAATATTTAGAATAAGATTAAAGATATTAATACAACCCTAACCTTCTCTCCCTCGAGGGAGCCGCGGAGAGGAGGTATATTAGAGAATTTAGTAGGATATACTTTAGAAAGGTTATATAAGCTCTCTTACCTACTATAGATTATAAATACAACCATAGACTATTATATAGTTAATTAAAGTTGAGAGTCGAAAGGCTATCAACGGAGAACTCCCCTACAGCAAGTAATTCGATAAATGCAGGCCCTGCTCCTATCCCGCCATTCGACTATTGGACGTATGAAGGCAGGATACCGTACACCACACCCTAGCGATACCAACATCCGGTGGCTGAAAATCCGCCATAGGAGTTGGTGGAGAAGGAGTTGAAAAGTGTTATTACTATTTTGAGCTGGGTGAGGAAGTTGTATTATTGGGTTGGAACCAGGTTTTTAGGAATAAAGGAGTCGTATAAGGAGTATCACCCTGTAGACCAGGGCGAGATGATCAGCGATGAGAAGTAGACTCTTATTGACGTATGAATATTTTAACTTGGAGGAGTAGCTTACGAGCAGGCGTTACTGGATTTGGACTATATTAAGTCTTGTTCTTTTTTAGGTTCTTATGCGCAGAGAGTATTATAATTCCCAGCTACTCGCACACTATCCCCGGAGCCCCGTTAGGAGATGTGAAGCCTCGTTCAAACGAATGATACTATTCACCGCAAAAGTCTACTTTTTATTGTCCAATTTAGGAATTTATAAAAAGTTGTATCATATTTTTAGAGATAAAGAATTTTACTTATAAGGTACTTAATTTCCACGACTAGAGCAGAGTCAACGCAGGAGCAGCCTTAGCGATTAGGAATAGCGCATCTAACATAGGTCTCTCATAGAATTGTGAATTCGACATATAGAAAGGCCAGGCCTCTATAACACAATAATAATAGAAAATAAATCATCTAGATCAGAAGCAGACATCAAAATATCCCATCCCATACCTTCTTTCATGAAGGTCAACCAACCAACTAACCCATGTACAATCGGGACGCGTTGGGGACCCATGGCTTCTCCAGACGCTTTCTGGAAGAACTGCAAGTACGCGCTGTGGGAAAGAAGGTGGAGGAGGGAAGCTCCTTGTAGAGGTCAAGCAGGACGAGAATTTCAGGTGGAGGGGTCAGGTTCATGCTCAGACGATACACTACCGAGTTGTGGGGGCAGCTTCGATTTTCAACAATACAACCCACCAACTTGTTTCATGAATCCTAAGACTGCAAGTACAGTGGCTATACTAATCTATCACTAAAATATACAATATACCATTTGGAAAATTACACTACCGCTGCTACGAGATTAATCTCTATCTTTGACCAAGCCGGCAGTGCCTTTACAAAGATACACCCTTGTAGAGGCTTTGGATCCGGGGTCAACTACAGAGCGATATAGCCAAACTGACAAGATCACAAAGCATAGTGGTTGGAAAAGCACTCACATTGTTGTAAGACTCACTGAAGCTATTGTAGTCGGATGGCTCCACAAGATAGATATTGATCCTTAACACTCAGTCAAGACTAGATCCAGCCGCTTCCAAGATTGGCTTCTGGTTCTTGATCACTTGTTCCTGCAAACTTGTCAATGAATAGCAACGGGCGAAATGTAGCTCTCCAGTGTTGAACACTTACTGTTTGCTCTTCGATTGTGGGACCGACAACCTTCCCCTCCGTGTTCAAGGGAACCTGTCCTGAGTTGTATATGCCATTAAAGATTCGAGCGTGCGCTTTGTACAGACTGATCAGCAAATATTCCCTACAGGTGTGACATCTGGAGAAGGCTTATAGAAGTTTGCGGGGGCTTTAAAGGCATTGTCAGAGAAGATTGTCTAGATGTTAGAAGACATATTGGCTTTTGGAGATGAAAATCTTGCTGGAAGCTTGTGACGATGAAAATATTGTAGGTTCGGTAAGTGAACTAGAAGAGATTGATATGATACGTAACTTATGGTAAAGCATCCCCACCACCCACATAAATCTCAACCATGGCCTTAAACGACGTAAACCCCCCGGCGAAGGAAAGCAGCTCTTATTTGTCGGAACCAATCTCTCGTATACTGTATCAAACAAAATTCATAACAAAGTCACGGCCAGCATTGGGCTAAATTGGCATCTCCTAGCACTTAACAACCCAGATCTCAGTGACTTCGTCCGATTAGCGCATAACCCTTCTTTCGGAGGCGCCATCGTTACAATTCCACACAAAATCAACGTTATACAGCATCTAGATCGCATAGATGATGTTGGGAAATTGTTGGGTGCTTGCAACAATGTATATAAGTCTAAGAATGGTCTTTTGACGGGCACCAATACGGACTGGATCGGTGTACAAGGCTCTCTCCTCTCACTCTCGAGAGATGCTGCATCACAGGGCCTGGTCAAACCACATGGATCAGGAGCCATCAAAGCACCATACTTCATTATTAGTACTAGAGGAGCGGCAAGAGTAGCAGTGCACGCCCTTAGCAATGAGCTCAACGCCACAAAGATCTTCATCATCACCGGGATATGGACGAGTTCAACTCGTTAAAGAAGGATTTCACAGAAGGTTACCAGCGCGCATCGCTCACCGTTCCTGTGATCGTTCATCTTCGCTATCTAGTAGAAGTAGCTGATATCGAACCTCCTTTCTACGGTGTCGGTACAGTCCCGGGTTTCGAAGCTGTTACGCAGGCCGAGATAGAAGCAAGAGATACTTTTACGACTCTACTTCAGGGTACACGAGGCTTGTTCTTAGATATATGCTACAGTCCATGGCAGACAAGGAACCTTGCATTGGCAAAGAAGCATAGATGGGTTACGGGTCATGGTTATTAGAGGTGCGCTCGTCCTTCCCGCATTCAAAAAGCGCTTTGGGCTAGACAAGCAAGCCGGAAGCGCGTTGGCTTCACTTAACGTCGTAAAGCAAACATTGTAAGCGCCTTTCAAGCTGGCTGCTTTTTTGGTGCTATCTTGTGCTATTATAGCACGGAGCGGTAGGGTTGAAAATAGACACTCATTATGTATAGTGTCATTTTTAATCTAGGCATCATTATACAATTAGCATCTTTAGGTTTATTCTTTTCACCTTTTCACCGGGTACTTGGTATACTCAGCTTACTTACTTCTTTAACAGGTACATTGGGTCTCATCTATGCCGGTCGGGTTTTCACAGGGCTAGGAGTTGGAGCGTCTTCACTCATCGTCCCAGTCTACATTGTAGAGTACTCCCCGCCAGCTATCCGAGGAAGACTAATTAGAATTTTCGAAGTCATGCTGTAACTCTTCTAAGTTGTTGGCTTCTAGATCAATTACGTAGTTAGTCGACATGAACCGGGCAATTAAGACAGACAATAGCAGATATCCTTTAGCTTCCAACTTGTACCTAGGACTCTGCTCGTTTTTGCTATACTCCTCTAACTAGAAAGTCATAGTAGCTCATCAAGGCTGGAAGGCGCGAGGCAGGATTCAAGGTCTTACCCAAGATTCGTAACTTACCTGAATCATATCCTTATTTAACTTAGGAGGTATAGACTATAGAGAGTCAGACCAAACATAAATTGGAATTATATTCCCCTAATCGACGTCGTAGAGTCTTGGGAATACTCCAGGAAATGGCTTCGGCTAAGAATAGATCACGCATCCTATTAGGTGTTGCTATCATATTATTACAGAATTTCGTAAGTCTCCGAATAATAAATAGGTTTAGAATAACCGAACTAATAAACATAGGTTGGAGCGAATGCCATCAATTACTACAGCCCCTCGATATTCGCTTCCCTCGGAATCACCGGTACAAGCGTTAACCTCGTCGTAACCGGCATGTACAGTATCATCAAGGTCATCGCAACAAGTGTATTCATTGGATTAATCATCGATCGAGCTAGTAGACGAAAGCTACTATTGATTGGATCTATTAGCATCTTCGTTGCTATGATGTACCTTGGCATTTTCACGAAAGCCTCCGGTTCTTTCAGTGGAACTGCTGCTAAAGATGCTGGGGCTTATATTGTAATTGTGATGATCTACTTCTTCGCTGTTTGCTTCTGCATGTCTTGGAACAGTGTGGCATGGGTATGATATTTGCTATTAAGGGGTCGGCTTGATATAAGAGACGAGAGGTGGAGCGTGCCCTGGGGCTGCGTAGCGAGCAACCGGATTTGGAGAGAATCGCAGAGCATCTTCAAGAAAAGGTGCATAGAGACGTTCTTTGTACTGTTTCTGAGTCTGAGTTGTTCGACCGTATATAGCTTTCTTGCGACATCCTGTGACTCCTGCATCTTTCAGTCTGTGGCAGCAATAACTGTGAATCAAGTCCTGTCTCCGCTTGTTGCATGTTTCCGTGATTGAATTGATCCAGGATATACCCCGAATTTTCCATGAACTCCATGAAATTTGCTGGGTCATAACTAAGGATAGAATTTAGTGATTATAGCCAAAAAATTGATAATCGGTCGAGCCTTTGGGACAGTGTTGCTGACCTTGGGTAATTTATTAATGCATCGAAGGAGAAATCAAAGCCAGCTCCACTCGAGGACAGCGGGTTTGTGAGATCATGACAGCGATCGAGAAAGGGATTGGGTAAATCAGCTAATTTTAGACTATGAATTTCGACTGAGCGAGGCGCCATTTCGTTGCGCAAAATCACAGGATGAGCTGCCAAAGCCGCACCTTCTGTTCTTATGCGATTCGACGTCGAAGTGAATGGAGCTATAAAATCATGTAGCTGACGGCCCAATGGCCGACGAGAGACTTGTGCTAAGGGCAACCTAGCCTCTTCTGATTGCATTTCAGGCAGGTTGATGTCGCTGATATAACCTTCTCGGACGTGCAGGATCTTAGATCCTAGGCCCGTAAGTATCACGTTAAGATTCTTTATAATTTAGAGTTTAATAGATATATTACTAAGAACTATTAAACTATAAATACTTAAAGAGATAACTAAAGTATAATTACTCTAACTAAGAACTTATATCTTATAGAATAATTAAAGTATATTAATATCTTATATTATTATATTTAAGATTTATAAGAAAAAAATAAAATTAATATTAAATATATACTTATAAAAGAGATAATAATAAATAGATTATTAAAATTACTTTTAATTACTTTATTTAATAACTTTATAAAATAAATTAAAATAATATTTTAAAACTAAAAAAATAAATTATAATAATAATTTAAAAATATTAAAAATTATAAACTAATAAAAGTTATAAATTAGAATAAAAATATTAAAATAATATTATTCTATTATTCAATCTCTTATTACCTTACTAATCTAAGACTAAGTTAATTTAATTTTAATAATAATAAAATTAAATAATTATAAGATATAAAGACTAGGTTAGTTTAATTTTAGAGTTAGGTTAGTTTATAAAAATAAGTAAAAAGAAGATTATATAAGAAGTTATAAATATTAAGAAATAATAAACTATATATAATAATTCTTATAGTTTTAGTATTTATTACTTTTAAGCTTAGATAATTTAAATAAACTTATATATATAAAGGTTTATATTATATAGAAAGAAGAAAAGATATATAAAGGATAAAGTTTATATTAATATTATATTTAGAGTAAATAATTATTTAAATAATAAAAGTAACTAAGTTATAAACTACTAAGTTATAAATAATTAAGTAATAAATAACTAAGTTATAAACTACTAAGTTATAAATAATTAAATAATAAATAACTAAACTATAAATAACTAAGTTATTAATAATTAAACTATAAACTAACTATAGACTAATTTAATTATCTATTAATATTTAAAATTATAATCTATCTCTTATTACTTAACTAACCTAGGGCTAGGTTGATTTAATTTTAGTAGTAGTAGAATAAGGTAGTTATAAGATATAGGGGCT
>PDUO01000107.1:79935-93082 GCA_003008705.1 Pezicula radicicola | reverse complement strand
TATAAAATAAGAATATAAAGATATTCTTAAGATTTTTAAAAAATTATAATTATAAATTATTAAAATTTATTTTATTCTTAAAGTAAATATAAATATACTTATTATATAACTAAATAGAATAATTATTAATTACTCTAAAACTCTTATTACTAGATAGTTTATTTAGATATAATTATTTAACTTTAAAGTAAGATATATCTTTAAGAAAGACTAAGCTAAGGCTATATTAGAGTAGCTTTAATACTGTACACTTACTATTAATCTTATCGTTAGTGTTACAACCTTGTAAGTAGTTCTGGTTCTACCTATATAATTACAGGACTAACCTTCCTACAGGTATAGTTCGGTCCGTAATAGTTATATCACGGAGGAGATAAAGAGAATAATATCTATAAAGTAGGGTGAAGTTAAAGGTACCATCACTACAGTAGATCGACAGCTGGTAGCGGTAGAGAACAAGCAGCAAGAGCCGAACCTCAGCAGCGATGATGACGACGCGACTGGATCTAGTCTAGTCAAAGCTGAGGTATTGCGACAATTCGAGGAGGAACTACAAGGGGTGAAAGCATCACAGAAGCTACTTCGAATCGTTAAGGGATCAATCAATGGGTAGTAGAAAAATAATGCCTTTAGAATCTGGAAAATTCGATTCTTTCTGGGCTCCTAGATTATTGTGACATCTCTGACCGGGAGCCGATCAAACAACTCACTCTTGTCAATCTGGCCCATGCCCACTCTTTCAAAGCATCCACTCTCCAACAGTTTCATGAAGAGGACCATGTAGCCACGCTTCCATCCCTCTCTTTCGGTGCTATGCGAAGCGATAGCAATGCAGGTGATACGTTCGTCTTCGCCATCAAAATTCCCTGCTTTCTCTTCGTCGAATGTGGCCCAGCCAACTTTGTCCCCAGAATCGTCCCCAACTTGCCAAAATCTCGTAACGCATTTGAGTGGCCGCCAAAGTATGGTGTTTATCGTCGACGGGTCGCCGACTTGTCCGTGTAGAAAGCGTAGACCAGTGCCACCTCGAGGATTCAGGGTTGTGAAGGAGAAGTCTCGCAGCATTTTGGCCCTAAGTATGCGAAGTTTGGGCAGGCCGCTGAGGACCCCAAGATGATCATCGGAGTGGTCAAACTCGACTGCTGCAAACTCGTCCTGCATTCCTTGATCATCTCCAGTCCAATTTGGGAAGCCGACCAGACCATCGTAAGCGGTCCACGACCATGATGGCCCGCGAAAAGGGATGGCGCGCTTGAACGCCCGCTGACTTCTCCCCCAGAGCAGGCCCTGAGCCGGTTGTCGCTGCCATACGCCCATGAAACACCTGTCTCTGGTGAACTCATGGATCTGATTTATGATGCCAGTGAGTGCTGGGATTTTGTCATCTGGGTTCGTCAAGGAGCATTGAGTGTAGAGCCAGACGAGCACATACCAGTCACGATAAACTTTAGCTGAAATCTTTTTCATTTCCTCATCCGGGATGTTGCCTCGTGAAAGATCTTTCTCGATCATGGATCGTATTCCTCCGGCTTCCAGTGGTGTCGCATCCTTTGCTCCATCCAGAGACAACATCTCCGACGTGGATTCGAGGTAAACAATACCATCGTTTGCAAAATGGATCGTGCTCTTTGAAAGTATTCGCTCTTGCACGACCCAACCCCGGCTGGATAGCTCGCTCTCCACGATTTGGCGTCTTTGCAGCCCAGTCTGAGACGCCCAAAAGGAGTTCTCGACATCCAGACCATTGCCACCTAGCCGAATTGCATGTGGTTGTTTCATGGAGTCCTCCAAGAATCCGTGGTCGGCATGATTTGCTGAATGCGCAGCAATAGTACAAGTGGCATTCATGTAAATCGCTCCCATGTTTCTGGCTTCCTGCTTCCAATCTGCTGGACTGTCTTGAATGATGCACATAGCATCAATCCACAAATAGCGAATGTTAAGTTTTCGTGTGACAGCGACAGAATCTTGAATTGTTTTAGGCATGTCCACCAGCCTCATACCTTCTTTGTGGTCTCCAAGGTTTTCCAAGGTTGTCGTCAAGTGATTATTCTCGGGTGATCCCCACCGGTAACTCAACGCCATGTATGGTTCGCACTGAGAACTCAAGTCGATGGTTTCTACAAGCTGTATTTCCCCTCGGGTGGGATCAAGGTCTAACACCCTGGTCGGCATCGTGGGCTGGAGGTGAGAGTTGTGCATGCGCTGAGAATCTAGCCACTGTGCTATCGTATTAAACTTTTGACTGTCGTCAAAGGATTGTTTTGGTCGAATTCCGTACTCGGCGGCTTTTGCACCTTGATCGTACCTTTAGTTGTAGGTCTCCATGAGATAAGTAAACTTTGAAGACTTACCAGATACCATGACCATAGATAGCAATCCTGGACGGACAAGGTTCAGCATCCAGTTCCTATTCATAATTTCTACCTCCAGGTTATTCATCTGTTGTCGTCGTTCCTTGGGAACGGCACGGACACGGACCCAACGGTTATTCTAGTATGGATTTTCCAACGTGAGTCCATACTCGAAACCTTCGCCCCTGGGCCCGCTCAGCGTGTTAACCATCATTACACACATTTACACACATTGGGCATTTGGAAATCTTCGCTGATGCCAAGAGGGCCCAATAACATGGCGAATGTATGTAGCCTTCCGTCGAGCACACTTTCCCCAGAGTCATGCTCTGACATCGCTCGCAGAGAGACGTGCCTGGTTCTGCAAGCATGGGCGTTCTCGATTCCCACTCGATAATAACTCGAGCAGCATACAAGCCTAAGTCCATAGGATTATCTCGATCACCTTGAAAATCGAGATGAAAGCAAATGTTGCACGTCTGCCCCGCCCCCGAGACTCGGTGAACGCAGAACGCCTCGGTCCTATCCATGATCACGGCTTGGGATGAGATATGATCTGGGAGAAAGGAGCTGTGTGAATAAGAATCATGAGGAACGCCGAGGCTACTCACTAGCTTCTGCGGTGTTTGGTTTCGCTGGATCAGATTTCCTCTCCCCATCAGGAGGGTGTGGTTCTTCTGGTCGGAAGGTTCTAGACAGGCATTTCCGGAATTTTGCGAGTTTGGACATTTTGCATGATAACCATAGGGAGGTCCCCCATAGATACAGATGTTGGGATAGAACGGCGGAAGAGATCTAAGAAGCCCCAAGCAGGAAATTAAGGCTGAAGCTGAAGCTGAAGACACGTTAATGCAAGGCGAGGCTTAGATTAATCATGGCTAAAAATAATAAATAACACCTAGACAATAGTTTTCGTTATCTAATAGTTATATAAGTGAGCTTAAAGTGTAAATACTATAGAGTATATAGGGTTACTCCTTACTAAGAATATTAAATACTTTAATCTAAAGTACTAATTTATATAATAATCTAATATAAATCTATATACTATAGTTATTATAATACTATTAATAATCTCTTATATAATAGAGAAACTTAAAAATTTAATTAAAACTCTTTTTTAAGTTTTAAAAATAATATAAACTTAGTAGTATAATTATAAAAGAGAGAGTCTATTATAATAAACTTTTAAAATAAGTTTTTATATATAAATAAAAAGTTTTTATAATTTTATTTAATATTTTATTTATTAGTATTATTAAAAAGAATTTAATAATTCTTTTTAATTAAAATAAATATTTAAATAAAATACTTTTAAATAAAAAAATTAAAATTAAAATTTATAATTATAGATTTTTATTAAATTAATATTTTATAATAAAGAGATACTTATTTATATATAATTATAAAAAGTTATTTTATAAAAAAAGATTCTTATTTTTTATATTTATATAACTTTTATAATCTTTTTAAACTTATATATCTTTTTAAAAAACTAGAATATAAAATTCTAGTATTTATATTATTAGTATTATAAGGTCTATTTCTATACCTATATTACTTATCTAAGTAGTACTATCTAAGGTACTTATAAACTATAAAAGTTTAAAATTACTTTATAATAAGCCCTGTAATTATATAGGTCTTAGCGCTACGATTTTACTAAGGTATAGGAAATTTTATAGTAATTGTTTTCTTTATTATAGAAACACACACACACGCACGTACACATATACAAATACATTAAATATATTATATTCTATTCTTCTACACCCTCTCTAACCGCGCAGCAACTAACAACACCAAGATAAACATCAGACTCCGAATATCCTCCGGCACATCTAAGCGAGCGGGTCCAAATTCATCGACACGCAACATATCCGCGAGATCTAAGTCAGGCCGGCTGACTGTCTCGTCAACACTGTCGATGTAGGCTAGCCACCGCAAGGGCATCTGGGCAATGGTGAGGTAGAAACTACCTCGAGCGACGGAGAAGAGAAGCTGTGTTGCGACCTGGTTTCTGGGTTGGGGAGGAAAAGGTTTGGGTTAGTTTCGTTCATTAGTTGGTTGGTATGAATGTCGCTGTTGGGGAAGAGGAGAGAGGGTTGAAGGAGAGAGAGGACTGAACTCATGCAGGATATCGAAGGGGGAGTAATACTCACTTGTGTTCTCTCGCTTGCTTCTGCAGCGCTTCACGGCACGTATACGCCAGAGCAACAATCTCAGCTGTCTCTTGTCGCCGAACCTGATCCGGGCACTCCCTCGCCTCCAGCGACCTGAAGCGTGCCCGCTCGGAAACCTTGACCTCAAATATGGCCAGGTATTGATCGGCTGATGCGTCTGCAGATGCGCTATCTGGCATAAAGCCATCGACGCAGGCATTGAAGCTGCTGCTGCTGCTGCCTCCAGCGCCGTGGCCAAAGGTAAAGCGTTTTTGGTTTGAGGTTGCTAGAAACCATGGCTGCAGGCCTCCCTGGATGGAGAGCAGGAAGCTGTTGATTAGGGCTGCGAGGAACTCGGCCTGCACGCTTTCGGTCTGGGGCCGACGTCGCGTATTTTCATTTTCATTGTCATTTTCATTGTCATTTTCGTGGTCACTGTCTTCAGCTCTGGCCTCACCGTCGCTGGAAGAGGGACGTCGTCGTACATGTGGCCGACTACTAGCACGTCTCGAGGGACTGTCATCGTCCGAGACCTTCAGCGCAAGCAGCGATTGTACAATGTCGTCGACGTTGCCATCGCCGTCGCTGTCGCTGCCGCTGCCGTCGTCGTCGTCGTCGCTATCGTGCACAGGTATGCCGTGCGGGGCATGATAGTTGAGTCTGGGGCCAGTAGCAACGTTGAGCAGGAAATGCGGGCGCTCTTGGTCAAGTCTTTCAGCGAGCAGCGCGGGCGGGAAGGTGGCCCAGTCTACGGCAAACAGCGCCGCCCAGACATGGGCAAAGACGCCCAGCGACTGGGTGCAACTGGCAGCGGAACTGGGCAGCGTATCGGCCGAGTCGATCCAGTCCAGAAAGGCCTCAAAGCAATGCAGCCCATGCCCATGCTGAGATTCTCTGGGCGCCGCTGCCGCATCGGGGCGGTTGTTGTTGCTGCTGGCCTTCTGTGGGGCGCGCGGTGGTTGAGGGCCGGTGGTATTATTATTGGGCATTATTGTTGGTCGAAGCGGCGTCTGTGGAGGAGGACGAGGATCATCTTCATCATCATTATGATTGTCAATATTATTATTATCATCATCGTCCTTCTTTCCCACTAGTCGCAATGCTCGTCGCACGCCCGGCTCGTGGCTTTTGGACACCAGCCCCAGGGCACTCAGATGGTCGACAATGCTAGCCACGTGGAAGTTTGGATGGTAGCATCGCAGCTCGCGGAAGAAGAGATGTGCCCTCTTGGGAATATTGTTGGCTGAGAAGTGGGCAGTGTCAGGATTCAGATGGCGGAGGGTGCAGTGCGCAATGTCATAGTGGTGGTTGGCGACGAGATCTTGCCAGGCCGGCAGGAGCTGAGCGTGAGTGTGAGGGTGAGGGGACATGGATATGGATATGGATATGGGTATGGATCCAGGAATTAATGATCTGGGAATTAATTATTGATCCGAGGAATTGATGATTTGAGAATAATTAATGATCTGAGGAATTGATGATCTGAGAATAATTAATGATCTGAGGATTTAATAATCTTGGAATTTAATCATCTGGAAATCAATCTGGAAACTCATCTTGATCACCTCTTTGTTTGTTCTCTGCTTGTTCTCTGTTTGTTCTGCTGCAGTTTGTGTTTCTTCTTCCTCCAACCA
This sequence comes from Pezicula radicicola, assembly GCA_003008705.1. NCBI lineage: Eukaryota > Fungi > Ascomycota > Leotiomycetes > Helotiales > Dermateaceae > Pezicula > Pezicula radicicola. The sequence continues at coordinate 86,932 of PDUO01000107.1, read as the reverse complement.
AAGAAAGAGGACGCGTCCATATTCCCGTGACCTGGTGTCTGTGACCATATCCCGTGACTGCCCCTCTCTGTGCACCTCACGCGTGATGTGGTAATCAAAACAAAAACAAAGCCGCGATGCTTCTATTGTGGCCGCCTGCGAAACCTGCGAACCCTCCAAAGACAGCTCAATTATCTATGCTTGGAGAATGAATCACAATCACGACTATCAAGACACGCTGATTGACATTGTGCAGTATGTTGGCCGACAATCATCATCATCATCATCCTCATCCTCGCTGGATAATAATCAACAACAGCATTGGCTGCCGTGGTCCTGTCTCCAGGAGTACCAGAACAATCACAATGACTGTATTTCCATCACGAATACTTCGTTGTCGGTGCTGTCGTCTTCTCTCTTGCCCATCAAGTTACCCGTCGATGTGACTCCGGCTGCCCTCTACATTTCAGCCCACCAACAGCGCCTACCACGCGCCGTCTCATGGGCATACCTACTCGCCAATGCCTGTGTTCAGGTGTCGTCTAAGACGTTGATCTGCCGCGAGTATGTATCGTCCCTAATCCTTGCCTTGCCCCTTGATCCAGTGTTTGCGAGGAGCTGATGATGCTGATCTGTAGAGTCGATCCGGCCTCCGCCTGGGAATCTACACTGGGTGGCCTCGCGGATAGTGGACGCCGACGTAGACGCCGACGCCTCTGGCGCATTTCCTCCCTTCTCTGTACAAATATCGATGTCTCGTATCGTGATAATGCGCAGCGCCATGGGCAGGTCAACCGGACAGAGCTGGTGCATGGTGCGATTCTGTACCACGATGAAGTGGCCGATGCTCCGCTGGACCAGAATAATACGGCAGATGGACACTTCCTCCCGGGCGAGGTTGTTTGTGCCCTTTCCATCCTGACCAGTCAGGTAGCGGTGCGGAACCGGCTGGCGAAGGCTCAAGGCGTGGCGAGTTTTGAATACAAGGTCTGTTGTCCGAACTTGGAGTGGTGGGTGATCAAGCTGATGATGGTGTACTATGTCTCCAGGCCCAAATTATTAGTATCACGCGCCAGGTGATCCGCATCTTAGATATCTCGTTGGACGCATATGATCAACCGCACCTCCACTTCTATCTCGCACACACGGCGACGCTCCCTGCGCCGAGCAAGGCCAACTACCATCAGTTCAACCAGGAATGGTCGCACATTGTAGCCCTGACATCGGCGGTTGAAGGAGATAATGGGATACCACAGGATAAGCAGATACGCAGACGGGCCAAGGGAGTGGCTCTGGAAGGACATCTATCTCTGGCGAAGAGAGAGGTTTCTAGGGAGTCGGCCGGCATCTCAGAGGATTTGGAGGTGGACATAGGTAGTGGTGTTATGGATAATTCTTCGGGCAGTGAGGGTCAACTAAGCAATGATTCAGACTCGAGCAAATCCTCGCTATAAGACGTAGTAGATACCAAGCTACAATCTTGTATTGTAATATTAGACTGTACAGTAAAGTTACAGAGTAGGGCTATGACTAGTTTCAAGGAATAGAATTCTTTACGTCTATTATTTAGTAGCTTTCTATTAACTCTACTTGTAATCGGGGTTATAGCTTAATAACTAAGTATCTAGTTATAGGAGAGTCTTATTCTTAATAACTAATTTAAGTTTATTTACTAGACTCTTTCTTTAATTAAACCTTATAGATAGATATACTATCTTAAACTTTATAGTACTATCTTATACTATTTCTCTAATACTTTCTTTTAATTTAACTTTTACTTTATATATATACTTTATTATAACTACCTTTAGTTATAGTAAGTTATTATTATTATTATAAGTAGAGTTTATTAATCTAGCCTCTACTTTATATATATACCTTGCTACAACCAACTATCTTTATAGATAACAAGCTATTATTATTGTTATATATAGAGTTTACTAACCCTATGTATAGGTCGTGAATTAAGTAAGTAGGGAGGAAGAGGAAACTTTCTTCTAAATTACTACTTACTTACTTATTGTACTACAGGGACCATTGTCTTAATTACGATTAATTAAATAGTAATGTCCTGTAGGCGGGTTTGGGTTTAGGTTTGGGTTTGTTTCGTCTATGTATAGTAGGTATTTAGTATAGAGTTACTGTTTAACAAAGGAGAAGGAGATAGAAGGGCGGTTACTGTATATAATGTAATATAATATATATTTAAGGGAGGTTGTTGTTTAGAATAAATAGGGTTTTTTGTATATAATTCTAAAGTGTAATATTTTATAAATAATACTATTATAGGTAATAGTCTCTTTCTTTTCTATAGATAGATAGATATATCTTAGGTATTGTTTTACTTAATCTATTCTACTATATTATAGCTATTACGTCTTTAGTAAATAAAGCTAGCTACTAAGTAATAAGCTAAGCCTATTTATAATCTATAGCTTTATATAGTATATATAAAAGAATTTAAGACTTTAATATAAGAGAAGATTAAGTTTCTTCTTATTAAGTTATAATAATATATTTATTCTATTATTTTAGATCTTAACTAATTATTTATTAATTTATACTATATAGTTACTTATATTCTATTATAAGAATTAATCCTAGAGATTATATTTATACTAGTACTTAACTATACTAATAGTTCTATATAAGTCTTTAATAGATTATATTCTACTATTTCTAATTATCTATTTATAAGTAGAGAAATAATCTATTACCTATAGTATAATAATTATATCTCTTTATTTTACTCTACTTTATAGTTAGAGTATTTATAAAAAGAGAGAAGGTTAAAAGTAATATATATATATTTTTTTTAAGTTATAAATAAGTATTATTATTATTTTTATCTTATCTAGTATTAAGTTAAATATATTATTATTTATATATAACTAGAAGATTAATTAATAGATAGTATAATATTTAATATACTATAATATAAGTACTACTATAATTATATATAATTTCTATTAGATTATAAGTAAATATTACTAGAATTAAATAGAGAGTTAATTTTAGTATTTAGAATCTTATAGTTTTCTTCTTTAATAGTTAATCTTATAGATATAGAGAAATATTTAGAAGACCTTAAAAAGATAAATAGAAACTAAGATATTAATAAATAACTCTAGGAATAAGAGAATATTTATTCTAATAGTTATAAATATTAATTAACTATTATTAATTTAAATTAATTTTATATTAATTTTATACTAGTAATAAACTATTTTAACTTTAATTAGTTAATTATAACCTATATAACTATTAGAAAATAGATTAATACTAATAAAAATCTCTAATTATTTTATAAACTAGTTAATAATTTTTAAAACTACTAGAGAGCCTTAAAAGCTACTAGGTAATTAACTAGATATTTCTATTTTTATATAGTATTCTTAACCCTTTAAGAGTATAATAATTAAGGTAATAGATTTTAAAGTTCTAATTTAAAATAATAATCTCTTATATACCTCTATAGAAAGAAGATATAGTACTTAGATTACTTATATTTAATTAAAACTAGGAATTTTAATTTAGATCTAATAAAGAAAACTATAATAAAAGAAGTAATAAAAGATCTAGAAACTAAGGCTTGTTGTATTATATAATTACACACTATAAATGCCCTGTAGCTATAGTAACCTTTAGTGGTCGCTAAAGCCCTATAATAATATTTACTACTTTTATCTATAACTCTGGCTATATTAGTTACGTGACCTTAGTTTCTATATTATATATTCCCTTATTAGGAATAGTATATATAGGAAGCTAAACTAGCCGAATCAAACGGATAGGGAAGGAGAAAACTAAATTAGTATTTTTCTAGTTATAAACTAGTTTCTAGTTCGGGAAAATTAAGCAGGATTAGCGAGGTCTAATTAAGTAGACTAAATAAGGCAATTCGTACGAACTACCTATTAGGGTAGTTTATACAACTATATACTTATAATATATATTTTGTTTTATTTTATATTGTTTTATTTTATTAGTGTTTTATAAGTAAAGTAAAGCTTTCCAAACTTAGTAGTTTATACAACTTAGTCTATACTAAATATAGTAATCTTTACAACTAGCCTTTTATATATAGATAAGCCTCTCTCTTCTATTAGATAGATATCTTTGAATTCAAGTCTTTAGTTCTATATATTATTATTATCTCTTACTTATCTATTATAACTCTGTTTAACGTACCTCCTATTACTCTATATTTATAGTATACTTTATACTATACCTATTCTACCTACCTACCTACCCTAATCCACCCTATACTTATAGCTTATAACCTAATAGGTTATAAGCCTAGAGTATTATTAATTGGTATTTTAGAGGCAATATCTATATATCTATATAGAGGTTATATTAGTCTCTGTAAGTGTTCCCTATCCCTTATTCTTACTACTTAGAGAGTATAAAAGCCCTTTAGCCTAAGTCCCTATAACTAGACTCTACTAAGTATAAAGGTAGTAATAGTTAATCTATTTATATAGCTATATACTAGTATACTATTTTTATATAGTATATAGACTTTAGCGGCTATAACTATATAATTATACCACCTATAGTAGGTATAGCCTTATTTATATATAAAGGTATCTATCCTTAAACTTTAGTATATAAGTATAGCCTTATTCTTAACTAAGGAATATACTATTATAAAGAGGTATATCTACTTTATAACTCTCTATTTAGTCTATATTATAGTRATTTCTAAATATATAAGTTCTATAAGAAGCTATCCTTAGAGAGGGTAGACTTATATTATTGTATACTATTTTATTAGCTATATAGCTATATATAAGTAGTATACTTAATTAGATATTTACTATAAGAAAAGCTAAATTAGTACTTTATTTAGCTTATTAGTAAGAAGTACAAGAAACTATATTTTAAGCTAGTAGGTTATTTAAGGGAAACCTTTAGTAGTCTATAGGTACTAGTTTTAGACTAGGCTATAGTTATATAAATCCTCTTATAGAGGTTCTCTATTTTATTAGAGACAAAGGGAACATGAATTACTAAGTCTTATATAAGACTAGTATTTAAATCCTCTTATTCTAAAATATATATATATATATATAAGAAGTTATTCTTATAGAATAAAAACCCCTATTATATAGGTTATTTCTATTATAGAGAAATAAGAACATTTATATAGTATAATACAATTTAGGAGCTAAGGTTCTAGTTTTATTTATAAATATATATATAAAAATAAACCTTTAGCTAGACTTAATATATAGGGTCTACGCCTCTACTTAATATAATTAGTAGAGGGTTTGTATTTTAGTAAGCTTAATATATATATAGCTTGATTTTTATTAGAGGCTTAATATAAGGCCTATATATAATACTATATTATATATATAGTCTATATATACTAAGTAAAATTATATACCTTACTTAGTACTAAAACTGTTAGGTTATAGGCTATAAGTATAGGGTGGTAAGAGGTGCGTCGAACAGAGTAACAATAGGCAAGTAGGAGACAATAATATATATAGAACTAAAGACTTAAATTCGAAGATTCGATCTAATAGAAGAGAGAGGCGTATCTATATACAAAAGGCTAGTTGTAAAGACTACTATATTTAGTATAGACTAAGTTGTATAAACTACTAAGTTAGGAAGGCTTTACTTTACTTATAAAACACTAATAAAATAAAACAATATAAAATAAAACAAAATATGTATTATAAGTATATAGTTGTATAAACTACCCTAATAGGTAGTTTATATAAATTACCTTATTTAGTCTACTTAATTAGACCTTGCTATTCCTACTTAATCTTCCCGAAACTAGAAACTAGTTTATAACTAGAAAACTACTAGTTTAGTTTTCTCCTTCCTTATTGTATTTTATAATTATATACTATAAGACCCTATAGTTATAATGACCCTTAGTAGTCCTAAGTCCTCTATAACTACTAGTACTACTTTTATATAGTACTCTGGCTATAGTAGTTATATAATATTAGTTAGTATACTATATATTACCTTATTAGGTATAGCTTATAATATAAGTAAATTAGCTAAATCTAATAGATAAGAAAGGAGGAAACTAAATTAGTAGTTTTACTAATTATAGTTAGGTAGTAAAGATTACTAGTTTAAGTAGGAATAGTAAGGTCTAATTTAAGTAGACTAAATAAGGTAATTTATATAGATTTACTATTAAGGTAATCTATATAACTATATACTTATAAAATATATTTTACTTTATATAGTATTTTATTTTATTTTATTTTATTTTATTAGTGTTTTATAAGTAAAGTAAAGCTTTCCTAACTTAGTAGTCTTTACGACTTAGTCTATACTAAATATAGTAGTCCTTACAACTAGTATTTTATATATAGAGTAGCCCTTCTTCCTATTAGATAGATATCTTTAAATTAAGTCTTTAAGCTCCTAATATACTATTATCTTTAATCTATCTATTACTCTATTTGATGCTTTTCTACCCTATATTTATAGTATACCTTAGGCTATACCTATACGTATCTACCTTACCTAATCTACCTATAATTATAGCCTATCCTTTGATAAGTATTAGAATACTTATTAAAGTTATAAGTAAAATACCTATTTTAATAGATAATAAAGAACTAGTAATAACTAATATAAATTAGATTCCTAATATAAAATATACTTTAATAAGCCCTAGGGAGCTAACTAATAAAAATTAGACTATTTTATTTAAAGGAAATAATACTATATTAAAATATAAGTCTAGAACTAAGATAGAAGTAGTATAGTAAAATAATACTTACTATCTAAATATTCTAATTAATTTTACTAAATTAGAACCTATTATATATAGGGTTAATAGTTTATTTAGTATAGAAAATACTATAATAGAAAATAGTCTAGATATATTATATAGATACTTAGGGTACTTAAATAAGGATTATCTATATAAAACTATAGACTATATAAATAGTCTTAATTTAGATTTATATAAGAATAAGTAATTAACTAATTATAATCCTTACTACTATAGAAAATTTAAAGAAATAGTTAG
>PDUO01000107.1:41824-68562 GCA_003008705.1 Pezicula radicicola | reverse complement strand
CTTAAATTAGACCTTGCTATTCCTACTTAAACTAGTAATCTTTACTACCTAACTATAATTAGTAAAACTACTAATTTAGTTTCCTCCTTTCTTATCTATTAGATTTAGCTAATTTACTTATATTATAAGCTATACCTAATAAGGTAATATATAGTATACTAACTAATATTATATAACTACTATAGCCGGAGTACTATATAAAAGTAGTACTAGTAGTTATAGAGGACTTAGGACCACTAAGGGTCACTATAACTATAGGGTCTTATAGTGTATAATTATAAAATACAATAAGGAAGGAGAAAACTAAACTAGTAGTTTTCTAGTTATAAACTAGTTTCTAGTTTAGGAAGATTAAGTAGGAATAGCGAGGTCTAATTAAGTAGACTAAATAAGGTAATTTATATGAACTACCTATTAGGGTAGTTTATACAACTATACACTTATAATACATATTTTGTTTTATATTATATTATTTTATTTCATTAGTGTTTTATAAGCAGAGCAAAGCTTTCCTAACTTAGTAGTTTATATAAACTAGTCTATACTAAATATAGTAGTCTTTACGACTAGCGTTTTATATATAGATAGCCTCTCTTTCTTAGTAGATAGATATCTTCGAATTCAAGTCTTTAGTTCTATATATTATTGCCTCTTATCTATCTATAACTCTGTTCGACGCACCTCCTACTACCCTATATTTATAGTGTGCTTTAGGCTGTACCTACCCTACCTACCTATCTACCCTATTTCACCCTATACTTATAGCCTGTAATCTGACATGAACTATAAACTAGTTTATAACTAGTAAAATACTAGTTTAGTTATCTCCTTTATTATCTATCTAATTTAGTTAATTTAGCTTATAATATAAGCTATACCTAATAGAGTAATATATAATATATAAACTAAGGTTATATAATTACTATAGCTAAAGTTATATATAAATATAGTACTTTAGTTATAGAGGACTAGAGACTACTAAGGGTTATTATAACTATAGGGTACTTATAGTATATAATTTACTATAGTATAAAATTATACTATAATACAACACTAAGGTAGCCTATAGCTACAGGGCCTTATAGGTTAGATACTAGATTATTATAACTTTCCTTATATATAGTTATATAATCTTTAAACTAGTAATATTTAGTTCTATATTTAGTATATTACTTATATAAGAAGAAACTAGTCTAATTAGATTAGTAGGGATAAAAGCTAAAGCTTTTAAGGTTTAATTTCTAAGGTTTCTCTATAGTTCTATAATATTTATAAGTAATACTTCTAGCTATTTCTATAATATTCTAGAATATACTAGTAAGGAGGCTTAGAGAGAGGCTTAGATAGACTTATATAGTTGTTTCTATTTATAGTATCTTTAATTTCTAATATAATACTAGAATCTTTTATACTTATAAAATAATAGAATCTTCTAGTAAACTATAAGTATATATATAAATAAGAGAGTCTTCCCTCCTTAGACTTCTCCTCTCTAACTTTTATAATCTACTCTATTCTAATATATATTATTATAATAGCTCTAAAGTTTATATCTTATTAGTCTATTATTCTATATACCTAAACTATTTAATACCCTTCTATATACTATACCCCCTTTAGTATATATAATCTCATATATATAAATAAGAGAGTCTTCTTTTCTTAGACTTCTCTTCTCTCTAACTTAAATTAATTACTCTTTACTTATTATAAAGCTTTAAGTTTACTACTTTATTAGTTTATTATTTTCTATATACTTAATTATTTAATACTCTCTTATATACTATATACTTTATAGTATATATAATAATAATATATATTAATAATCTTATTATTAATTAGAAGATTTATATAAATATCTTCTTTTATAACTTTATAAATAAAAGTAGTTTTTATATTTATATATTTAATTTCTAATTTAAAAATATAATAAGTATAAAGAATATCTTATAACTTATAGATTTAATAATAGAAATAAAAGTCTTATTAAAATTACTTAAATACTCTTTTATAAATATTTAAATTAGAGTTAATCTTTAATTCTAACTTAAGCTAAATCTAATTAAGTTAGATCTAAGACTCTAAACTACTTTAAACTACTCTAAATTACTCTAAGTTACTCTAAGCTGTAAGATCTTATAAAGTTTAATATTAAAGTTATATAAATCTATTAGTATAAGGTTTACAACTAGCTAATAATTAATAAATTAATATATAGTAAAATAAGCTATATAGTATATTAAAGAAACCTACACTATCTTAATATATATTTAAGATTAAATAATAAAAGGAGTATTAAGCTAATAGTATAGATTTTAGAGAATCTATTGTAATTTTCCTATTGTAACCTTTAACTCTAGCTAAAAAATTATAACTCTATTATATTACTTTACTCGCACTAACTAACATTGTTTGCTTATCTAAATATTAAAGTATCTCCTAAGCCCTCGCTGTAAAAGCGTTTCGTTCCTAGTGAAACAACTGTATGTAATAAAGAAGCCAGCTCCTCTCTCGCCATCAACCTATCCTTATTCTTCTGTAGTACAGCAGCCGCTTAATCCATCTCCACCAGCTTCTTCACCTCATCTACACATCCACATTGTGCAGCGATATGCAACAGCTGCATCCCTGCTGATTCTCTAATTCTCTATTTAAGATAACAGGCAGAACAGTATGCAAGATTATGCTATTCGCTGTGAACATCTCTGTCAGAGTCGTCTTTGCGTAGGAGCTGTGCTACTATAAGAACCAATCTCAAAGGGATTATGTATGCTGCACGGAGATTTAGTTTTCTTGAAGATATCTACTTCTCCCTTCTTCACAAGGACCTTGATGGTTCTATAGTCCAGGCACATGCACGCTACGTATAGGGCTGTATAACCTGCTTTGTCTCGTTCATCTACTATAGCTTTGAGCTCAGGGAGTCCCAGTATCTCCGCTAATAATCAGTGCCCAGGTAAACCTTTAAAGCCGAGCCTAGTAGATCTCATGGCTGCGAGATACACAATGGTGCTGCCATCTGACTGGATAACATACCCATTTTCAGAGTTGGCTTGGAGGAGAATCTTAAACTTCTCCATTCCCGGGTGTTGGTGGTTGTCGATGATACAAAATACCAAAGGTGTTATTTCTAGTGGGCCGCAGGGTACTAGTGCGTTGGCCCCGAGCTTGAGAAGTTGATCACTTTGGCGCCACTGGAGGAGTTAGCAACCACGTGAAATGGTCGTGCTTTCATGTCATCAGTTGTTCCTATTTCCAATAGCTCCTTGTCTTTATCGTACAGTGCTTGTACAATGCCTTGTCACAAATTTCCAGCAGTTCTTGTACAATCCAGTGCTGTAATTGCAGTAGGCAATGCTCATCAATGGAGTGGACCCCCAGGAAGACATGATATCAACAGGGTTACTAAGAGTCAGCACTCGAATGGTTTCCTTTATCGCCTCGGGAAGCGTTCTGCCGTGCATGGTAATGGTTCTAAACGGATGAGCATCATTCAGATAGAACAGTCCATGGTCGTCCACAACCGATGTTTTGGCTCGATGCAGCATTAACTGCAGAATCTCCGGAAGGAGGAGCGAACTAGCTAGCTGTAACGGAGTTCGGAAAAGCGGAGGAGAATGAAGTTGTGGATCTGCACCAAGCTCTAAGAGCGCAGCTACTGCGACTTCATTGGCCGCTCCTACAGCCCAGTGCAGCGGTGTCCCGTACAGCTCATCCCAGAAGTCAGGTAAAGGCAAGCAGATCTCTGTGAACGAATGTATGGGCAGCTGCTTTGTCGAGTCTTTCTTCTCTAGGAAGAAGTTGCACAAGGGCCTTATATCCCTGTCTTTGAGATTAGCTTCTTGAAATGGTGGTCGATACTCCTCTCCCGTTCTTGAGGCAAGAAGTCTTCTAGCCTCATCGATGTTTTCAATAGAGGACCCTTCCAGGGGATTATCGGGTTCTGGTTCCCCAAGAAGCTCGCTAATTAGGTGTAAGAAGACCAGGGCCTTGAGGACTTGTTAAGCTGCTGCCTGCTTTACGTGTTCCAGCGCTTTTTCGACGCTGATGTCCAGCCCGAAAGCAACGTAGTAGCAGATGGCTAGGTTGATATGGGCCTTTTTGCAATCTCAACCTGAACGGACCATGGAAGCGGCTCTGGTAAAGGCCTCGCCAATCCCATTCCTCTCATGATTGACATTAGCTGCAGGTCGTTGGATTGATCACCACGCTGGTGGCATCCTACATATCAGAACCAAGCCTAGCAAATCCTTCATTTTGGTCGCTATCTTAGTATCCTTGATCTTGAGGTCAAGTGGGGGGCACAAATGACCATTGAGAAGTTTTTTCATATTGTGTTTATCGAAACTCCCGCCAATGTTGTCGCCCAAAGGCCCATGCTTCGCGCTTGAGTAGCTGGGGAAATTCCATAGGCTGCGAGATGACTTTCAATTCAGTGAGCTCGGGAGCCATGTCTTGTTCGCTTGGAGATAGGCTCGGAGATGTCCATGGACGGTATATGAGACAACGAGGACGGGAAGGGTGGTGCTCCCATCCGTATAGGCCCATGCAAATGCCGACAAAGACAATACGTTTTGACACTCTTCGATCGGGTAGATCATCGTTCTGTTTAGCCTTTTCATCAGGTGGTAATTTCTGGAAGGCGTCGTGCTCCAACCTGGAAATGGCAGAATAGGCATCTCGATCTGACCGTCGAATAGTCAAGTTCTTTCCGCCGTCGAGGTGATCCTGCTTGTCGCCAGAAGCACTTGAGCGTTGAAAGTGTGCCATTTGCGTAAGTATACAGAAGCTTTGCGCCGGTTTACACGCTGAGTACTAAATCCATTTGTCGATCTTGAATGGGCTTGTGATGGTAAGGTGAGAAGAGTCTTGCAGGTCCCTGCTCTTTACAAAGTGAAGAACGGGACTTGTTTCCCGAATCGCAGTGTTGAGAACTGTGCTCGGAGTCTGTATTTGATCCATATGATTCTGAAGGGCGTTGAAATGTTGTATCGATGATGCAACCAGACTACCCAGGTCCGCACTAACTAGTCTGTATAGCAGCGGTCCTAGGTGTCCAGTGGTTAGCTTCACGAGAAGTTTAACTCTAACGAAAATGATAAGTGGGTGGGTATCCTCCTCTGTGCTGCACTTTTCAAGAGCACTATTGATGCGTAACAGACACTCCTTAGCCCTTAGGATGCTGACTCGAAAGGACTCGGTGGTACTCGCTCTTTGCTGTGCTCCGCTTTTGGTGACTGTACCTTCAACATCATGAAGAAATGTTTTGAAGGCAGTAACCTCGTTCAGAAGAGCTTGATATGCTACTGGCGCTTCGTACACTTCATGGATTCTCCTTACCGTCTTCTCAACGCTTTCGGCTACTCCAGCAAGCGATGCAACGCCGATCACAAAAGATGCGACCTCCATGTTGAGAATCAAGTTAGATTGACTAGAGAATATGAGCCGTATAGTATTCCTGCTTCAACAAACCTCAATAATCATTATGCCTCTCAATACGCCCCCATCTTTCAATTTCCGGCGTAAGAAAGGCGGTCAAATACTCACTAAACACAAGGAGGCAATTCGGCAGATGCATTGGTTTGGAAAAGTGCCCATTTGCGCTCTTATGAACAGGTACAAGCTCGGTGACACTACCATTCGAAAAATCCTTCGATATCCCAACCCAGCACGCTTCCGCCCTGGGTGTATAGGCCCTAAATTCCTTCTCTCGAATGCTAGAGTAGACGAAATCATACTATATTGTGCGGAATCATGGGAGCACCGTATATTGCAGTGGCCAAAGCTGCGAGAAGAGCTTGGGTTGAAATGCTCGGTCCAGACTCTCGAACGCCGACTCCACCAGAGAGGGTATTATCGATGTGTAGCATGCAAAAAGCTATACTTGACCCTTGCTCAAGTAACTGCTCGCTTTATTTGGGCTATGGCGCATATCTTTTGGGCGGTGGAGTGGTTGAAAGTGCTATGGTCGGATGAAGTTACATTCTTAGTAGGAGGCAGATCTGCAAAGGAGAAGGTCACTAGGATGAAGACAGAGAGATACTGTAAGAACTATATCCAACATCAGTTCCACCGCGGTCATACAACTACTGTAAATGATTGGGGGGCAATTGGATATGGCTATAAGAGTCCGCTGCTATTTATTGATGGAACTTGGAAGAAGGGAGCTTTCAGGCAAGTCGATTATCTTACACAGATTCTCGAGCATCACATACAACCTATTTTAGAAGCTTTTACCCTTATCACATATCCTCTCTGGCCTTTTGCGGAGCCACTGTTTATGGAAGATGGAAACTCTGCTTATGGTCACAAATCAACCACCAATTGCGGCCAACGGTTCCGGACAAAATACGGCATTATACCTATGCCTCACCCATCTACCTCACCCGATATGAATCCAATTGAGAAGTGCTGGCGTTGGATCAAACAAGCCCTACATAGACGGCAGAACCAACCTACGACTGAGGCAGAGATGAAAGCCGCCGTACTAGAGGAATGGGATGCTATACCCCAGGAATGGATAAACAAGCTGATTTTGAAGCAAGAGCATTGGGTCACTGTACTAGTGAAGCGCCACGGGTGGTCAACTCCTAATTGAATTATCAATTAGACATGCAATTGATGTTCCAAGCTGGTTGATACCCCAAAATTTTCTTGATTTTTCAGAGTCTTTGGAAAATTCTCAAAATTTGCCAGATTAAAGAGAATACTCGAAATACTGCGAATATCGTGTTAATTATTCGAAGTTGTAATGTTGAGGGCTCCAAATTTCATCCTCAACTGCAGAGCCCAGCCTTCCTTTTGCGAAACTCCCTTAAGTCTAAGGAAGTCCTGTATTTTTGTACATGGTCAGCTTGTCAGGATGACCTCTTCGCTCAATCCGGCGAGTTGCACAACGGCAACATAAAATCACAGTCGAGGACGGATATAATTGGGCAACATGCTCTACAAGCTTTGTAACTTACGTGGCACATATTCGTCAGGTCTCTTTGACTCTCTTCCAGAGGTTGAGGACGCACATGGTGTTTTCAGCTCGCGGAACGCTTTGCATGCATTGAAAACATCCTTCCAGGAGCTCTTCTCACGCTTCAACATCAATACCTGTCTCAGCATCGGTCTAGTTCATCGCCATTTCAACCTCGCCGAAAATGAAGTCCTCGTTGATGCTAATGGAACCTCTACCGCTTGGCGAGTGCCTAGAACTCCGGCGAATGCTAGGCCTCCCTGCTTTGCGAAGCACGAAGGTTATATCAAGCCACAGGCTTGGACTGTTTCCAACGGACAATTGATACCATATGAATTCTACTTCAAGCACAAGGCTTCAGCACCTACAGAATTTGACTTGGATGATTTATCTAGCGTGGATCCCGAGTTTCTCCGAGAATACATCGACCTGCTTTACCAACATGATCTTGCTGGGACGCTTGGACTCTGTATACTCCGCAAACCTCTGGAGCGTCAGATTGAATTCTCCGAAAGAACGGCAAACATCACGTTTCCTATCGAAGAGAGCGTCTCGTTTGACTCGGAAGAAACATACATGGACACCGCATGGACGTATCATGGCTCGCCGCTTGAGCTTCGAGTTGCTCTAAGCTGTGTACAACAAGGGAACCGACACTTGTGTCCACTGTTATTTCTTGCAACATTCTATTTCAAAGGCGCATTGACTGACTCTGAATTAGGTTAAGGAAGACTGAGATTCAAGTCTGCGAGTCCCTGTTTAATCACTCCTATGTAGGAACGCGGCCAGACACTTAATAGGCACTATTGCCTCGCGAGGTTGCTCTAATTATTGCAAATACTCTAAAATAATAGTAATAGCTAAGGCTAAAGTAGATAGGAGAAAGAGGTAGGTAATTATTTATTTTAATTAACTTCTATTTTTATTTCTCTCTTTTTTTTAAACTAAAGTTCTCGTCTTTAACTAAAAAGAAGAAGACTTAAGAATGTGGCCAGTATCCTTAAGCTTCTTCTCCTTAATTAAGTCTAGACTTTAAACTTTAGAATATTATCTCCTTGTATAAACTCTCTCCTTCCCCTTCTCTCCCTCTCCTTCTCTCCCTCTCCTTCTCTCCCTCTCCCCTATCTCCCTCTTCTTAATTGTACCTATTCTTCCTTCTTAGAGACCTCTCTCTTATTTAGATAAAGGTACTACTACCTATTCCTCTCTACCTATCCCGCACCTCGCTTTTCTCTCCCCCTCCGTTCACTCCCCCCCTCTACCCATCTATCTCCTCTATCTATCTCCCTAGACTGAACAAACCCCTATAAAGATAAAATAAAACAATGGATTTATTATAAGCGTAGTAGTATATTTGTATCTTTACTCCTAGTGACTTGACTTAGTCGGTAGGTAGATAGGTAGGTTACAAAGAGGCTAAATTTCAAGTAGATAATATAATATAATAGAATATAACATTCTTATAATTGCTCGTAACTTCGTAAGGGAGGAATTGATAACTTGTTTGGTTGGAGGAGTAAGTGAGTGATAGAAGTTGGCGGCAGGCAATACCGGGGCTATATACTATATATATAATCCCAGATAGGACGATAGTTGAGCCGAAGTTTCTTGCTGTTGTTGGAATGAATATTCATTGTTGTGCGATGGAACTTGTAGTCGATTGGCGAAGGTGAAGATGAAGTTAGGGAGGAAAGCCGTCTTTGTTTTGTTTAGGGAATTAATTGTGTGTTGGCTGTGTGTGGTCTATGACTTGACTGAGGATAGAGCTCTATCTGGGGATGCTACTGAGTGAGTGCGTCTTGTTACTGTAGCTTGGTTTATTACTGCGTCTAGCGATGGAAGGACTCGGGGGATCTCCGTTGTAAGGTTTAGGTAGGAGTTGGATAAAGAAAGAGTCGAGATAATGATGATGATGATGACGAGAGAGAGAGTTGGTATTGATGCTTCGTTCAGAGGAGTAGTAGGAGTTGGATAAAGAAAGAGTCGAGATAATGATGATGATGATGATGACGAGAGAGAGAGTTGGTATTGATACTCCGTTCGGAGGAGTGGTAAGAGATAAAGAAACCTCAAATGTATTCCCCAAAGAAGCTGCAGTCTTCTTTGAGAAGTACTAGAATAGATATACATGTATAAGGATGATATGGGATTAAACAGCGGTAGGAAGACGAATTATTGAATAAAGTGGTGAGAGGATTTGTCCATATATAAATGATGCATTGGAGCTTTAGTTATAGAGGACTAGAGGAACATGCTGGGGAAAAGATGGAGGCAGGAGGAGAGTGGAGGAGGATGGAGGATTGGAGGAGGATGGAGGATTGGAGGAGGATGGAGGATTGGAGGAAGATGGAGGGCTGGAGATAGATGGAGGACTAGAAATAGATGAGAGAAGGTACTTGGAGCAGAGAGGTTGCACAATAAGATGGCTTTCCCCTAACCCCTCTCCTCTTCCTCTCCTCTTGTTTCCTCTCCTCTCTAATAATTTTTCGCAACTTTCCTTCCCATTTCCTATTCTAAAATACTTATTTTCTTCTCGTTTTCTAAGGCTTGGGAAATGAAAGGAAGGGAAGATAAAGGAAAGCCTAGGAGAGGAGAGGAGGGGGGAAACCATTTTGATTAGGGCTGTATATTTAATAGAACATACATTCTTATTTGAAGTAGTCTAAAACCATAAATGGTTTGGCTTTAAGTCATATGTCCTTCAAAACCCCAACGCCACCTGTTTTCATGTACGCCCCCGCTCAGCAAAAACCCGTTGAAGGTTTAGTCTCTGATTTTCCTGTAATTTGTTCCTATACGCCTCCTCCGTCCTACGTCTCAGAGCAACTTTGGACTCCATCTGATTAGCCGCCTCGAGACGCGCAGCCGCATACAGGCGCAATATATCGACAATGGTACCAACGTTCAACGTCCGACCCTCATTATCATGATCATCGATTAGACTGAGTTCATCGTTTTCGATCCGATGCTTCATCGATGCCACTTCGATTGACAGATGATTGAAGGCTTCCTTTGTATCAGAGACATATGTCTCGAGCATCAGGATGACGCCCTGCAATTTGCGCATATCGATGCGGTGGCGGTTGAGCGTCTGGATGGCTTCTTGATCTCCAATCCCAAACCATGCCCATATGTAACTCTTCACCAGTTTCTTGTGAGCTGCGTCAAAATCGATGTACGTTGCATTGACCTGTGAAGACGAGGTGCGCAAATCTTCCTCGAGCGAGCGAAGAGACGAGAGCAGATCTTGCGCTGATGCTTGGAGACGACTGAACTCGCGGATCAGCACCTCGGAATGCACTACAATAATATTGGCGACCGTCCGGCGGAGAGACCTCTCGCTATACAGGTATTTTCCCCACCAGTGGATTTTCGTCGATTCATATGCGGTTGCTAGGTTCGTCAGTTTGAAAGAGATGTCTCTCGACATGAATTTGATTAGGTTGATCGAGTGGAAGAAGTTGATCTCGAAGCTGTCAAACCCACGGCGGACTTGCTGTAGACTATTCCTCGTCTGTTGCATTGCCGGCAAGACGGCGGTTCGGATGGCGTCAGATGAGTGGTCAATGTCTTGTAGCATGGCGACCAAGTTGCCCTCGCACTCATTGAGCGTGAAGGGCATGGTCACCATGTCGGGATCGAAAGCCGTCTGTGTGGCGTTTTCTTCGAAAGATTTCAAGCTCTCAAAGATGTTGCCGGTAAAGGCCTTGCGCGAGTGCCAGGGGAGGATAGCGAGGACGGCCACGTAGCCTCCCTGGACTCCTTGCAAGATGGAATGCCCTTTTTCAAGTCAGACGCCGCTCTCGTTGGATGATGGCTTGGCAGGAGACATACCAGTTGTGCTTGCGAGGGTCTTGAGATCAGAGCCCCATAAACAAGTTGATACCGCCCATGATTGCGCAATACAATCCACCTTTTGCGCCGCCGAGTCAACCACGGCTGCGGCTCGAGCAGCTTTGTCAGCCCAGAAGCCAATCGAATGTAGTGCGCCATGGATCCAGCGCATCAGAAAAGGTCGGTGGTAGATGGCGTAGCTGATCAGCAAGACCAGCAGGAACCACCGCGTCCTCAGGAAGGCCCAGCGATTCCCAGGACGATGGTGGTGCGCCGGCTCTGGCCCACGGTATTCTTGCGCCAACGAGATGCCATGATGCATGCCCGGCAAGGGGCTTGGAGGCTGCATCAATCGTGCGAGGAGAGCCAAGGAGAGCTCCGAAGATGTTGGTCCGGCTTGGTGATTCTGAAGCCGCTGGGAAGGGAGCTGGGGAGGTTGAAGCTGGTGATGGAGGAGAGATTGCTGTGCATCGAAATCCGGACGTGTGTGAGAGACAGGAACCAGTGCATCACGATGGGGCGGCGGCGGCGGCGACGACGACGGGTCTGCTGGTCCTCCATTTTTTTTCGTCTTCTCCTCGCTGCCTTCTTGGCCTCCTCCCTCAGGGTCTGATGGCTCGGTGGCTGCGATGCTGGGAGGGTCCGAGGCGGTGGAAGCTGCGGCAGCACGATTTGCACTTCGTGTTGCAAGTTCGCGTTGCAAGGCGGCGATTCGCTGTTCGCGGGTCGAGCCGTGAGCTAACGAAGAAGGCATGATGTGAAGAGGAGTTTTTGACGGTGAGCTGCTGTTGCGAATTGGAGTTTGGCGTTGGAGGCGGAGTTGGAGGAGGAGGAGGAGGAGGAGGAGGAGGAGGAGGAGTTGGACGTGGGAGCAAACGAAAAAGAAAGACGAAGAAGGGCAGAGGCGGCGCCTGCGACCCGGAGTTCTTTGTTGTGGTCGTCGCCTTTGTTTGTTTTCGCTGCGCATGACGGCTTCTCTGTGGCCAGGACTCAAATCGTTCGTTGGGGAATGTCGCCGACATGTCTTTCTCCAGGAGCAACAACTCCACAGAAGAAATCTCCATCTCCATCTCCATGTCATGTCAACGGCCTCCAGTGCATGTGCGTGTGCGTATGTGAATGTGTATATATCAAGAGATAGATAGCATTAATCACCCAATACGAGAGTCTCCAGCTCTGTCTTCCTCTTATCGACGATGCCTACTCCTGCTCCTATGCCTGCTCCTGTGCCTGCTCCTGCGCCTGCATCTCCTAGCACTGCAACGACGACAACAACAACAAACACCACCCCCAAACGACAGAAACTCAAACCTGGCCAAGCGGTAATATCTTCTTCCTCCTCTGCAATGGTTGTTCTTGCTCGTGCTAACGCCGTTTTTGTCGTCGCAATCTGCAGTGCCGTCGATGCAGTCATACCAACCAGAGATGCGAGCGAGATGTGCGCCGGGATCTTCGCGATTCGCCATGCAAGGCGTGCATCACGGCTGGGGAGAAATGTGTAGGTCTGCGCAGGGGGCGCTTGCGCGGGAATAAGAGCAAGAAGAAGAAGAAGACGACGATGACGACGACAACAACAACACCTCCATCGGCTCTCCATGAATTCGTCCAAACCCTTGCGCCAGAGTGGCTCTCACCCGCGTATCCCTCATATCCCACGACTGCGGCACCACCACCATCACCACCATCACCACCAGCACCAGCACCAGCACCATATCTTCCACCCAGCTTGGACTCGAGTCGCCATATCATCCCTTTCCCAGGCGATGCTGCTGCTCAAGCATGGAGCTACAATTATTCCTCCTTCACCGAAGCACCAATGCCCCTATCAGTGCACAACCAAGGCATCCCCCAGCCCCTGGGTCATCAGCCAACTTTCTTCCCACTTCCTCCTCATTCTTACCATCCGTCTCCGTGGTTCGACGTAGCTCTCGATGCGGAAGCAGAGGAATTATTGCTCAATACCCCATATCCCGGCTTTCGCGGCGAGACAGGCTTTGTTCCGCAGAGCGAGAACAACACGATGGGCACACACGTTGATCCTCCTTCTTCCCTCGCGTATTCATGGTGGTTATGGCCATGGCCTGCACAGCATACACCCGAATTCCAACTCCCCCCTGAAGATGGCACAACATGCCCCAGTACGAATAACGACGACCAGGTGCAATCATAATGCGCTTCCTCGCACCGACGCCTACGAACCACCCCCTTTCTCCTCTCACTGGCCAACATCAGTCGCTCTTCACACGTCCATATCCTTACTCGTGCAAAAACGTCGGAGGAGAGCTAGACGGAGAGGAGTTTTGGGGGTGTAGTTGATTTTAGTATTTATTTAGACTTTTGAAGCGCCGCTTGGGAGTCTGGTGATCGATCTACACAAGGGTACGAGACTTTTACGGGGTAGAAAATCGTTTTCCGGGCGTGGAAGGAATTATTGCTACCAAATCAAATTTCTTTTACAATAAAGCCATGTTTTGCAAAGCCTATATTTAAAATAATAAAAATAACGCTTACTCTCTTACTTTCTCTCTCTCTATCTTCTATTAAAAAAAAAAAAATTCTCTACAAAGGAAGAAGACCTTGTATTTACATAGTAGTAAGGGCCTCCTCTTTAGAGTAATTAATACGTAGTTAATTAGATTATCGACCATAGTCTTCTATATTTCCGTGACGAAGCTCAAGCTCGTCCGTGGGAGAAGAAGTACCTTCTTGTAGTAGGTTATTATCTAGCTAATTATATATATATATATAGCCTTGAAAGAAGAAAATAATATATTCTTTAGTTTTTTTTTTACAGTATATAAATTAAAACTAATCATATACATTTGAAAGAGTTTTTTTTAGAGTTCCATTTAGTATTGTATAAAAGCTTACAGTATACTAATTTAGGCCCCCACCTCTTTTTTTTCTTTTTTTCTCTTTTTCTTCTTTGGTGGCGGAGAGAACGGGAGAGTTTGAGACGTCGAGTGGAGTTGGTGGAGTTGTAGGAGAACAAGAGTTTGAGGCGTGGACTAGAGTTGATTGAGATGAAGTTGGTGGAGTTATAGGAGAACAATAGTTTGAGGTGTGGACTAGAGTTGGTTGAGATGGAGTTGATGGAGATCTATATGGAGAACTGGTGGAGTTCGTAGAGGAGGAGATCCCGGCTTTGTACATACGATGCGAGTAAAGATTGTACAGCAAACGCCCACACATACACACACACATACACATACACATATATATATACATTCCATGCTCAAGGACGTGTCAACAAATATTCTCCTCGCATCGCTTCCAATTCCTCACACAGCCCACGATGGCTGACCAGATGACACCCAGCAATGCCAACGCCGACAAGATCTTCGGCTATGACACCAACACGCTCATTTCAGCGCATGCCTTTCGATGGACCAAGACACACAACAAGATCTTCCAGGACTTCATCCGGAATCACCACCTGAGCCCTGAGGATTGTGCTCGTAACAGCAAGTATCCCCTCCATGGTCTCCTCCCGCAGCTGGGACTTGCCATCTACCAAGGCCGGGTCACTAATGCAGGCGAGATCGTCGACGACCTGATCGAAGTCAAGGTGCGCAGTAAGTTGTACAATATCAACCGTACCATGAACGAGGATGACCATGATATGGTGCTTGATGTGATCCATCCTCTTCGCCGTTCGGTTCGGCTCAAGCCGACCGCAAACGAGACGACCATCATGTCTCAACCCAGCAGTCCCGCCATCGGAAACCTGTACATCACCCAGTCAATTCCAGTCAGGTAGTGCTGAGTTGCCCTTCTGAGCATGCTCTTCTTGGGTCTTGTGGCTAACTTGCGGTGGAAAGTGAACCGGCATCCAGAAATTATTCGCCTCAACAAAGTCCTCTCGCCGAACTCCCCTCGGCGGCCACGACGACATCATCTCCACTTCGTCACACCCACATGCCGTCAGTCAAGGTCCTTTCGGTCTTTCAACCCTAGACTAATCTTGTTGCTTTTGTAGGGAAGCAGCCCCAGCCGACGAACATCGTCCCCGAGACAAGGGCGTTAAGCACGGAGTGACATTCCAGAATCACGATCTTGTGAGCAAGGCGCAGGAGGAACGAGACCAGCACTTGCAGGCAACTCAAGAAAGGTAAAGAAGAGAAGATTTCAGACCTGAATACATCTAACGTCTCCTCTAGACAGGTTGCTGCTGGAATAGCAGTAACCTTGAGGAAGCCAATCGACCAAGCGCCTATGGCTCCAGTAGCAAAGCACCATCAGGCTCCGGCAATTGAGATGTAAGAAGAGCTTCTTCCTGGCTGGATATCATATACTAACCTAAGCTGGGATCGGTTTAGCAAGCCTAACAACGATCAGCTTGATGTGGGACTTGCACCAAGTAACCCTAAAGTAAGCAGGCTTACAGCAGCAAACCTGCATAGCAAAGAGAAGCAGGACAAGGAGAAACAAGTGGAAAGGGCCGAAACGCAGCACGCGTATCAGGCATTTGCCGAGTCACTTAACTCGGCTCCAATCGCAGAGTCACTACTGGGACTATCAGACCGAGCATCGGAGGATATCTGGGAGGAGTTGCTTACACTTCAAGCACAGCGCGACCGTAAAGACGAGGAAGCAGAGAAGGCTTGGTCAAGCCCAGATCTTCAAAATGCTCGCGCTAGATTGAAGATGCTTAGCATACCATCGGGTAATGTCTTCGATGCGCACGACGTAGCCCATCCTCGAGTAACGGGCCA
The DNA here is from genome assembly GCA_003008705.1 of Pezicula radicicola. Classification (NCBI taxonomy): domain Eukaryota; kingdom Fungi; phylum Ascomycota; class Leotiomycetes; order Helotiales; family Dermateaceae; genus Pezicula; species Pezicula radicicola. The sequence continues at coordinate 53,049 of PDUO01000107.1, read as the reverse complement.
ATATCCTCTGTCGGTATCAAGCAGTGGCGCGAGCACAGCACAAGCACAAGCACAAGGACCATCACCGCCATTGTCACCAACATTCTCTCCAGCTCCAGCTCTAGCTCCAACTCCACTAGCACGCTCCGCCATGCACACCGGAACAACAGGCCACTCAGCAGCTCGTAGCCTCGTACAAGCACAACTCCGACCGTATGCCACGGCCATCGAGCGGGACGGCAAGGCGCGAAAGCAAACGCTAGATCAGGTCCTTTCTAGCCATCGGCAACTCCAACGCCGCATCAACCATCTCACGCACTCGATCCAGCAGACCCAGCAAGCGCTCCTCAACACCGACTCCCTCATCCAGCAATGGGAGACGGCCGAAGAGAAGCACATGGCATCCATCGCACGCTTTGCTGGCGTGATGGACTGGTGGATCACGGCATTGGTAAACCGCGATGCCTTGTCGCCGCTCTCAACGCAACGACGCATTGGTGAATTCTTGCAGACGTGGGATTCGGGTGTGCATCGTCATGATGATTCGATAATTTAATGTAAATTTAGCATTAACTCGGTCACGCAAGTTTCATTGAAGAGCGTACGGCAGATGAATGAATGAATGAATGAATGGGAGACGCTTATAATAGAGAAGGCGGGAACTCACTCCTGACTAAACAAAGCACGAAGTTATCTTAATTCCTTGCGTCGATAAATGTGACATGATTTTTGAAGACATCATAATATATTGTTTGATTGTTTTCAGGTAGATAGATTCATTTCCAAATTTATTTCAGGACCTTACGCAGCCTGCTCGCACTTGGTCCTGGCATTACACGTGACCTTATGTCCCGCCAATGTCCCACCAAATGGGACTTTCCCGGGACATTTCTCACGTGCCAGGTCCAATTACCCCCTCCTCTCCGTATACGAAATAACCGGCGGATTGCGCACGGACTAACTACACTAGAATCTCTTCTCTCCCTTGAAGTCTATTATACGCTATCACACTCCTCCTGAAGGCCTTACAAATATAGGCAGTTCAGAACCCCTAAAAAACACCTGCACGAAGTGTAATACAGAAGCAGAGAGCTTAGCAAGGTTTATACAGGTTTTTGAGAAGGAGATAGATCAAGGGATGATTCAGAACTTATATAATAGCCATACTAAAAGGCTCTGGGATTTTTGAAGAGCAGATGGGCCAATGACAACTATTAGTTATATATATATAAGTCTCGTTCAAGTGTAGTTGGTCCGTGCGCAAATCCGCCAGTTATTTCGTATGCGGAGTAACTCCACTCAAGTAAATAGAGGGGTTGTAAAACAACCATCGCCATCACAGCACGATCACCACTACCACACGAGACTATGGCTGATGCTGATACTGATGCTGAAGCTAATGCTGATGCCGATGCCGATGCCGATGCCAATTCCTTCTTCGTCTCGCGCGACCGTCTCTATACCCAGCTCCTCCGTGCGCACGATGAGCGGACCGACAATGCACGCCAGCTGCTTCAGATCTGGGACCATCTCCATCAATTGTTCGATGAGGCCAAGCCGGACGACAGCCTGCATGCATGGTTTTCCTCCAAGCTGAGCGACGCTGGCGCCGACGACCAAGCCCGCTACAAGCACCTCGTCAATTCCATCCTGGCCTTGCTGGAGGGCCAACTCGACGACTTCGCCGAGAAGACGCGACGCGGCATTAAGCAGCTGGCTCTTGAATGGCAGGTTCCCCCATCGATGATCTGTGATACCTTCGGGTCTACGTCGGTCATGTCGGAACGCTTTGTATACACGCTTCTGGATATCAAAGCACACATAGGCTTAAAGGAAGCCAAAGTACAATTACTACAAATCCGTGGTCAGCGCCGCGTCGTGCATACTATAGCACCCTTGGGCGGACCGGCAACGACTAACTGGAAACATGATCGCACGAGGTTTCGCGTAGCCGATGTTGAGCAGTTGAGGAAGCGGCTCCAGCTCCCACAACGCGTGGTGACAACGAAGAAGAACAAGAAAGCATCGTCCAAGGCCGAACATACCCTCCCTACTCCGCCACCCGATGGACCAACAACACCAGCGACAAATGGCGTGGGAGAGGAAGAAGAAGAAGAAGAAGAAGAAGAAGACTCTTCTGATGGAAAAAAAGAACCAGCAACAACATTAGCATCAGCCGCTGTAACGACTCGGCGCAAGCGAAAGCATCAAAAATTGATGCCTGTTGGCGGCAACAAGCGTTCTAAGCCCATAAGGCCGCCAAATGAGGAGCTGGTAAGCGCCTCTTCTTCTCTATCTCAATTACTTACGAGGTAGAATACATGCTGATCTGCTGCTGCTGCTGCTACTGTAGTCGAGTCCGGAGATAGGGCGAGGACTTGTTGTTAACTTCCACGACTCGGTCGTTTCTCATGATGCACCATCCCCCCAGCACCTGGACCTCAGTGTACTTGACGAAGAATCTGACATGTTCTGTGCTGACCATGGACGTGGATTTGATCGCTTTGACGTTGCTTCTTCACCTGGTAGGACCACCGAGGAGCGACGACTTCGTGTACACGGCAAGGAGGCCCTCGATGTTGATTTCTTTGACAACAAGAGTGACAATGGAATGGATCAGGCAGATGACGACGATGAGGAGGCGGAGGGGGAGGAGGACCATGGCGTGGCGCATCGACCGGTGCAGGAGGCGGACAAACACACCGCAGATGACAAGAATAATGTCCAAGATAGTCATGTTGTCTCGGTCGAGACCCAACCGTGGCCGAAATCCAAAGAAGTAGTGGATCTGACGACCCGAGATCTCTTGGCTCACGAGGTGGTATCGACGAAGGAGGCAAAAGACCCCCTGGATTGTCTGCTACCGAGAACAAAACTCAATGACATTGCCGTCGTTGGTTTACTTGGATTTTTTATGCCAGATAACTTTCAGGTCATCGATTCTCTCTTGTTGGCCCAAGGTCGGATAGCAAAGATCCAAGCTCGTTCCGAATCTCGGTATTGGGTTTTCCCTACTCATCTTACTTCTGGTGGCGGACATTGGGCGGTTGGCATCGCAGATCGACAGACTTTGCAGGTGTTCTTCTTTGATTCCTGGCCAAGCGAAATTTCTTTTTCCTATTTCAAGAGTCAATCAAATCCCTTGCTGCTGCAAAGTGGCTCGACCATTCCTGAGAAGGAATATAAATACATAAGAGTGGTACGGAAGTCTTTCCCAGCTGCGCATAATGTTGAGTCCTAACCGACGGCAGGAATGTCCTCGGCAGCCTAACGGCTACGACTGTGGTGTATATACGGTCTTGAATGCCGTCTTTTTTATGATGGGTCTCGATCTCTCGACGCAACCGGACTGCACCGACTGGAGAAGCATTTTCCTTAGGATCCTTGCTCATTCCGGCCCGAGTTACCTCCCAAATCCTTTGGAAGCGGTAAATACTGATGTGGGTACTCTTTCTTCGGTTCTCTCGGATCTTGACGATATTGCTCAGAAGCTCAAGGTAGCTAATGGCCGTCTCAGCACATTAAGTGCACTCTTCATCACGATCGACATTACCTTGACCGATATCCAGACTACGCACAATGCGGCATTACACGCAGTCCAGGAAGAAACCCATGGCTTGGTTGCAGCGAAGACACAATCGCAGGAAATCCAAGAAAGGGTAGAGGCCTTGTGCGGGATGGTTAGCCGCAATCCGACTCCGTGCATCGAGCTACTTGCGAACTTGGAGGATGATTTCGACGAAGAGATACAACAGCGCCAAGGGAGACTGGAAAGGCTTCAGCAGGGATACGATTACTTCGAGGCCAAATTCAGAGGGGTAAGAGAAATTCTGAAGGAGGAAATTCGGAGTCTACGGCAGCTTTTAAAACAGAGTCAAGAAAAGATTGCAACATTGAATTACGTTTAGAAAGGTAGATCAAAGGCAGTATCTCCATGTATATAATTAAGGACCAAGGTAGATAGTCTTATAGGATTGTAGAGGTAGTATTATTATATAATGTGTACTTGTGTTTTCAAAGACTTATCATGCTCTTGTCGACCTTTTCCTCTTTACAGCCCCTAGCAACGAGAGCCTGTAGAGAAGTATTCTATAAGGCGTTTTCACACTATGCTATATGCTTTTGTACAACCTGGGAATAAGGAAAATCAGCCTGTGCTCTACCCAAATGGCCTTCTAAGCTGCTGTACTACAAGGCTATTATTTCTTGGACATTTGGTTAAGAATGTTAGTAGCGACGAAGAGTGGGTAGGCGATATAAACAGCGAGGGTTCGATGATGAGGTGGGAGGAAGGATGGGAGGGAGGTAAGTGAAGGGGAGGAAGAAGTGAAGGGGAGGAAGGAGGTATAACTAGTAAGAAGTTTAGACCCTGCGAGACAGAGGGTAGGAAATTTAATGTTATAAACACAGTAAGACTCTCGGCCTGAGGCTCGGCTATAGACCCTAGGGGACTTAGTACAGAGAACCAAGTAGTATATAAGGTAAGGAGGTTATATAACGAGTATTATATAATAAGGACTAGTGGATTAGTTGGATTAGTTAGATTAGCTATAGAAAGTACTAATCTAAGAGATCTTAATAATCTATACTTATAAAGGTTCTATATAAATAGATAATTATTTCCTCTTAGATAAGAGCTTTATACTTAACTTAAATATAGTATCTTTATATATACTTAGTAATTTAATAACTTATTATATTTTAATTTAATAATAATACCTCTACTTTACTTAACTAATCTAATATTATCTCTTTTAACTAATATTAAAACTAAGAGACTATCTTATATTATACTTTAAGTACTAACTATAAGATACTAGTATATATATTAAATTAAGTAATAATATTTATAATAGATAGTATCTTATATACTACTCTCTAAGTAATAATAACTTTAGTAGAAGAAATTAATAAAAATCTAAAGTATAAAATTATTAAATTATTTAATAGAGAATAAAATAAACTTTATAAATTCTTATTATAACTCTAATTATATATTATATTTAATAGAGAATACTTTTAATTATAAATAGAGTAAATTCTTTAGATAGTTATACTACTAGAAGAAAAGACTATAAATTAAATTAAGGGGTTCTTAAAAGATTACTTTTAGAATATTAACTCCTAGAGAGAAATTAAGGATAAAATTATAGAGGATATAACTATTAAAATCTTTAGCTTATAGAAAGGGTTCTTAGAAGAAATTAAGTTAAACTTTAGAGTAATAAATAAAAAGAAGAAAGTAAAAAGAGTTATTAAGATATTATAATAGAAAGAGTTAATTATAACTTATACTAGAGATTTCTAGTATTACTTTATTAGGACTAAGTAAAAAGATAATACTTTAAGATACTAGTATAAAAAAGGATTAAAAGATATAATAAAGGATAAACTTCTAAGGTAATAAGGAACTATTAATACTCTAGAGGATCTTATTAAAGCTATTTATAAGATTAATAATATATAGTATAAAAGAAGTATAGAAAAGAAAGAAAAGTATAACCCTAGATATAAAAGATTAAATAAAGATAAAAGTAAGATAAGTAGAAATAATAACTATAGAGATTCTATAGAACTAGATACTATATTTTAAAAAGAAATTTTACTTTAAAAAAGAAAAAAGTATATAAAAAACTAAATATATTTTAATTATAAAAAATCTAAATACTTTACTTATAATTATAAAAGTAAAGATAAAAGTTATTATTTAAAAAGAAGAGATAAACTTAATATTATAAAATAAAAAGATTATAATAAATTAATATAATTATATATTATAAAGTATAATAAATTACTAAAAGAAATCTTTAAGATTATAAGACTTAATAAAGAGTTTATTAAATTAAATAAATTTAAAAAAGAAAATAAACTATAGAAAAATACTACTATACTAGTAGAAACTATAAAGTTATTAGAAGAGTCTAAGAAGTTAAAAAATAATAATACTAAAGAAATAATAGTATTAGAGTATAGATAACTATAAATACTATTAGAATAATTATTTATTATAAAAGTTTTTAAAGAATTAATTAAAGAATATCTAAGGAGAAAGATAGAACTTATTAAATATAGTTTTAATATAAATAAAAAGATATAAATTAAATATTTAAAAGATATCTTATTTAAAATAACTAAGTATAAGTATTAATTATATAAGTTAAAGAAGTTAATTAAGATATAAATTAAAGAAGTTATAATAAAAAAAGGAATAATAATTATTTATAACTAATAATACTAGAATAAGTTAATTAATAATATTAACTTTTAAAAATAATTAAACTAAGTTTATAAAATACTTAAGAAAGAAAGAAATAAAATTAATATAAAAATTATAAAATTTAAAAAAGAAAAGAATATAATAAGAATTAATTACCTTTAATATACTTAACTATTATAGATAGTTTATTATATAGATAGTTATATTATCTATTACTTCTCTAAGAAGAGATTAAAGTATTAATTAAATAAAAGAAAGTTTATCTATTAGATTAATATATTTTATATATTAAATAAAATAACTTTAATCCTAGAAGCTTTATTATTAAAAAACTAGGAGACTTTAATAATAGAAGACTATTATTAAATAATTATAAAGAGTTTAAGAACTTATATAATAAGGAGGAATTATATATAATAGAAAAAGAATAATAACTTTTTCTAATAGTTTAATTAAATAAATAAGTATTATAAATAATAATAAACTTAAATATAATAAATAATTTTATTAATATAAGTATAATACTAAATAAAGGATTTAAAATTTTAATAAAGTAAAAATTATATTATTTAAGTATTATTAATAAGAAGCTAATAAGATTAAATAAAAGGATAATAACTTATAAAACTAATTAATTAATTATAAAAATATTAAAAGAATATACTAAAGAGATATAATTAGATCTTATTACTTTAGAGACTTATTTAATAATTCTTAGTATATCTTAGTTAAAGACTTATAATCCTTAGATCAACTAGTAGAAAGAGTAGATTATTATAAACTAATACTAGTATATTAATAATTATATAATACTTTTAAAAGATAAGATATCTCTAGACTAAAAGGAGTTATATATAACTTCTAATAAACTAGAGGACTTAGTCTAAACCTTTATATTAAAGAAAATACTAATAGTATATAAGGAATATAAGTTATTATTCTAGAAAGGGTCTAGGAATAAGATACTTCTAAAGTACTAGTTATAGAACTATAAGATATCTATTAAGTTAGAAAAGAGTCTAATATTTAAATCTATTTATTAACTCTTAGAGAAGAAGTTAGATAGTCTTAAGATATATATTAATAAAAATCTAAAAAAGGAATATATATAATTATTTATATTACTAGTAATAAGTCTAATTCTATATATATCTAAATTAGATAGTTTATTATAACTTTATATAAACTATTAATAATTAAATAATATTATTATTAAGGATAAATATCTACTACCTTTAATTAATAAACTATATAATAGAATATAAAATATTAAGATCTTTATAACTTTAGATATATAAGGAGTATATAGTATTATCTAGATAAAGAAAGATAATAAATAAAAGATAATATTTAGAATATATTATAATTTATTTAAATATCTAATTATATTATTTAAACTTATAAATATACTAGTATTATATTAAAGAATAATTAATAAATAATTATATAAATATCTTAATATCTTTATAGTTACTTACTTAGATAATATACTTATCTTTTCTAAGATAGAGAATAAATATATAAAGTATATAAAGAAAGTATTAGAGAAGTTTAAAAGAGTAAAGCTTCTTATTAAACTAAAGAAATATAAGTTTTATAAAATAAAACTTAAGTTTTTAAGATTTATTATAGAAATTAATAAAATTAAAATAAATATAACTAAAATTAATATAATACTTATATAATTAAAACCTAAAATAGTTAAGAAAGTATAAGTCTTCTTAAACTTTATAAACTTCTATAAGAGATTTATTAAAGGTTATTTAAAAGTTATTTAATTACTTATAAAACTTATAAAGAAAGAATAAAGATTTAAATAAAATTTAAAAGTTTAAGAAGTATTTAATATACTTAAATAATAGTTTATAACTATATTAATACTAGTTACTTTTAACTTAGAATAATAAATTATTTTAGAAATAAATATATTAGATTTTATTATAAAAGTCTACTTAGAATAGTTTAATAAAGATAGAAAATTAAGACTAGTTATATATTACTCTTAGAAAATAATATCTATAGAGTTAAACTATAATATATATAATAAGGAACTATTAACTATTATAGTTACTTTTAAATAATAGAGAGTTTATTTAAAAAAGTCTAATTACCTAGTCTAGATATAGATAAACTATAAGAATCTTATATTATTTATAATAATAAAGATTCTTAATAGAAGATAAGTTAAATAGTCTAAGAAGTTATTAGTATATAACTTTATTATCTTATATAAAAAAGGATCTAAGAATATAAAAGTTAATACTCTAAGTAGATAATAAGATTATATAGGAAAATTAATAGAAAGACTAAAAGTAATACTTAAGTAAAATAAAGAAAATTTAGAATATAACTATAAGTTTCTAATTATAATATCTATAATAAAAGATAAGGATCTAGAGAATAAAATTAAATAAGTATATAATATAAATAAATATATCTCTAGAATTATTAAAGAACTAATAATAGAGTTCTTAAATAATTAAATAAGATTATTATAATTTAAGGGATTAGTTTATATACTAGTAAGAGTATAAAGAGAATTTATATAAGAATAATACTTATTACTAGCTTATAGATATTAAGGAATTAATAAAACCCTTAATTAAATAATATAAGATTATTACTTTCTAAATATAAAGAAGTAAATAGAGTAAGTAATTATAAAGTATAATCTATATAATAAAAGTAAAACTAGTAGATACTTATTATATAAACTACTATAACTACTACTAGTTTTAGAAAAAATATAAGGATTAATTATATTTAACTTTATTATTAAATTATTACTTTCTAAAGAACTAATAATAAAGATTATTTATAACTCTATTTAGATAGTTATAGATAAATTAACTAAATATAAATACTTTATACTATATAAAGAAAGTAATAATACTAAAGAATTAATATATATATTTCTAAGAGTTATTATAAGCTAGTATAAATTACTAGAAGAAATTATATTAAATAAAAATAAGTTCTTTATATTAAAATTCTAGATATTACTTATAGTATAATTAAAAGTAAACTATAAGTTTTTTATAATATTTTATCTATAGATAAATAAATAAATAAAATATCTAAATTAAATATTAGAATAATATTTATATAATTATATTAATTAATAATAAAATAATTAAATAGAACTATTATTATTAATATAATTTATATATAATAATACTAAGAGTAAGTTTATTAGAATATTATTATTCTTTATAAATTATAGATTTTAACTAGAAGTATATTAATAACTATAATTAAATAAAATAAGAGTCTAATAGATTATAATTATAATAAGTAATCTATAGAAATTATATTAGTATTTAACTAAGGAAATTAAATTCTATAATTTAAGAATAATAAAATATATAAATAATAAGTATAGTATAGAATCTTTACTAGAGAGAGAGAATAAAATATATTTATTAAAAAAAAATATTAAAATAATATAACTAAGTATAAAACTTAACTTTAAAAAATTAAAACTATTTAAAGTATTAGAGAAAATTAAACTAATTAATTATTATATTAAACTATCTAAGAAATTTTAATTATATTTTATATTTTATATATTCTTATTAGAATTAATAAAAGAAGATATACTAATAGTAATAAATATTAAACTCTTATTTAAAAATAATCTAGATATATATAATATAAAAAAAAAAATTAATATTAAAACTAATAAAAAAGATTAGTAAGAGTATCTTATTAAATAAAAAAAGTATAATAAAATAAATAATATATAAGAACTTATAGAAAACCTTAACTATTTAAAGAAGTTTAAGAAGTTCTATTAATAAAACCTAGACTTAATTAAAAGGGGTTAGAGAGATTAAAGTTTAATAAGGATATAACTAAGACTAGGTCTATAAGATTAGAAAGGAGGTTATTAAAAGAGGAGGGTATAAAGGATTAAAGAATAGTTTTAAGATAGAGTTTTTTAGTTTTTTATTATTTTAACTCTTTAATAACTTTTAGTTTATTTAATAATTTTAAATTATAATATAATATATCTATTATATATATATAAAAGAATTCTCTTTATTTATTTAAATAAAGAAGTTTTACTTATTATTTTATAAACTACTTAAAGAGAATCTATTATTTATATTAGACTTTCTTTTAAGAATCTATTAACTTTTTCTCTTCTTACTTAAGTACTATCTAGTTACTTATTAAGAGACTATAGATATTATATTTTATCTTTTTACTAATAAGAATATATTTAGAATAATATAAGAAATTATATACTATAAGGTACTTTATACTATTTTTTATATAATAAGAATAAAGAGATATCTTAATACTAGAAGTTTTAATATACTTATATAATTTTAATTAATTATTAGTTTTCTTTAATTATAAGAGGGTTATAATAAAAAGAAGAATAGAATTATAATCTATTAATAAAGTCTTATAACTACTAGTTAAGTATAGAGATATACTAGTTAAATAAAGGATAATATTATAAATATAATAAAACTCTTAATCTAAGACTTAGTTATAGACTCTAGAGAACTTAGTATAAAGAACTAAGTAGTATATAAGATAAAGAGATTATATAATAAGTATTATATAATAAGAACTAGTAAATTAGTTAGATTAATTAAATTAATTATAAAAAGTACTAATCTAAAGGATCTTAATAATTTATATTTATAAAGATTTTATATAAGTAAATAATTATTTTCTCTTAGATAAAAGTTTTATACTTAACTTAAATATAATATCTTTATATATACTTAGTAACTTAATAACTTATTATATTTTAATTTAATAATAATACTTTTATTTTATTTAACTAATCTAATATTATCCCTTTTAACTAATATTAAGACTAAGAAACTACTTTATATTATATTTAATTTAATAAAATCTTAGTATAATCTTAGTACTAAGAGTTATATATTAGAGTTAGTAGATATTTAAATAAATAAAGTATTTTTATAAGATATATTTTATAAAAGATAAAAGAATTTTTATATAAATATTTAAAAAAGTATTACTTTAGTAAAATAAACTTATAAAA
>PDUO01000107.1:4535-41010 GCA_003008705.1 Pezicula radicicola | reverse complement strand
AAGTTTTAAAATTAAATTATATTATTATAATAAATACTATTAATATAGATCTAGTAAATACTATTAATATAAGTTTAATAAGTACTATTAATATAAACTTTAAAATTAAATTACTAGTAATATAAACTTTAAAATTTACTTATCCACTTAAGAAAGGACAGCATCCTTAGATTCGTGAGCTAAAACGTCGACATGCTCTTTTGGGTAGGTGCACTCGGGGAAGAGGAGGAATATCAAGACGAGCATGATTCCTTCTGCAACTGCCAGGCCTAAGAAACATCTGCTCAGTCCAAACCTCGTGGCGATTTGAGTTGCGATTGGTGTCCCGAGAGTCACGCCGGACTGTGAGAAAAGAAGAAAGAGGGCAATCCGCTTGCCGCGCTCATGTACGAAGAAGAGATCCGGTATGATAGCAAGTCCCATACATTCGTACATGGCTTGGCCAGCACCAGAGAGGATTCGAGCACCAAGAAGCGAGTTGTAACTCGAAGCTGATGCCGCCCACGCATCTGCCACCACCAGGATCACAAGAGCCAAGAGGAATAAAACACGCTTCCCATATATGCGGGCTAACACACTGTATACGTATAAGAGGCTGCCGATGACAAGCAACATGTAGGATGTGAGGTGAGCGATGTCGTTGATAGACTCCTCGAACTTTTCGGCCAGGATGACTGTGACTGGCGCAATAATTGGTCCGTGAATAAGCGACAAGATTCCACTGAGAAGGATCAGCACAAAACTGAGGTTCCGTCGCCATTTGGGCCAATTGAGAGGATCCTCAGGGTCGTCCGATGGCTGTGGTGAAAGAAGAACCTTGCCGTCAGCCGAGTGCTTGAGATGAATAGTGTTTGTATGGTCCTCGTGTTCGCGACCGTCCTCGAGCAGCCGGATGGTGCCTGGAACGATCAAGGTCTTGGGTTCGTGTATCCCTAGTCCCATTTTGGTCTTTCCTTGGAAGGCAGAGTTTTGAGAGTAAGTGAAGTTGGTGTCAACGCAGTGAATATATATGAAGAAGATAGTTGCACAACAGAGTCTGGGTTGATAGCCTAGGAGATTACAACGACGAAAAACACAGCCAAGAGGAACAAAAACAGAAGATATACAGACCTCTTCACTAGCCCTACCCCACAAGACTCTGAGGGACATTACCAACTTCCCGCGATATCTGCTTACGCGATTCTATATTTCGTTGAGGCTTGTTCAGATGCCCCGCTCCCCGCCCCCGCAAGGAACATCTCCTCGGTTATTCACTTCCTCAGAGGATCTATGACCCTTGATCTTATCTCAACTGGCCTCCTCCGTAGTGCGGCCGGAGATCCAATGTCAGTAAATATTGCCGTGCGAGTTGTGAGCCCTGTAATTAAGATAAAGATACAGTGGGGAGAAAAGATATCAACATTGGCGATTGAAAAAAACAAAACAGCTTTGGTATAATTTATATAGTGTGCTTTATATTAAGAGTGAACGCGATAAGTTAGAGTTGTAAAAATGCCTGCCTCTAGTTCCCGGCAGACCTATAGATCTGTGGACTAGCAGCTATATCCTCGCATAGCATTAAGCGTCGGAATTGAAGACCACCACAGTCTTTATTGGACAAAAATTCCAATTTAAAAGCTTTATATCCATAACTCTTATCACCCAAGTTCATACTCGATCATTGTAGTAAATGATCGAAATGGGAAGAAACGTTTCACGCGTAATCCGGCCTGCTTGATCAAGATCTCGGTCTCCTGATACGATCTTTCTTTGCCCCCAAGTATACAGAAAGTGTTCCACGTCATCAGATTTGCTGTTTGTGAGACAATTGACTGGTGATCAGGAATGTACTCTGAGGGAGCGACCATCCTCCCAGACTCGGGTACTATTGCGGGACTGCTGCACAGCACGTCGTTTATGATCATCCGAGCCTTCGGTGTTCTTCGCATTACATCTACTAGATGTCGAAGCACTTTCAGTGCTATCTCATCGTCGTACTCGCGGCTGTTACTTCGTTCAGTAAACATGAGCCATACAGAATAGAAACTTGCTTACATCACCCCTCTCAGATACCACACATCCCCTTGGCTCTTGTTGGGCTCAAAATAATCCTGAACAACAAAGATGATGGTGCCGGACTCAACCTTTGCAAGAAACGCTTCAGGAATACTCCGTTTGCGGTCAGTATGTACTGTAGAAGTCTTGTTAGAAAGTACGCACAATCTTTAATTACTCAATTGTAGGTTCAAGATCTTGGAAAACCCAACGCAGCTTTGGATTACTCCACATGATATCAAAGCCACTATCACCGGGGCCGCAACCAATGTCAATAACTGTAACATCTCCCAGGTCGCCCCACGGATAGTCTTCCAGTAACGGTTGGCGTGTGGTTTTCTAGTAATGACCTTAGTCCCAAGCTCAATGTCTCTTTTACGTTTGTCCAGACTTACATTCAGCCATGGAACGACACCTTGAACAAGCTTCTCCGCAAGGTCTGCATGCTGCTCTTGCATAATATACTCCATAAAAGTCTCACCATTTGGAGCCACTGTAGAGCAGAAAGGCGCTTTATTCTCCGCGAATGAGTGTTTTGTATCCGAATCGACCATGTTTTTCAAGAGACCGGTGGTACTTATAGCGCCCTCATGCGAGCTATATGCGAAGGTCCATCAGCTAGTTTCCTGAGATGAGATGATAACTTGATTTACTTACGCTATCGAAAGGAAATAGTAGGATTGGTTCTTTTTCAACAAAGTAATACTATACCTTGTATTCGCGAACACTCCCGGTGAGGTTTCTTTGAAGATCATGTCCAGAGCAAGTGTCCTCATCTCTCTCCTGAAGTACTGCCGTGAGCCTGCAATCTAATGACACATCATGATTTGTTCGTACCCAATTTGTTTTCATTCACGTCGAGGCGTGCAGCGAGCAAATACAACTCAGCCGAATTTCCTATATCTTCTACCACATTTGCAATCCCTAAGGAACATGCAACGTGCAGTGCACTTGCTTTATTCTGCGACATGGCCAAATCGAGCAACTTATATCGGGTAGGGGTCACGGCGGCCTCGAAGGCCTGGTTGTCCAAACGAATTTTCTCAATTAGGGAGCACGCATGTCTCGAGGGAAGCCGCTGTGGATCGTCGAGCTGGCTGGACAGCTGGGCTTCCCACACATGAGGGTGTGCATCGCTGGAGCTCAGCTGGAGTTCCTTCGATAGCGCTTCGACGTTTGAGTACAGCGGCTCCACAAGATTTTACAAGATAGGTATATTGTCGCCGAACCAAATTTAAATTGTAATCCACAAATAGTAAGTTGTTTCACACCATGCCTACAGATGGAGACCTTGAAGATGTATAGACCTTTTTCACCCCAGAGCTTTGCCAACAATCAGCCCAGTGAGGAAGGGCATGTATGAGGTGAGATCAGGTGGTATAGAAGAAACAGGTAGTACGGCAAAAACATGGATTTACAGGCTACACAGCCTGGAAAGCCCTGTGACTGACGCCATGGTGCTTGTTGTTTCAGTGGTCGTGTGCGCGTATTTGAACGGGTTAGCGCTGTAATTCCAGGCTCTCTTGGGCTCCGCTCAGACTTCTCCCCTGTAACTACAGGGCAACAGGGCAGTTAGCAAGAGTAGAGGCCTTTCGCCAATTATTGTGGAGGCCTTCATTTCCTTATTTTTGGTGGCGCTCTCCTCACTCCATACTCGAGATCTGCAATCACTTCAAGATACCAGGAGTACCAAGGCCTTTGAAAGTCACCATCGTTGGGGGAGGACTCGGTGGGCTGAGCTGCGCGATTGTATGCAGAAGACAGAACTTCGATGTAACCGTGTACGAGTAAGCGAAAGGGTTCCAAAGAATTGGGGACTCCATCGGATTTAGCTCGAACTCGGCGAGACTACTTTATCGGTGGGGAGTTGGTGAAGAACTAGAGCGAATCTCCAGCAAAGCAAAGAAGATTGAAATGTACAACTTCGATTCCACCGACAAGCTCCTTGGTATCGACGAGCAGATTGGAACTACCGAATCCGACTACGGTTGTCGAGGTCTCATAGGATACAGAGGCAACTACCACTTGACTCTGTATCGTTATACCGTGAAAATTGGAGTACGGGTGTTGTTGGGACATAGAATCCGGGATTACAACACCTCGAAGCCAAGTATCACACTCGAGACAGGAGAGGAAGTAGAGTCGGATATTATCATTTATTCGGATGGAGTCAAGAGCCTTGGCCGAACTACGGTATTAGGGGTGCCTGACAAACCATTGCATAGCGGCTACGCCATCTATCGAGCTTTCATGGATGGAAATATCCTCAAAAATGACCCTGTAGCCAGGAAATTCGTCGAAGGAGGTGATGCAATTCGTCTGTTAATCAGACCAGATATACATGGATTCGTGACTACGCTTCGAGATAGAGCGGAGGTCAACTGTGTTTTGACGCATAAGGATACAGAGGATATCGAAGAAGGATGGACCAAGCTGGGAAAAGTGGAAGACGTACTGAAGCTTTTGGAGGGCTGGGACCCTGCATTCATTCGAGCTTGGGAGAAAATACCTGATTGCATTGACTGGAAGCTAGTTTACAGGCCCTGTCTACCAAAGTGGGTTGCCGACTTAGGACTGGTCACCTTAATGGGAGACGCAGCTCATCCTTTCCTACCAACATCAACACAAGGTGCAAGCTAGGTAATCGAAGATAGAGCAACTATTGCATTGTGTCTTGTAAAAGCAGGGCTAGGAAATGTGCCTCTTGCCCTTTACACCTTCTTTGAGATACGCTACAACTATGTTGTAGATACACAAGCCACAGGTATCAAGCAACGAGAAACCTGGTATAACTTGTATGACAAAGAGAGTAAGGAGTTCAAGAAGTCGTTTAACATCGCCGACGTCTTATAAAGCAACTACTACCTCTGGGAAAATGATGCTGAAAAGGTCGTTGAGGAGTGTTAGGCTGAAGTTTCTGGTGCTATCCTGGAGCGGTTGGTGGGGAGGATTTAAAGTCCAAGTAGAGCTTCTGGAGAAGTTTGTGTCTCTGTTATAGTAAACAGTCCACAAATATTTCTCCTCTCAAATTTGTTTATTTTGGAATTGCGTGATATCCAATGCCGACATGTCGCTACCCTGATGGTATTCCGAGGTCAGAATCACTATACCCTCTCTCTACCGCGCTACTGTAAAGCAATCTACCCCACATCTCATCTATCGGCCCGACGTAGGTATCTAGACTAGGTAACTTTTAAAGAAGAAAGTTGGTGGGGGTGGTAGCGAGATGGATGAGAGGCGTCGCTTTTAAGTCAATGAATTTGGTATTTGACTCGAAGATATCAGTTAATATACATAATTCATTTTGTCTCCATTGCTCGGGTTCTCTCTTCATTTGACTTAGCTCAGTACCAATCATACACTTGCCTACCGTCCCTAGAAATGGGGTCTCTCGAAGTCAACCACTTCCCTGTAATTGTGGTTGGCGCTGGTCCTGTAGGGCTTGTTACTGCCATCAATCTTGCCCGTCTAGGAGTTAAAGCCCTCGTACTCGAACAAAACGAAACGGTCGATCAATCTCCGCGAGCGACATCCTATCAACCTTGTGTTATGGCCGAGATGATGGAATGTGGCATACTGGAAGATGTGAAGAAGAAGGCCATTGTGAATAATATTCTCTCGTACTGGGTTGGTAGGGGACCAGAGAAGAAAAGAGTAGGCTATGTCGAGAAGCTAGAAGGGGGGGCTCATTTTCCTGCTGGGATCAACTGCGGCCAGCCGGTTCTGGCTGGGGTCATTCTGGAGCATCTCTTAACGCACTGCAATGCCCAAGTCCGATTCGATCAACAAGTGGAGAAGATTGATCAGACAAACTCCTCCGTCATTGTACAATGCAGAAACAACTACGGAGAAGGGGATACCACTACTACTTACACCTGCGACTGGCTTGTCGGGGCAGATGGAGCAGGAAGTACAGTTCGAAAACTGCTTGATATTGAGTTTAAGGGTTTTTCATGGCCAAAGGAAGACTTTTACGCGAGCAACATTCGATACCCATTTGAGAAGCATGGTTTCACCACTACAAACTTTGTCCTTGATCCGGTACACTGGGGTGTCATCACCGTCATCGATGACACTGGGCTTTGGCGTTGCGCATTCGGCATTCCCAAAGGGATGACCAATGAGGGAGTACGAGCAGAGCTGGATGAGCACTACAAACACATCTTGCCCGGATGGCCAGGAGAAGGATACGAGTTGGTGTAGCTCAACCGGTATACGCCACACCAACGTTGTACCAAACAGTATCGCAAAGGCCGCTGCTTCCTCGCCGGCGATGCGGCTCATGTGAGTAAAGATGAATCAGGGATCAGGTTCCTTACATCTAACTTTTATAGAGCAATAATCCGATTGGAGGACTTGGTCTTACAACCGGAATCTTGGATGCTGGACCTCTGGGTCGAGCACTTGGAGCAGTCATCAATGGCGTTGCCCCAGCTTCGATATTGGACACTTGGGCTGAGGCTCGCAGATACAAATGGCTTTCTTTCACCAACGAGTTCTCGATAGAGAACAAAAGAATGGTGCAGCGTGGTGGCTACGGCGAGGACCCCCTTGGTGTCTGGAAACTAGATCAAGTCTCTCAGGAAAATGGCATGGACAAGTGGGTCAAAATGGCAACGCCGCAGAAGAAAGGGGAGGATGAGGCTTTCTTCAATTCTCTTAATGATGTACAAATGTAGATTTCAAGTCGCATGAAGCAATGGGATATCATCATGGATCCAACTTGGATGGCAGAGTATGAAGATGCCGAGTTAGTTAGTCGTAGGTTGTCCTTGAGACCAATTAGAAGCAAAGTATAGTGATGTTATATTTGTTGGATGTAAACTTGACATCGACTGGTCGGGGAACTCAAAAACTGGCCGCCACCCACCCCAACTCCCGTCCTCTTCTACCTGACCTCGTCCCGGTGTGGAGAGTGTACCCCTTTGTTGTATATAGATATTAGTCGTCTAAAACCCCCCTACACCACGATGCAAACTTATCTAGCATCAGATAATAAACGCGACGCTCAATGAGAGATCCACTTCACGACATTCATTTCAAGGTGGTTGTTTTTTTCTAGAAAACCTTCAATAGCAAATATATCTTCCGGTACACAGTTACTATCGGAGCTAAATCACCCAACACTAGGTATACTTAAAGGTGTCATAACTCCGCAAAAGCAACTACAATTTAGGAACGTCCCCTATACTAGGTTCCCAGGTCGATGGTAGTATTCCGAGGTTTTACAGAACATGTCCCAATACACGGCGGCTGGGGTTCCTTACGACGCCACGAAATGGGGCGCGTTGGCTCCGCAACCAGACGATTCTATTGAATTTGACAATGGTTTGATACAAAAATCACTTCCATTAGATCGTGAGCTGGTTTCAGATGAGGAAACATGCCTCAATTTAGTGGTTACAAAACCGTCCATCAAAGCAATCAATTTACCAGTAATGGTCTTGTACGAGATTTCTCTCTCGAAAGGCTGAGTTCACTGAAATATTACTAACCGTAAATGCAGCATTCACGGGCAAGTAAAATCAAAGTCCTGATATTGGTTGCTAGCCTCTTATACCTTGTAGTGGAGGTTTTGCTATTGGGTCGAATGCATGGCCTCAGCATAGTGAGTCGCGATCACCTTGTTGTGAGGGGTTCCGTCGTAAGCTTTCTGACTAGAAAGATCTCTGCCCCCTTGTGGAATTATCAGAAAGAGTGGGAATGCCAATCATTGGTGTTAGTTTGAAGTATGTCAAGCTTAGAATTAGCTACTCTTTGCTAATTTCTTGAGTTATCGTCTTGGGCTCCTGGGTTTTCTCGCATCCGAGAAACTTTCTGGAATACATGGAAGTAGTAACTTTGGCCTCCATGATCAGGTTACTGCACTCAAATGGGTAAGTGAATTTTCTCCTTGTCAAACCCCATAATTTACAAAGAGTCTAGCAGGTACAAAAACATATCCACGGCTTTGGAGGCAATCCACAAAACGTGACGGTATTTGGAGAGTCAGCCGGATCAAGTATTCAATTTAATTCTTTTCTGGTCAACCATTGGGTACTAATTGAGAGTTACAGTCTCTATATGGCTTCATCTCCTAAGAGGTGAGCCATTATTCCAGCGAGCCATTTGTATGTCTGGCGATATTGGCCTTCGAAGACCACAATCTCTTGAAAAGAACGAGGCTATGTTCAACACTCTACTCGACGAACTAGAGCTAAGCAAATTGACTGAAGCGGAATCTCTCTCATCTTTGCGAGCCACACGCTGGAGTACTCTACTCAAATCTAAGCTCAATTTCAGACCCTATCCTACTATAAGCGGAGGATTCGTTGACTTGGAAACCAGATCCTCAAATTTGACGGATCAATTGAAAAACGTCTTCTCATGGTGTCAAGGGCTCTTGATAGGCGACTGCGCACAAGATGTGAGGTCCAACAACAAAGAGAAAAGATAGTTCATTTTATTGACAAGTCCAGGCCTCTCTGCCTTTGCTGTAACGCTGGCTTAATCACAGTGGTAGATTAATTTCGGAATGGCCTTCTCAGAATTTTTCTCAGTAGATGAGATCCAAAGTATTAGGGAGTTCTACCAGTTTGACCGGATGGATGGCAAGCTTTCTGGTGTGAATCCAGGGCTTTTGCAATTTGTTTCTGATGTCAGATTTTACATGCCGATTGTAACTGCGAGAGGGGCATCGGCCAACGAGTCCGCATTGGGGGTATATCACCTCCATGAAGTAAGTCTACCAGTGCCAGAGTTATGAAAATGATATGTAGCTGATTCAAACTTCAAGGGGAACCCTTTTGATGGACCATTCAAGGGCAGCTCGACTCATGTTCTTGATGTTGCCTTTGTGCTTCAAAACTACCAGACTGATTTAAGCCCAGAGACAGCTTCTCTGGCAGCAGAGATGGGCAGAACATTTATCAGATTTGCAAATAGCCAACAGCAAAAAACGGCAATGGCAGCGGAGATAACACTCTGGGGACCAGACGGCAATGTAAGGAAAATGTCTTCTGACGACTATGATCAAGAATTTCGTGGTGCAGCTGGGCAGTTTCTGGAGAAGCTTAAGGTTGAAAGATACGTAAGGGCGTTGGAGCTGTTTCAATTTGGGAGGAGGATCTAACTTAAGTCTACAATATACTTCAAGTGATTCATTTCACTGAGATCATGTACCTGAACATACTAGGCCAGACAACGGCTAGAGTACGCAGAAATTCATTTTTACGCTGCAGTAAACCCACCATCCACCTGTCTTAATATCAGTATAATTAAGGCAGTTTTGATTGACGGTCATATACTGCCAAACTTGAACCTGTGATGTAGGAGGCCAGTGTGCTGCACAAGAACACGACGCAATTGGCAACTTCCTCCGGAGTACCCACGCGCCCCATTGGGATCTTTTCTATCGTAGGTCTGAAATGTGTGTCTTGAATTTCCTTCGGTGCCATGGCAAGGTTAGTATCGATAAGTCCTGGAGCGACACAATTGATGCGTATGCCTTGCTTCGTATAATCGATGGCTTCAGCACGGGTCATGCCAAGTACTGCGTGCTTTGAGGTTATGTACTTTACTTGAAATGATTAGCTTATTTCTTACCATTGACTTCTCCAGGATAACTTAGTCAAGCAGAAAAGGAGGAGCCACTTACAGCTGATAGACATGGCATTGCAATGTGCGACACCATTGAGCCGATGTTGACAATCGATCCTCGTCTAATCAATTTAATCATCTGGTCTTGCGTTCTTCGTATAAATTTCATTAAACTCACTCGCCACCCTCATAATTCTGTTTCAGCATCTGCTTGATTGCCGCTTGCTGAAGAAGCCAAGTGCCCCGAACATTGACGCCCTGGACCAAGTCGAAGGTTGCAAGATCGGTATCCAATGATGCACCTCAAGCACCCGGGGTTCCGGCGCAGTTGGCGAGATAATTCAAAGAGCTGAACTCTGTGACAGTCGCTTGAATCAATTCTGGAGCAGTGTTTTCCCTGCTCAAATCACGGACGAGGACTAGAACCTTGGCCGGCGATCGGGCCAGAATGAGCTCCTTCGTTTCTTCCAAACCAGCACGGTTCCTGTCTACTAAAACAAGGCGATGACAATTGAAATCGCAGAGTCGTAAAGAAATGGCTCGGCCAATCCCACTGGCAGCTCCAGTCACTAAAGCAACTCTGGCTGGGGATCAGTTATCTTGGTTTCCCCGTATTGATCAAGTAGTGGCTGGCATACCCCGAAAGATCCATTCTGCCAACAAGGTATGATTTTTATCGTTGTTGGTTGTTTTTATTTGAAAGTTGAGCTTCTCTGTTCGGTTACTAACTATCCCACAATCTCCCCACAGAGCAAAACGTGTATAGGAGCAGACTCCTCCACTGAGCAGAAACGCCACAACCCTTCAATGGCTGGGCGCCGCCTGACTTTCGTTGCATCTCTGCACGTGAAAACGTTTTCAGTGAACAATTTCAGCGAACAATTTCTATACTTTTACCCTTATTTTAACGTCGCAATAGTACAAGGCCTGACTTTTGTCTTTCTAAGGTAAGAATCATGGGTACAATTCCATAGTTCTCACTTCCGGCTGCCGCAGAGAGTATTTTAGCTTTTTATATTACCTACACAGTCATCTTTGGCCTATCCCTTTGCCCCCTTCGACATCTTCCCGGTCTGTGGCACAGCAGGTTCACTTCAGCGGCTTCTCAGATATCTACCCTTCGTGGCCATGGTACAAAGTCTGTTGATAAATTTCATCGGAAATATGGTCAGCTATCCCTAGCTTCAACAACCAAAGCTTTTAGGCTTTGCTAATCTTGCAGCAGGACCAATCGTCAGAGTAGCGCCAAATGTCGCCGCAGTCACGGGAGGGGACGCTATCCGAACAACTTATAGTGGAAGTCGGCCATATACAAAAGATACCAAACTTGTAGATCTCTTCTGATGTGCCAGCCGGAGCATCCCAACATTGCGGGTATTCAAGACTCGTCAGTGGCCTTGAAATGGAGGAGAATCATAGCAACTGCCTTTTCGACAAAGTTTCTCTTAGACAACGAAAGTATATTTGTCGACATAGCAAAAGACCTAGAAAAACAGGTAGACCAATCTAGAGTGTCTAAGACAGGTGCTATTGATATCATGCTTGCCTATCGCAGATGCGCCACAAGTGCAATTAGTGAGTCCATTGTGAATGAAGGTCAATTGAATAATGTGTATTTGCCGACCAAACACTAACTTATAGCGCAGATAGCCTTCGGAGGCTGCTTTCCACCAGATGTCAGGGATCTCGTCGAAATGCTTGACGATATACTTAAGTATAAGTGCGGCTATCCTCATCTATACCTTTTCAAGCTTGGCAACTTACTATATTAACGATAGTTTATTTTCGTGCTGTCGAGAAGACTATTCTTTATTATACGCCTAGTTGTACAGCTATTTCCTTTTGTTTTCGGTTGCGACAAGCTTGTAAATATAAGTTATCCAGCCTATAAAGCTTTTCCAGACACATTAGACCAACATATATTTATAGGTTGCTCGCGAGTCAATCTACAATTACTTGAAGGATCCAAGCCAAGTACCTGGCCGAAAGAATTACCTTGGCCCAATGCTCGACGCCAAAGACGACAAGGCCCTTTGGAGAGTATTGTCTCAGAAACCATAGTGTTTCTCTTTGCTGGTAAAAGAAAGTTCCCTTTTCCTTAAATAGAACTCTTTGAATAGATTTCAGTCAAACAACATTGTGCTTTCTTGTGGGTGTTGACTCAACCGCAAACACAGCAATATAGTTAACCTGGGAACTTGCTCGACATCCCGAGTTGCAGGCTAGAGCTCGCGCAGAACTTCGTGATGTATTTCAGGGTAATCAAGAATTAGTGAATTTAAAATCATTAGAATCACCAAGGCACCTCAACGGCCGCATTGCCGAGACTTTGCGCTTACATGTACCTCTCCCGGGACTTCCGACTCGGGTCTCTCCAGGCAAGGACTTCGGGTACTTCATTCCTGAAGGCGTGAGTCTCTCCTCCTACGTATGTCTGTTAATCTTCAATTATGAGTCACTGCACTACCGGCCAACAAGTGCAAAGATTATAAACTCCTAGCTGATGCTCGAACGCATCTACACAGGTTTCGATTGGTGTACAACAGTTGACAGTGGGCCTTGACTCTCAAAAATTCTCAAACCCTCATGTCTTTGATCCTACAAGGTATGCTCACCAACTTGTCGATAAGTACCATATACTATCGCGACTATCGCCCATCATGCAAGTATCTTGGACTAAGAATACTCGCAAATTACAGATGGGACATGGAGGATATAGTATTCAATAAGGCGCTTGAGTTGATGATGGCATTCTCCTGTGAGAAGTTTTTTTCTTTATTTCCTATGCTAGCAAAGGTTACTGGACTGATCCTACACATACATCATATATATTCAAGACATTTAATTACCTTTCACCTGCATACTAATAGTTTTAGATGGGCCCAGAATCTGCATTGGGAAAAAGTAAGCTGGTCCCTCAGGAATCGATGCCCTATGCTGCGATCATACTGACGATCATATTTTCGGATAATAGTATGGCCTTGCATGAACTCAGGCATTTAATGGCAAAGCTATTGATGAGCCACAAGTCCTTTGCACCAGCACCCGAGACTACAGATGAGTCTATAGAGGAGATGGAATTTGGGCTCACGGTCCCAAAGGGTGGGAAGTGTGTTGTGAAGTTCTTAAACGTCTGAATAATGAAATAAAGGTAAGAGCTATTAGAGGCCCGAGGTTAAATCCAGATGGAAGAAGAGTAGCTTCTCTCTAAAGTGCAGTATATTGAAAGCAATGTTTGGATGAGTTTAGATTGTAAACCTCGGTGAATAAGAGGTGACCATAGCAAGCATTCAGCATCGTGCCGTAGGTATTTTTTGGTAATAGGAGCTTCAACAATTTTTAATCTGATGTCGGAATAAATTTACAATTCTCCACCGTGGAACAATTTTGGAGGTGCTAAAGATACTAAAGATACAGCCTCACTTCTATATCCTTAAGCTATGTCCCTGTCAAATAAAAGGCATGCATTGATTTATGAGAATCGCGGAGAGCCGACTAACTTGCTGGTAAACATCGTCATGTTTCGCTCCATCACCGATGTATCTAAGTTCTGAGAATCAGTAAAATTATTTCGTCTCGGCATCAGCAAGAAAGGATTTTGGGCTGTAGTCACAACCTGACTGACAAAATAGCAAAAGAAAGCACAGATAAGAAGTCCTAAGAGGAACAGAGATACTCACAAGTCCACACCCATCTCGTCATCAATGCTCGGTAGAACATGACTGGGGTCAAAGCGCGATTGGTCTGCCAGTCGCACCCGAGATCTTGATCATTGATCTCTTCAAAAATCTCATTAAGTATCTCTTGAAAATCTCGCTGGCTCTCTTCGCTAACTCCCAGAGATGTTTGAATGAGCTTAGTCTTCTCGATTGACATCGAGAGCCACCAGCTTAACAAGAGGGCTTCGTTGGGTTGAGTGCACTGTCCTTTGACATCATGTGTACAACTTTCGAAAAGGAAATAGCTGCTTACCACCTTCATATGCTGCCACAGTGACGTGTCCTCCATATTTCAAGGCAGCTGTCTTTTGTAGATGAGCTATCCCAAGCTTCGACCGCACCAGCCATGAGTTTGCAGCATACTTGAGGGCCTTGTGAGCATTGATCTGCGAGTTGTATACGGGCAAAGTTAGGCTACAATTCGGATCCGAGGCAATTTGTTTCAGGATCCTGAGTTCTACGCCAAGATATAAGTGGTAATAGGAAGACGCAAGAAGGGCCAAGCAGTCCGCCATTAGGGTGTTCCCGTTTTTGCTTGGGAGTTGCTCGGCGCAGGGATGGCGTCGCCAAAGTGATTCCCATGAGCTGAGACATTTTGCGATCCGCCCGACAAACTCACTCTCCGGCTCAACCAGAAGGCCAAGATGAAGCCGCTCATGATTGCAAAGATAGGTCAAGATAGCTCCTATCAGCCCTAGTAAGCCAAATTGACTGATGTTGGTTGAGAATGGCTCCCCGAGTAAGAGGTGCTTCGCGGCTTGCCATATTCCACAGTCAGTATGTCGCAAGTTTTCTCCGCCTTTCGCCAGCCACGCTTGGGCTGAACCGGCCCGCCAGAGCTTTTCATCTGCTGGAATTGGGAGGCAGGATTCTACGTGCGGCACTATAGAGATTGCGCCTGGGTCGAATGACAAGATGATCCCACTAAGTGTACTTGCCCAGCAGGCGAGCCTAGAATTTTTATCAGAATAGATGTAAAATATTAGGGCCTGCCAGATGTAAATACCGGCTATACGTTTCCAGATATATCCATGAAGGCCAGGTAATTTTGGAGATAGATTGAAGCCTCACTACCTCGCTTTCATTGTACCTAAGTAGCTAAAGGTTCCACCAACAATGTTAGAAGGAACTAGTGTCTCAAATATCAAGATAACGAACTAGAGTTATTAATTCAAGGGACTACTCACTGTTGAAACAAGGGAGAACTACCGCTGAGCTCGATGGAGGTGTACAGGATTATCAGAAAAGGCACCGAACTGAATATAAAGCAGGGTGGCCTGGATGGGCCAGAGCTCAAAGCTCGCGTACCCAGTCCACATGCTTTCATGTTTGTACTAGTCTTCGATTAGAATTTGAAACTAAATCTAGGTGAAAGACTTACAATCATAAGTATACAGCATGCAGTCTTATAGGCAGAATAGGAGAATTCATACTCTGAGATGTATATTCCACCTATAGCTAAGATCGAGAGAAACAAGGCGGCTGGAAATGTCAACTATCCCCCAAACACTAGAAGTCTAGGAATCTTACGCGGAGTTTCCAAGGGGCTGAATGTGGCCTGGTGGATGATTGGAGTATGAGGATCAAAGTACTCGAAATATGCGTCAAGGAACCGAAGTATTCGAGACCGTGTAGGAAACGAGAACTCTTCCAAAATATTGTAGGTGTCTGCTTTAAGTAAAGCCTCTTCGAAGTTATCCACGTCTTCTTGGGTTATGCGTAGTCTTTTGGGAGTTGATTCGTTTACTGCAGATGCATTTCTGTCTCCCTTCTCTCGGCTCATCGAATTTAGCGGGACAAGGCTGTTGCTTAAACTCTCGAGATCAGTAGGTGGAAATCGAAGGTTTGTTACTCCAAAGTCCAGGCCAGGCATAGGTGGTGCAAAGTCCATCGGCACGTAGTTGAACTCCGGAAGAAGTGTATCTTCCAAAAACATGAAGTCTTGAGTGTTTATGCCGGAGAAATTAAAAGAATTTGGAGTAGCCAGCTCCTACTGAAGTATCTGGTTAACAGCAGTCATCAACGAAGGATCTAGTGTTGAACCTTGTATCGTTTCTTGTGCAAGGTCTGGCGCCGACTCGGCTATGCTATCGTGGGGATTTCTCTCGGGTAAATATAATGAGGGGTGCAGCGGAGATCCCGAAGCCTGCTGAATGAGATTGTCCTTCTGATAAACATTCACAACCCCATTCTGTGTTTGATATAATAGGACACCCGAGGCTGATTGAGAATTGCTCGGGGAGATTGGCGGGGTTGTTAGAGGTTGCTAGTTTCGGGAATGGTCAGAGTATAAAAGTATTGAGAGTTAGTAGGATACTAACATTGCTCTTCTGCTGACGAGATTCTGCCTCATAAGAAGGAAAATCAGAGGACTGAGTCATCTCGCCATTGGGATTTCGTTGGTTCTGATTGTCATCAAACGGTAAAGGACCGAGCACAATTGTTCCCTGTATCTCAGCACTATACAGCCACTCGAGATCAGTATCATGGACCACTGACCAAGATAATTACTGAAAAATGACTTGGTTTTTCTGACCTTACAGTCTGAGGCCTGGCTGGGCTAGATACTACCAAATGCCTGGCCCGTGTCATTGGAGGGCGCTGGTGTTTTCGGAGCTTGGGCAGCAGCCGACCCTCCTTTGAGATAGTCAGTGCACTTCTTTAGGTGCCGCGTCAAGACATCGGGTCTCCCAAAGCTTGAACCGCAAGCTTGACAACCATATAGCCGTCTGTTCTCATCTAAATATGAATTGATTAGGAGCGCACCATGATTGAACGTTTACAGAGTACATACGTGAAGTAACATGCCGTTGGAGGTGCTCGGCTCTCTGAATTGCCACAAAATCAGTATTAGAGATTCCAAGAAATGTTCTCGCACAACCAATCCGATTTTGGAGTACGAAGGCACCAGACCATTTCGTGCCATGCTGTCTGGAAGAGCCTCTGGTCTCTTTGTAGCAGTGGGAATGAGTGAAGGTAGAATGTGGGTGCAGTCTGAGCAGTCTGCGGGATTAATCTTGGGGAGGTGAACAGGTGCGAATGAATTCTAAGGTAATAACAAGGGTTGGGTAAACGTTGATGGTGATCAGGATCAGAGATACAGTAGAGGAGAGATGAGAACCAAGCCCCTGGGGAAGTTCAGGGTGCAGGTCGATGCTCGAGTACCCTGCATACCCGAGCTACCTTTATACATACAGTACGGTCTGCGGCCGCCACTCAACAACAACAACAACAACAACAACAACAACGAAAGATGTCTTCTCTCAATATATTGTGTTATTATTATCGCTAAGTCTGCACGAGTGGTTGGCCGGAATTCACAAGCCTAGACCGCTGCCGTTTCTCTTCCTCTCTTCTTCTTCTTCTTCTTCCCCTCTTTCTCTTTTTCTGTTATGTTAAGAGTTACCAAACAGCAGCAGGCTTCGCTGACGTAGCGTAGACCAGAGCTACCCCACATGGTACAGTACTGTAGATGTGGTAAACTCAGGAGCACGCTATGTAGGGTAAACATACTGTACAGTACCCCACCACATAGTAGAAGCCTTCGGCGTGCGAGCCCATTTCCAACAAGAGAAAGAAAAAAAAATTACAATACATTTATTTCACGATAATGAGGCATTTACATTTACATCTACATCTACAGTTTTGAGGATATTCCTACCGACTTGCGGAGTCGTGCAGGCCAAATGCCTTGCTTCCTAGGTGATAATATATCATTGGGATCGATATGCGTAGTCATTAAAGTCGTACATATCTGCTACAATATCTATATATCAAAGTCAAAATGTCAGGTCTTGAATCAACATTAAGAACATAAAAAGGAAGATGACACTCACCCATGTTATTAATATGAGAACGGTACTTGCTATAACCCCGCTTCTTTCCTTCACTTACTAAATTGAAGAATATTGTCTCGACGGCCTTTCGCTCTTCCGGAACTCTCTTGTTGAAGACCATCATGTTGATCAGAATCATATACCGCGCAAAGAGATGGCCGCCGCAATATATGTCAAATCCTTCCGCCTCCATGATTTTCTTTGCTGTATTGAACCATTCTAGAACAGCTTTTCCTGAGGGAGGAAGGATTGGTGAATAGTTGGTATACGCACTGATTCCGCTCCCATCTTTTGGACACCGGTACTGAACACTTGGCAAAGTCCATATATCTGGAAGTCCAACCTGTCCTCCTCCTAGGGACGTTGGAACACTGGTAGCATCAACTCGACCACCGTTTTATCCCTCAAAGAGAAAGCTTTTCAGGTGTGCCTTTGGCGCACCCTCTTCTACAGCCTTCTTCACGATCACAAACCGCTGCTCGATGAGGTTTTTGGGACTATAAAAACCGAATCTTGACATCCAGTATCCCAATTCCAACTTCTTCTATATCTCTTGTACCTTCTAGTGAGGTATTGGCCCTTTCCCGGTCCACAAATCTTCTCTTCGTCCCATCATGCTTGACCATGCAATAATGTTGCGCACTACCGGATTATTCTGAAGAATATCTTGTCTCCGCAAGTCTCCGAGCACATCAACAAGGGTCGCTATGTCTTCAGGCTCATCCATATCGAGAGTGCATGACATGAAAGCTTGAGGTTGTGGGAGAAGCCAAATGCCGAGCCTCGTGACGACGCCAAGGTTGCTCTGTAAGAACAAGCCCTCATTCGAAGGCCCAAAAGAAAGTTTCGACATATGCGCAGTTTGCGAGTTAGAGATTGCAAATTGCCCGGTTCGCACAACCTCGCCGTTTGGCAAAACCACCTCCATGCCGCAGATGTGTTGATGATGCTCCCCGAGTGGCGTATCCCCAAAACCGCGGTCGACAGCCTTTTTTAAAAATTAGTCTCTATTCCACAGGATA
The DNA here is from genome assembly GCA_003008705.1 of Pezicula radicicola. Classification (NCBI taxonomy): domain Eukaryota; kingdom Fungi; phylum Ascomycota; class Leotiomycetes; order Helotiales; family Dermateaceae; genus Pezicula; species Pezicula radicicola. The sequence continues at coordinate 22,821 of PDUO01000107.1, read as the reverse complement.
CTCAAACTCATTCACATACATTTCCCAAAATACTTCCCCAACCGAGGGAGGGAACACTGGGCCACAGCCCAAGCTCGTTATCCCGGCAGTGATTGTAGAGATCGAAGAAAGTTACCCCTGGTTCGACCACAGCGTACGCGAACTTCTCGTTGACCTCGAGTATTTGATTCATCCGATGGAGATCAAGTACGATCGACCCAGAGACTATCGGTGCTGGGCCACCGTATCTAGTCGAATGTAAGCAGACTTTCCAAAAATATCTTTGGAAGATGATTGAAAGCGCACCCAAGATTCTTTCCTCTCGAGCATGTCCACAGTGGTACTTTATATTGATTGGCAAGTTTCAAGATTGACTGTAGCTCGGCGACAGAGCGTGGACTATGTGGCGAAACACGTATTAGTTTTTCTGCTCGGTCTTATTCTCACTTTATCACCTCCACTTACCAGACAGCCGCGCTTGGGATATTTTGGTTCTCCTCTTCTCGCAATTGGAAAGGGTCGATGTAGTTCACCAGCGAATCGCCTGTGAATACAGCATCTGACCCCACAGTCTCTTTCAACAAACCGACCAGACGCTCGAACTCGGCTCGGGAGGCTTGGGGTGGAAGGACGTGCTGGAAGGGGCGGAGTCTTGAATTTTGGAAGAGGGCATTATGCTTCTCCTGCAAATCTTTGTCTTGGTACCTGACAAATGGAGCTGGTGACATGGTATTGGTGAAAGCTTTGCTTTCTGCGGGTTTTGAATGGTTCAATAGGTTCGTGGACAGTATCAGATATTAACCGTCGTCAATCGTGTGGAGAAGTGTTCAATTTATCTACTTGAAGCTTTCTCAGGCAACAACAAACGTTGGAATGGCGTCTAGTACGTATCGGGGATGTCTAAATGATTCTGAGCCAGGGTCAGCCCGCCCCCATACGAGTATCGCCCCATTTATTCTAAATTTTGCTTTGCGGTTTGATGCTTGTAGGTGCCAGATGGAGAATACCAGCCCCAGATATCGCTTTGGGGAATGTAGGCATGACTGCATTGTGGGGTACAGAGTGTAGGGGACTACGATCCTTCCGCAGCTCAGTACTCGCCGCAGTGGAACTTCGAACCTCGTACCTTAAACAGCTGGATATTCAAGACTTCAGACAGTAATTAATGATCCAAGGCACAAAGAGTACCACAGCACGTGTTGGTGGGTGGAGGTAAGCGTGAAAACCTTCAAAACAATCAATACCAGCTTCCTCGAATCCCAAGATTTTCAGTCTGCGCATCAGAGCATTCAATGCCCCAGGCTTCTCAGTCTATAATAGACCCACTCAGCAAAGCAGACAACATGTTCTCCAACTTGCCTTACCCTTACTTGATCATTCTGGCCATAGGCTCCATCTTCGTCTTGGCATATCGCTTCTCGACAACTAGCACTAGCATTCCGAAAGGATACCGCAAGGTACCAGGGCCGGCTGGGCTTCCTATCATTGGCAACATACTGCAATTTCCTATACAGCCTCAGAGGCTGTTGATGAAATGGGCGCGGCAATATGGAGAACTGACGCGGATCAAGCTAGGGTCGTATGACTGGGTCTTCATCAACAGTCCAGCGGCGGTGAAAGCGATCATGGATAAGCAGTCGAGCTCTACTTCTGGTCGGATTGAGTTTCTAGTCCTGATGAAGCTGGTCTCAGGCGGGAGGCGCTTTCTCCTCATGGGAAACACGCCGACTTGGAGGTTGTTGCGTGGCATCGTTCACAAGTTACTCACGCCCAAAATGTCAGAGACTTTCCGACCAAGTCAGAAATTCGAAGCGAAGCAGCTGGTATACGATATCTACACCAACAACCAGAGTCAAGAAGCCCATTATAACCATATCAGACGTTACACGAGTTCTGTTGTCCTGACCTCTATATATAGCATCTGGGTACCGAACGCGGTAAGTATATCCAGGTCGAGGTTTTCAAATTAGTGAAACTAACCTCGTGCTAGGAAGCTAAGGAGATTGTTGATATCTATACCATCATGAAAGAGTTCTCCGACGCCGCTAGTCCCGGAGCATTCGTTACTAACTTGATTCCGCCGATTACGAGGATCCCAACTTGGATACAGTGGTGGCGAAAGCAGGCATTGAAGTATCAAGACCGGTAGAACCAGACTTGGATGAAATTTTAGGACCGACTCAAGAAGCAGATAGAAGAAGGAAAGGCACCCGAATACTTTGTAAAGCAATGGCTTGAGACGAATTACCAGGAACAAGGAATCAGTGAGATTCAGGCTACTTATATAGCTGGGAGTATATTCTCTACTACTCACATCCCGTCCATCTAGTAGACTTATACATTTGCTGATAGGGAAAACCAAACCTCTAGCGATGATCGAAGCAGGGTCTGAGACAACAAGCTATACATCCGCGCCATGGGAAAGGAAATCCTACGCCTCCGACCAGTTACAAACATAGGGCAGCCTCATTTGACGACGGCCGATATAGTCTACCAAGACTTCTTCATTCCAAAAGACACAGTTGTGACTATCTGCCAGTACTCCCTCCACTACGACTCTGAAAGATTTGATGTTCCAGACGAGACCACTTTGGCTTTGGTGCAGGCCGTAGAATCTGTCCTGGTATGCACCTCGCCGAAAACAGTCTTTACATTGCCTTGTCAATGTTGATCTGGGCTTTTGAGATCCGACCAGCTCTCGACGCAAATGGACAGGAAGAGTTCGTCGACACGTCTGATACCGCTTATGTAGACACAGCCAACACTGTTCCAAAGCCGTGCAAGATCAGATTTATGCCTCGAAACGAGCAGAGGAGGAAAGTTATTGAAGAAGAATGGGGCAAGGCTCAGAGGGAAGGATACTTCTTGGGCAATGTGAAGGTCAATTCTGCTGGTATGGTGGTTGAGTGAAAGCGAGAGACATGTTTCGGGAGTTGTTGCCCGGAAAATCACGTGGTTCATATATGAAACCACAGCACCAAATATATCTTCATTTTTGTCTCTCGCATTGTATGTATATAAAACCTACTAGTCGGCCTCTCAATTAGACGGCCAGTACTCACAATTCACTCATTTTATGCATATACAATTTCCACGAGGTCGAAGCTCAATAGGAGTTGTGTGTACCGAAGTTCCCAAAGGGTTGGTTTCACACATTGAAAGATGCCCTCGAACGAATTACAGTATTGGTGTTCGTGATAATTTCGTATACACACATATGACAGTCGATGTAAAGAACGATGCAAATATAACATTGTTAAGCATTTGGAGTGAGCAGACGTGCAAAATTCTTCTTAATTACAAAACTCATGGTTACTCGGTCTGCATCTAAGATTTTCTTTATTTCAGATCAAGCGACTGGATCATAGGTCTCACTTTATAGTCACTGTATACCCCGATAGATCGAATCAAGAGCCTGTAAGAATATTGGTATCAAGGACCCAAAGCAATAGAAGCTTGACTTACAAAAACTTGGTCTTCTCGTAACTCAACAAAGAGGGCTTTAGCAGTAACAAGAATCTCGTCGCAAAGTTCACCGTCCTTCCCTAGTGTCCGTATATACCCCTCAACCCAGGCCTTCCTGCCCGAGACCTGCGTTGTCGTAGCGCTCAAAACCAGTATACTGCTCGCAAGTACAGGCTTCTTGTAGTCAATTTGAAGACTTGCTGTAGCTCCAACTTTGCGGGGTAGAGAACGAAACGTACATCTGGCCAAGCCCTCATCCAGAATGGTAGCGAGGAACCCTCCATGTATTATGCCTGGATGTCCACATATAGCATCCCCAACACCGAAAACCATTGTCATATACAACCCGTCCTCGTGTGTCCACACATATGGAGGCGCCTCGATCCGTCCTTGAGCGAAAAGGGTACTTGTGATGAAATTATATACTCTCGACAAGATTGGCAGATTGAGATGTGGCCGTGATTCTCTCCGGGAGGGATCTGCTCGCATTTTCGCGATGAAGTTCGAAAGGTTGGGCTCTGCATCTTCAGAGTTGCAGGATTGATCGCAGAAAGAAATCTCTGCATCTATTGAGTTTAATATACCCATTTGACATCAAGTTGGTGCCAAGTAATTCTGATTGCTGAAATTCAGACGAGATGCTCTTAAAAAGAACAGAGCGAAGGGGTGGAAAAAAAGGCAAGACAAGGCTTTACAATGATTTTGTCTCCGCACAATTTCATTCTAGAAGCAAGCCTTAGTAGCAAGAAGTTCCTACTGTAAGTGGGGTTCATAAAACACGTTTTAGATAACATCTTTCTTCAACTGTTCGATGCAAGGGAGTAACTGGTGGAGTTACCCTACAATGAACATGTCAAGTTCTGACTTCGTATGTTCTACAAAGTGAAGGTAAATCTACTCGGATTCGCTATGATTTCAAGCTGAATGCCTGCAGTTGTACATCTTCCTCGGTATTACGCATTGAGGATTGCTTGAGAAACTGTTTTCCATCGTTTTAAAGGTAAATAAAAGTTTCGAAACATCATTCACAGTTATTTTCCCGAGCTAGGTCCTGTTTTATAAGCCTCCTCCCAAAAGGTAGCACTGTCTTCGCCCAACCACCTCTGGCTCTCATTTGGATAGTCAGGCTGCTTTCTGAAGAATAACTGATCTAAGGTCAACTCCACAATCTGGCCAGTCACAGAGCTATCCTTTAGGAAAATGTCAAATGCTTTCAAGACTGTGCTCATTGGAGTGATGTGCTCTTTCGGGAACTTCTCAAGCATTCCCGGAGGGCATAAGTTTGTTACTACAAATGCAGGACAAATGCAGTTGACTGTAATTCCCTCTGGGAGAAAGCCAGGGCCGACGGAGCGTGTGAAGCCAACCAAGGCATTTTTTGCTGCGCAATACTGTGGATTGCTGGGGAAAGGACTTGAGAAAATGTCAGCGAAAGCAAGTGGCTACCATTCGAAGGACTCACTCACTATAAACCAGCGGCCGAGGAAGTGATGACAACCTTGCCTCCTTTGGAACCAACATTTTGACGTGCAAAGAATTTGAACAGCCAAACCGCCTGGAGCACTGCATTGAGATCGACTTCGAAAGTTTTTAGATTTAGGGGAAGTGGTAACCCATCACTGTCGAGCTGCATTGTCGTATTGTCTTGATAGACGCTTTGCTTGTCATCGATGCCAGCATTAGCAGCCAAAAAGTCTAAGCGACCACCACCCCACTTGAAAGCCTTCGAGAACAGCGCCCTTTGGTCTTCATAACTGGAAACGTCGGTTCTTTGGAAAAGAGTCGATGGGCCAAGCTCTTTAGAAAGGCGTTCTCCATCCTTGATGTTGACATCTGCCATGATGACTCGGTAGCCTTTTGAGAGGAGGTGTTTTGTGAGGGCGAGCACCATGCCCGACGCTGCACCTGTGACAATAGCCACTGGTTGAGACATTTTGTTTTAAATGCTTCTACCTCGAGGAAAAGCAGCTAAGAAGCAGGAATCTGGATTGAATTTGGTGACAGACAGATGTTCTTGGTTTGAGTTTATATACCCCATACACCCCCACAGTCGAGCACCCCGACTCGCCCCTTCTCCCCGGCTACAGGAAAGGCTGCAATGGCATGCAGTGCGCCTCGCATGATTCTTTAACATCTCCACAGCAGTCCAAACTTCTGATATATACAAAATCCTATGAGACTTCTTACTATTTGCGAACAGAAATGATCCGTGGAAGTAAAATAATACAGAGTTATAATGACGACTTTCACCCACACCTCTCTCAACGCCACTTTGATAGCCGTGAAGTCCAGGGTTGGGAAAGCCAGTGTGCTCCATTATCGAGGTCTTCAATATGGTACAATTTCTCGAAGATTTTCACTTGCAACGCCAGTGGATAATTGGCATGGCACAACTTTGGACTGCAGTCGTTTTGGGTTGGTCTTGCTCCATTTTGATTCCGTTCAAGCTGAACGTGAGAGGCTAGGCCACAGTGTCCTCAAAACTTCGTCGACCCTGGACATCTGTTACGCATCCCGGAAGGACCGGTAGAAGGCGAGCAAAACATAGAAGAGGACGAGTTTCGATGCCTGAACTTGAATGTTTCAGTCCCAGAGTGAGACCACCCCGACGACAACTTGCTTCCAGTGTTGGTTTGGATCCATGGTATAAGCTCCTCAACCCCTACTATTTTATTTTTCATATTCCAAAGGCTGACTATTCTCCAGGAGGTTCCCAGGTTGTCAGTTTCCCTCCTATTGCTCACCGATGCCCCGGTTAGTTTCACACCTTGGGACACCGTGCAGCTACTCACACAGTCTCTGGTCCAGACACAACACCACTCGTGGCTCAATCAATTTCAGTGGGTAAGCCAGTTATAGTTGTCGCCTTTAATTATCGTCTCAATATATTCGTTTTTGGTGATGGGACAGAGGTGAATGTGGCTCTGAAAGATCAAAGATTGGCCATAGATTGGGTGGTAAACCATATTGAGTGCTTTGGTGGGGACAAGGTTGGAGTTTCACACCTCTCCATATCAAGGAAACGAAGTTCTGGCTGCATCGTGATGCGTTAGTCCCAGGTGGCTCTTGCAGGAGAAAGTGCCGGCGCGGTATACACCCATGCACACCTCGCTACAAATGCGCCCATCACGCGTGCTATCTTGCACTCTACCTGTCTCCACCATTACCGACTAGTCAAGGAAAAGCTTTGGTAGATAGTCTTGCCAAAAGGATCGCTGAAAAGTACCATGCTTCGTTAGCTGGAGTTTCCGTACCGAACCTATTGCAACAGCTTTGCGATGACAATATCTCCACGCTTTGGCTTCAGCAGGAACCCGCTCTCGATGGATGGGATGGTTCTGGTACATTGGCACAAGACCTTTTAGTTGGTGATGTTGAGTACGAGGTGTGTTGTCCCCTCACGGTCAACGCTGCGGTGCTCTAATGTTCTAGTCTATCATATGGAGAAACGGCATTGAACTCCTAAGTGCATTCGAAATCACCTCAATATTTGGAAGCGACGAAACCTTTGGCACTCAACTCAAAGAAATCTACAACATTTCGCCAAATCGGTCTGTTACGAGCAAGCTAGGGGCTCTTGATTTTATCAACGACGCCAAATTTGCCCTTCCAGTAGATCACATCACGCAGTCACGTAGACGTGCTGGTAAACGTACGTACCAGTATCTCATTGATCAGGCAAATCCCTGGCAGGCTTCGAGCCGGGCGCATCATGGGGTCGATCTTCTCTTCCTTTTCGGCAGCTACGATCTCAGCTTCAATCCACTTGCTGCGGCTATGGCAGACGAAATGAGAAATAGATGGATTGGTTTCGTTAGAGGTGATGTTATTTGGAACAAGGACAAGAGGTTTGCTTTCGGGCCTTTTGGAAAATCTGGTGAGATTGAAGACGTAGAGTATGCTGCAAGAAGGCGTGTGAACACATTTCACCTGTTGAGAGATATGGGTCCGGAGCGACTTGCTATCCTACTTGGAAAGCTGACTGCTGGGAGGACAAGTATTTTACCAGGCAAAGATGGCGTGGAACTTCTGCAGGCGCGCCCACATTCAAAATGACAAGTACACTCAGAGAAGAAGTTTCATATGGTAGTTGGAACATTTCATTGCTTGCTTAGTAGTTCAATTCGAAATAGAAATAAAAGTCAAATTTGTAGAAGCTGCAACTCGAAACACTGAAACATCCTCGCAAAGTGTCTGACATGATTGGCAACATCGCTCACTTCCCGTTCGCCAAAAGTTTCTCCTGTGTATGCTTCTTGATCTGCTCAACTTCATCCTTATGCAAAGAGAAGTTGTCAACGAGGTTATCCCACATCTTCGGCTCATGCTCGTGCTTCTTGTTCGAGTTCCACGCCCAGTCAGTTATAGTGAATGGTCGGCAGCTCTCGAACATGAATGCAACAGCTCCCTGAGATATATGCATCACTGATGGTTCACTGTCTGAAGCGGCTTTGAATTCCTGTTGATCCGTGTGAGTTCCTAGGGTCAGAGTTGTCGAGGAGGGGGGATTGAAGCTCACCTCATATGCGACACCATGAGGAACCATACCACACTCAAATGACACACCCACATAATCTCCATATATCAGACCCATCAACTCAGAAGCGACATTGCGATGATAGTACGGTGGACGATACGAATGTGAAGCGACATCCCATCTTGGAGAAAAGATCAGAAAGTCCGCCAATGGTGCGGCAGGGTCTCTCGATTTCGTGGTCAAGACACAAAATATGGAAGGATCAATGTGATCAACGGAAATAGATCCCACGTTGACGAACTTTGTCAAGTCGTATTTATAGGGAACGTAGTTTCCGTGCCAGGCAACCACATCAAAGGGGCAATGGCGTTGGGTGCTTTTGAAGAACTTGCCGCCTAATTTGTAAACGATATTCCAGGGATCGTTCTGAGTGACTTCGTATTTTGCTTTGGGATGAAGGAAGTCTCTTGCATTTGCAAGGCCATTTGCGCCTAAGGGACCCAGCTCTGGCAACTCAAAATTCGCCCCCCAGATCTCCAGAATATAACCCCGCGATAGCCCTTCCAGGGAGACTCGAAAGCGCTGACCGCGTTGAATGACGATGATCTCACCCGGCTGCATATACAACGGGGTGTTTTGGGATATCAAAAGGGAGCCAAGCTAATTGTGTCGGTGATACATGAACGCGAGGGTTGATGGGGATGAAGGTACATTCCATGTCAGGATTGTCAGGAAGATTCACCTGAGTTGAAAAAATAATAGTTAGTTTATGAACAAACTCTAGTGAGATCCATCCCAACTCACAAAGCCTTGATGAGCAACAGCTGGGCGAGCTCTATAGAGCCATGCTTTCTTGTTCATGTGGCGGGGAGCAATGAATGAAGAAGCTGTCATTTGCTCCGCGTAGAGCCCAAAACGAACAGATCTTGGGCTGTTTTGTCCTCTGGGAATCGTCCCTGGAATAGCTTCCGATTCGAAGCTGTTGCTGAACCCGGGTTGGTACTCGTATGGATCGTTCTTTCGCAATTCGAATGAAGGCACTGTGCCATTCTTTTGCGTTTCGGCCCAGTGAAAGATCTTCTGGTATTCTTCGGACGACATGACTTGTGAGCGTTGGCGTGTTTGCTGCTTGAGAGTATGCAAAAATGGAAACCGTTGAAAGAAGTCAGTAGCAGAGCGCTGGACTTGATATGCTAGATTAACTCCTAGGGATATAAGTGAATATGAATGGAGGCTTGTATCGGATCGAATAGACTTTCAATCGTGGAGCATCGGCATCAATCAGCATAATCCATCATCACCTGGCATGTATCAGCAGTAGCTAGCATCAGGTAATTCATCAGCTGATTTTGGACTGCTGTTCTCTTGTCGCACTCAACCACAAGGCAGAAGACTGCGGGGTGGGGAATCGAGAGAGTAGCTGGGACAGTGTCTCCCTACCTCCCACCTGCGAGACTTGCTTCTCTGCCCGTCCTCTACTAAGCACGAATGTACCCCACTCTCAACACTTGTCCTCGGTCTCCAAGTCCTCTTTTCCTTCAAAGGCCACGCTAGCTTGGACGGAGTGATGCGCGGCCACCCAAACTACTCATGGCATCTCGAGTACACCATGAGTACGGAGGTACAGTAAAGAAGAATTGGAGGCCGCTGTTCAGGAGGCGAAAGATACTGGCGGGATGCAGGCCAAAAGCGCAAATCCGTATTAGGATACGTATGGAGCGTCTGAGGATCCGGAGGGATATAGTATTGTGTTGCAGAATGCAATCTGGTTATGAAGCGTATGGTGGGTATATCTGATCAGTGACCTCTCCACGCAAGCAACCTGGAATGTGGAGTGAAATGAGAAAGCGAAGAAATTCGAATGGCGAGAGATATGTAATGATCAACTACTCTCCTACAAACATATCAATCGCTGCATCAAAGTATAAGATCAGAATGACCCTTACCTGAATCGAATCAACATCCAAAACATAAATCTTCTACCCAAAAAAAAACAGTTAACAATTCCACGAGTCGTTCTTTCACATCCTACAAGCCCCAAACTGACCCAAACAGCCAGTTCCATAATACATTGTAATATTCCCGTAATAATAACTACTCGAGCAACAGTTTTTTCTTCTCGGATCTCTCTCGTCTAGCAGTGGGAGTTTTGGCAGTTCTTATAGTTACAAAAATGAGGTGGAAACCTCTGGAATGCTTAGGCGAGCAGATACACGAGTCAGTCGCACAACGCAATAAAACAAGTAGTAAACCGAATGTAATGAGTGTCCCTAGTCTTCATGCTTGTTTCAGCATCTTTCCAGGCGCACACGTCTCATCTAGTGCAACAGAGGGTGCATGTCTCGCCAGCTCTCAGAGATGGAGTGAAAGTTATCGAGAAGAATGTTTTGGGATTGAGATGGACTATCTACGAATAAAATGATGGTTACCATATCCTCCGCTTTTACCACGAACCACAATTTTCATGGGTTTGCCATCATCGCCCTCCGCCCGTACGCCACAGTTGGAGAACTTTTGATTTCCCGACGACGGTGGTAGAATATCCAAGCACGGCCCCTCACCTTTCTTCCGGTCTGGAGGCAACAAGCACCGTTGCAAAACGGGCTGGCTGTTTTGTCCTGTTTTCCCATGCATGGCTCGCTGCTTTCTGAATATACAAATCGCCTGGTCTGCAGTGTATATATTAGCCAAGCCCATTTCCGTGCAAATTTAAGGCCAGAAATATACTTTCCTCAGCGTCCTCTCCTCCCCTGAGTCCAGAATCAGCACAATCTCTCCTGTAATCATTACCCCAAAGTCAATGGAAGGAGTAGCGTGCATTGGACTGATATGTCCCGGTGCAACTTCACATTCAGTGAATGTACAGCCTTGACTGTTTGATATCGTGGCATCTCTGTGCTTGGTGCTGTAGGCTATGTTTAGAACAGGCACGGAAGGCACGTTGAAGACACGCCTAATGGTGGCGCCGGGGAGAGATTGGATGGGGATTTCGAGTTCGGGCTCAAAGATCCCGTGGCCTTCGGCGTTGGTTTTGCTGACGATTATGGAGCCTCGGGGCACAGCCATGATGGACTTTGACGTTGGTTCAATGAGGTTGTGGCTGTGGGACGGCGGAGGCGTTCAACAGTTGATCGAAAATCAAGATTGGGGCCAAAGATTTCTGAAGGGCTCTAAAAGTCTATTGTGAAGAGTACGTGCTACCCTATTAATATAGTGTGAGGTCGTCACGAATCGAGGAGGCTTTAATAAAAGAGATTCGGGGGTTCGGTACGGAGGTAATAGTGGCTGTTCGACTTTGAGAATCGCATCCCCACATCCCTAACCCACCCCTTCCTTACCTCTTACCCCGCACAGAGCTTGGCTCTGCTCAGCTCAGCTATTCCTCTAACATTCGTACTGTATAGTGTACCACTTGTGCACTACGGCTGCCGGGCCCCTGAAGATCTTGGTGAGATAACTATTTACTATGTTGGGTTATTACATCACATCTTCCAGTAATTTACAAGTCATTTGTCTCAATCCACCAAGTCACGACAGAGATTGCTCTCCGACTAATGATCAAATCTAGGCATTCCTAATGTCGCAGCTATATCAAGGAGAGGGTACGCAAGAATGGCAGCTGCTCCCTCGTTCGACACTATTCTTCCACATCCCTGATTGTATTTCCTAGACGTAACCTGATCCTCATCTTGATATTGGTTTGGTGTGCAAACCAATATGTAGTGATCTTCCACGGATGTTCTTTGTCTACAAACTCCACGTCAAAATTTCGAAAGAGCTGAGCGATGAACTTGTGAATCTCGACCTGGATGGACAGACCAATCAGAATTAGAACTAGACATCGCAGAATTCTTACCAAAGCAATGTTCCGTCCAACACATGTCCGAGGACCATTTCCTCCAAAAGTCATGTTGCTGCTCTCCATGGTCGATGTACGCTCAGCACTCTCCAGCCAACGTTCTGGTCGATATTTGTTTGCATCTTCTCCGAAAACCGCCTTGTCTCTGTTTTGAGCAATTGGACTAATCCCTATAACGTAGTCGGCCGGAATATAATGCCCATCTATAGTGATACCACCCTCAGGAGCATATCTCAAAAGCTGGTAGACAATTGAAGGGAAGAGCCTCAAGGACCCCGTGACGACTGCCTTCAGATACGGCATTTCTTGCGTTTCGTTGTAGTTCACGGGCCCAGAGAGGGCTTTTTCCTTGTAGAAACTGTCGATCTCCTCCTGCAATCTCCTGTAAGATTCAGGATGGGTGCCAAGATAGTAAAGACAGCTTCTCATCGCGACCGACGTTGTGTCTGCTCCGGCACCTCTATTTAGTCTTGTTATTTTCATTCCTAAGAACACTAAGGCAGGGATACAAGCTCACATGATGTTCATCGATTCAATAATAACATCTCCATCCGTCGCTGGTGCAGTCCCGTCGAAGGATTTCATTTTCAAGAAATGAGAAAGCATATCTTCGCGCTCAGCTCCATCCTCGCCATGCCTTCGCGCGGCCACTCTCGTCTCAGTCCACTTCAGGAATGTTTGCATGCTGTCGTTAACGCCAAAGACCCTCATGATAGAAGCAACGAAAGGATTGGCTACCAGCCTGATCTGTCCTGGAAAATGCCCCAAGATGGAGGCTAGTTTGAAGCCAGAGTGAATCGTTTCGCGCATGCTGTTGACATCGGACTCGGTCCTCAAGTAGCCGAGTTGCTGGCCAAAAGCCAATTCACCAACAACGTCAAATGTAAGGAAATTGGTCTAGTCGGACATCTCTACGATATTCCTAGAATCAGCATGGTTCTTCAGCTTGGAGAAGCAGAGATCAATGCAAACTTGAATGTATTTCTCAAATCGAAGAATTGCCGACATTAAATAAGCTGCAGAGACCCGCTTACGAAGCGCCGAATGTACTTTGGGCTCTTGCTCTGCAAAAAAGGCAGTGGGCAAATTGTTGATCTTCCAAGTGCTGTACCAAGTTGTTTTCTTCGCACTTTTGCCGTGGCCGTAAAGTCGCTTCATCGCAGCCGCATCGACAACTAAGACCTCATTAGGAACAATGCAAACCACACGTCCATAGGTATTGTAAAGTTCGAGGATATCGTTATGCCAGGTCGCACAAGCGTATCGATAGCTACGCCAAAAACCTGTGAGAGCAGCCAGCCTTGGCCCTGGAATACCCGCCAGTGGATGCAAGAAGGCGCGGTAGGTGACGATCGCTAGACTAGAAAGAGCAACAATGCCGGCCACAACTCTTGGTTCCATGGTATAGATGGGTCGAATAATGTGACTGGCTTTATCATCTACAAAGTCGAAATGTATTTACCACATCGTATGATCTAATTGTCTGTTCTTGGGGGTGGGTTCGGCTTAGACCAAACAATACTAAGGAACTTGGGGCATTACCAAAGTTGACGTAATCAATGATGGGAAGCGTACTACAATGATGAGAGCCTCCTTGGAATAAGGTATTGAACAAAAAGCCACCTCAGCTAAATGATTCAGCAGTTGACATAAATAAATCAAGTGATATAAGACATGAGACCGCAAGTGAGAAGGGGGGAACTGGGGTTCCATACCCCACACTCGCACCACATACCCACAGCACTTTATCATCCTCTCCGGTGTTTCTAGTGTCTCCAGACGGAGATACATACTCCGAACTTTTCCCTATCTCTTATTACTTAACCAACCCAGGGCTGGGTTGATTTAATTTTGGTGGTGGTAGAATAAGGCGGTCATAAGATATAGGGGCTGGGTTGGTTTATTTTCAGGGCTGGGTTAGTTTATAAAAATAAGTAGGAAGGAGGTTATATAAGAAGTTATAAATATTAAGAAATAGTAAACTATATACAGCGATTCCAACCCTATTCTTAGAATCATGAAATTCGAAGTTAGAGGTATATTATAATTATTTATACTTATTCTTATAGTTTTAGTATTCGTCGCTCTTAAGCTTAGATAACCTAGGTAGGCTTATATATACAGGGGTTCATATTATACAAGAAGAAGAGAAGATATATAGAGGACAGAGTCTATATTAATATTATATTTAGAGTAAATAATTATCTAAGTAATAAAAGCAACCAAGCTATAAACTAGTCAAGCTATAAACAATCAAGCTATAAACTACTAAGCTATAAACGATCAAGCTACGAATAACTAAGCTATAGATAACCAAGCTATAAACAACTAAGTAACCAATAACCAAGCTATAAACTAACTATAGACTAGTTCAACTATCTACCAATATTTAGAGTTATAGTCTATAAGAAGTATCAATACACTATATTACCTAGTAAGATCAAGGTCTACTTTAGTATAGATAGTCTATATAGATTTAGAAAGGAGGAGTGGTAAAGGATTATAGACTAGATTAAGTATATTATAGGATTAATTCCTAATTGAGATATTCTAGCCTAGAATCCCTTCCTATTCCTAGTAGATATATCAGAGCCTATTCAAGTATTATTACTATTATAGACGAATAGACTACGGTATATATTCTATAGTATTAATAACTAATTACTATACTAGTATATCTATAAAGATATATAGAAAATATAAAGGTATTATAAGATAGAATATAACTAGGAGAATCTAAACAAGAAAGGATGGCCGAAGAAGAATACTAGCTAGGTTATAATATCTATACTATAGTAGAGTAGGGTATAATACTAGTAGTTTTTTATCCAAGGTCCAAAGTTAAGGTATTTCAAGATCGGTAGGAGAGTTAAGAGCTAGAGTAGTCTCCAGAGTAGCCCCTAACTCAAGAGTATATAGGACAGGATAGAGAGAGTGATTAATAAGGGCTGGAACTAAGTCTAGGTAGCCCAATATCGGAAGATCAAGACTATTAATAAATCTCTCAAGCTAAATCTATAGTTATGATTTATAGGATAGGCCTAGTACCTAGCCTAGTTTAACCCTATAGAATTATATTAGTTAGTTAGGCTAATTAACCAGGACAACGAAGCTAAGCTATATATTATCTATAAGGTATTCAATAAGATAATTTAAGATAGATAGGGTATTACTATTAAAGGTATTATTAGAAAGGTAGTACTAGTTGAGGCTAACTAAAAGGAGCGAGGGAAAAAACCTAAGAGGTTATTYAACTATAAGATAAAGCTAGGTACTTTTCGGAAGTATACTACTATTTAGAAGTAGCTCCTTAGCTATATCGTCTACTATAAGGACCTAGAAGAGGATAAGCGACCTTATTTCAAGTTAACTATATAGTAATAGGCCTATCTTGATATATTAATAGAAGTTATAGATTAGTTAACTAATTACTAAGAGGAAGAATAATACTATAAGGATGAAATATATTAGTACTTCCGGGATAAAATCCAGAAAGTATTACTATAGCTCTATATTACCTTACTTAATTATAACCTCATTGATAATAAATACTAGAGTATAGTTATTAGTAGTCTAGCTATTCTAGGTATCCGAGAAGACAAGGGCTAGGAGATACCTAAGGATTATACTCCTAAACTCTCTACTATTATTAAGCTTACTCGGTTAATAGTTATCCAGAAGGTATATTAAGCCTAGTAAGCTAGTATTACTCAGAAGCTGACCTAGTAGTAGAGCTAAGAAGAGGCCGAGGAGTAGAGCCCGAGCTATATCAAGCTTATATAAGGGATATCTCATTAATTCATGATATTAATAGGTAAGTATAGGAAGCCAACTCCAATAGATTGGATATTTAAGGCCTGAACCTATAGTCTCTATATCCAATATAATACTACTACCGAAGGGACTATATAATAGAAAGGGGATACTCTCTTATATTAGGGAGTCCAATTCTATATAGAATAGGTCCGGAAGATAGTATATAGACTAGTAAGCTAGGCCCAGGGCCGGTTGATTACTAAGTTACTAATATTATAGATAGATTTATACTATTAGATCTAGGGTATACCTCTACCTAAAATCTACTAGGATAAGATCTAGGATAACCTTACTAAATAGAGTATTGGATAGTTATTCCTTAAAGATCTCTGGAACTAATTCTTGATTAATAGTATAGAAGGTTCTAAATAGCTAGTAAAGAGGGTTATAAGTAAGCCAGCCTTATAGAGGGATATACTATAACCTGAAAGATCTAGTTAACTAATCCAATGGTACCGGAAGGCTGTCCAGGAGTATAGGTATGAATTCGAGGTATTCTAAGAGGAGTTACTACTTCTTATATATATTACTAGTAGCTAGGTTACTTATATAACTAAGATTATTAGGATCTGATACTAGAATACTAGGAATAGTAGGGTTTAGAATATCTTTATCAAGGATAGCTTAGTCTATTTTATA
Organism: Pezicula radicicola; assembly: GCA_003008705.1. Lineage (NCBI taxonomy): Eukaryota > Fungi > Ascomycota > Leotiomycetes > Helotiales > Dermateaceae > Pezicula > Pezicula radicicola. The sequence goes on along the minus strand of PDUO01000107.1, from coordinate 6,586 downwards.
ACATTGTATTATAAAGGGTATAAGTTAAGTAAGTAGATCAAGGTTATTTAGTACTTCTTACCCGAAGAGGTTAGGGAGCTACTTATATATTTCCTTTAGTTTATACTACTATTCTATAAAAGTATATAGATTATAAGTAGTAATACTATAGAGCTGAGTATATTTATATAGGGACCTGGGCTAACTAAAGAAGTAGAGGATAATACTAGAATAGTAATATCTTACCTTATCTATAAGAGTAGTTTAGACAATAAGAGCCCTCCTTCTAAGTAACCCCTAAAGATATAGGTATCTAATCAACTCCGGAAGATCTTCCAATATAAGTCTATTGAATAGATAGGTATTAGGTTGAATATTAGTCTATAGAGGTAAGCTATAATTACTATTAGTCGGAAGTATCTATAGGATATCTTTTAGGATAAGGATAGACCTAAGATACTTAATAATAACTACTTCGATAAGGATAATCCTGAAGGAGATAGTCTATAGGATCTATAAACTAGCTATAGTACCTATACTACCGGTATAGTTTATACTTACTTAATATCCAAAGGCTGATTTAAGACTCTAAGCTAGCGAGAGTAGTTTCAGAAGATTAGCTAGGAGTAGTACTAGTTTCTTGGCTTCTGCGTTAAGTAGGACTAAGTTGGTAGCCTCTTTGGATAAAAGTGGAAGTAAAGCCTATAGGAGAGAGTCGATAAAGAGGTCTAGGTATAATAGTAGAAGAAGCTATAAATAGTAAATATCCACCATAGGTTAGGGCTTATCCTTAGTCCCTATAGTCTATTTCGCGGTAAACAAGAGATAGCTCTAAAGGCTATTATACAGGGAGAGAGTCCTGTAGTCGCTATCATGGGTACAGGGTACAGGAAGAGCCTCTTATTCATGTTACTAGCTATTCTTATACCCGAGGGAACTAGTATTATCATTACCCCATTAACCTCCCTACAAGGAAACCTCCAGGAATAATATAAGTAAGCCAAGATCCGTAGTATCGAGTGGAGAAGCCAGGATCTATATAAGACTAGTTCTCTAGTCTTTATTATACCCGAGTCAACTATAACCAAGACCTTTACCAACTATATTAGTTGGCTATACTATATATATTAGCTTGACTATATCGTTATTAATGAATACTAGATAATCTTAGATAGTACCCCCTAGTTCCGGCCGAAGCTATAACAACTAGGCGAGCTAGCCCTTAAGGGAGTCTAGATAGTATATCTAACTATAACTCTACTACTATAGGATAAGAAGGAATTCTATAATTTAACCTATATCCTATAAGGGTTCCAGCCTATCTATAGCTGGACTATATAGCCCAATATCCGGTATCAGGTATAGAAGGTTGAGATTAGTACTCCTCTATATACTAGCTCTAGAAATAATACTCAAGAGTAAGGCCTTAGTCCTCGGCTCGAAGCTACAATTAAGGAAGTTATCGTGACCAAAGCCCTCGAATATCCTATACCTATAAAGATTATAATCTATTATAGTAGTAAGAAAGGAGCTAATAAGCTTACTTACGAGTTAGGCTATAATACTTACTATTATAATATTAATAGCTAAGATAGGAAAGTATAATAACTCAAGAGGTAGATGAATAATATATCCCTCTACCCAGAGAGTATTAGTAGTTAGGTTATTATAGCTATAAATACTCTCGGACTTAGGATTAATATCCCTGATATCCGGGTTATTATTTATATTAGTATTATCTAGTAACTAAAAGACTATACCTAAGAGAGTAGCTAGGCTAGGCGAGATAGCCAGAGTAGTAAAGCTATTATTATCCTCCCTATTGAATATAGGATCCTGATCAGGCTTACCCTACAGAGTATAGAGAGTAGACCTAATATCCAGGAGTTTATTAGTAGTACTAGGTACCGGCGAGYTATCTTAGACTAGGTTATAGATGGCTTCGATCACCAGAGATATAAGGTAGATAAGGAGTACTATGATATATACCAGGACTATATAGATTAGGCTCCGAGAGGCTAAGAGGAAGAGGTAGAGGATACTATAGTAGATGAAATCTTCTAGTTCTAATA
>PDUO01000104.1:0-90115 GCA_003008705.1 Pezicula radicicola | reverse complement strand
TAATAATAGTATATATATAAATTAATAAGAATATAATACTTTATAGTATAATAGTTTTATAATTATAAGAATTATTTAAATATATTTATAAACTTCTTATATATTATATTAATTAATAGATCTTATAAACTATATTTAATTCTTAGGTTTAAAAAATATTATAAGCTTTATATTAATTATAAAGTTAAACTAAAACTTATATATACTTATATTATATATAAAGATTATATAATACTAAGAAATTATCTAAGTTAGTTTAATAGTTTTTAAGATATTAATAATTAAAGTTAGAATCTATAAGGTCTTATAGCTAGCTATAGAGGACTTTAATAGTTAAAATAGTTCTAAATTACTTAAACTACTTTAAACTAGTCTAAAGTACTTAAACCTACTAGTATCCTTTAAACTAGCTTAAGTCTAGTTTAATACTAGTTTAACTCTAGTCTAAGTACTTATAAGAGAGTATCTAAGTATAGAACTTATTTCTTAAGATATAAAACTAAATATATTTAATTAGATTTAAATTAAATAAATAAAAGGACTAGTCTATAAGTAGTATACTTATATTCTTAAATTATTTTATAACTTTATAAAAAATATATATTTTTACTTTATATTATATAAATATAATATTTAGTTTTTATTATTTAATCTTAAAGTACTTTAATATAATAATAATAAGAGTAATTAAACTTTTTTAATTTAAAGTTTTAATTAAGAATATAAAGATCTATTATATATTATAATATAATTATATACTATAAATACTCTATAGTTATAATAGTCTTTAGTAATTATTAAACCCTTATAATTATAATTATTACTTTTATATATAACTTTAGTTATATTAGTTATATAACCTTAGTTTTTATATTATATATTTCCTTATTAGAAATAGTATATATTAGAAGCTAAATTAATTAAATTAATTAAATAAAGAAAGAGAAAACTAAACTAATAGTTTTTTAATTATAAACTAGTTTCTAGTTTAAAAAGATTAAGTAGGAATAATAAGATTTAATTAAATAAACTAAATAAAGTAATTTATATAATTATATACTTATAATATATATAGTATTTTATTTTATATAGTATTTTATTTTATATAGTATTTTATTTTATATAGTATTTTATTTTATATAGTATTTNTAGTATTTTATAAATAAAGTAAAACTTTTCTAACTTAGTAGTTTATATAACTTAGACTATACTAAATATAATAGTCTTTATAACTAGCTTTTTATATATAAATAACCTCTCTTTCTTAGTAGATAGATAACTTTAAATTTAAGTTTTTAGTTTTATATATATATTATTATCTCTATTTTACTTATTACTTTATTTAATACTTCCTTTACTTTATACTATAGTATATAATAAACTATATCTATTTTATTTACTTAATCTATTTTACTCTATACTTATAGTCTATAATCTAATAGTTTCTATATACTTTTCCTCTTCTAAGCCTTTAATTTTAATAGAGTTTAATATATTTATATTAATAAAAGTAAGTTTATCCTTAGAGGTCTTTAAAGACTCTCTATTAACTATCTCTTTAAATTTTCTATAGTAGTAAGGATTATTATTAGTTAATTACTTATTCTTATATAGATTTAAATTAAAACTATTTATATACTCTAAGTATTTATATAATATATCTATTAGAAATATAAAATACTAAGTAAATAAGTAATATTATAAGTAATATTATAATATAGTATAATTTTATACTATAGTAAATTATATACTATAAGTACTCTATAGTTATAGTAACCTTTAGTAGTCTCTAGTCCTCTATAACTAAAGTATTATATTTATAAATAACTTTAGTTATAGTAATTATATTACCTTAGTTTATATATTATATATTACCCTATTAGGTATACCTTATACTATAAGTTAAATTAACTAAATTATATAGATAAGGAAGGAGATAATTAAACTAGTTTATAGTTTAATAGGAAAGATTACTAGTTTAAGTAAAAATAGTAAGATCTAATTTAAATAAACTAAATAAGATAATCTATATAAATAATATATATAGTATTTTATATAATACTTTATCTTACTAGTATTTTATATACTATTTTATTTTACTAGTATTTTATAATAAAATAAAACTTTCCTAACTTAGTAGTTTATATAACTTAATTTATACTAAATATAATAGTCTTCATAACTAGTCTTTTATATATAAATAACTTTAAATTTAAATCTTTAGTTTTATATATTATCTAATACTAAAAGAATTAAACTAATCTTACTATAATATAATATACTAAGTAATTATCTTAGTTTATCTATTACTATTAGATTAGATTTTATATTAGCTTATATTAATACTAATTAGTAGATATATATATATATATATTAATAAATATTTAAAAACTAAAGTATTAAATTAAATTAATTACTTTATATAACTAATCTATTAAGTATACTATAAAGACTCTAAACCCTTTATAAATATACTCTAAATACTATATAAATATATATATAATAGAAGAATAGAATAATAAGATAGTATATTAGAGAGATAGAATTAAGATTAAAAAGATTAAATTAAAGAATATATTAGAATATACCCTTATAAAGGCCTATATTTATAAAATAAATATTAATATTAATATTAACCTCTAGGAAATCTTCTAAGAAGATTTTAAACACTAGATAAAAGAGATATTTATTAGTCTTAAAATTAAATTACTTTTAACTCTTTATAAATAACTATATATAAATAAAGTTTTTATTCTATAGAATAATAATAATATTTTACTAGTAGATATACTTATTATTACTAGGAATATAGTATACTATTAAGGTTCTATAAGTAAACTAAGTAACTAAGGACTATTTATATTATAGTATTTATTTATATTCTATATTATTATTAATCTATTAATTAAGTTATTATAATATTATTTAATTCTTCCTATTCTCTTATAAGTATACTTACTCTAGTAATTCTAATAATTATAATATTAATAAAAGAATAATAATATAAATAAACTAATAAGGAACTTATATTAATATATAAGGAAATAATACTAAGAACTAAAGAACTATAAAGTTATATTAATAATAACTACTTATATAAGTCTTTTAAATTAAAACTATCTAGATAATCTAATAGATCTAAATATCTAGTAGTTATCTATTAGATCTAGACTTTAGTATAAATAAGTACTAGTACCTTTATCTCTAAGTAACTCTCTTATAAATAACTAAGATACTAAGAACCTTTTAAACTTTCTAATAGTCTACTATAGTACTCTAGAACTTTAGAACTTATAGATATATACTAGAGAGATTATTACTATAGTTAAGATATATATAAACGAGTAAAAGTATAATAGAGTTAATAAAAGCTTTAACTATAAGTTAAGAATATTTTATAATATTTATAAAATATTTAATTTATTATTAAAGATTTTTATATATAAAACTAGAACCGTAAAGTCTTAAATTATATTATATTATATAAATATTTATTCTTAATTCTCTATAATAGAAATAACCTATTTATAATAGGATTTTTATTTTATAAGAATAATCTCTTATATATATATTAAGAATAAGAGGATTTAAATACTAGTCTTATATAAGACTTAGTAATTTATATTCCTTTAATCTTTAATAAAATAAAGAACCTCTATAAGAGGATTTATAACTATAGTCTAATCTAATACTAGTATCTATAGACTACTAAAGATTTTACTTAAGTAACCTACTAGTTTAAAAAAAAAAATTTATACTTCTTACTAATAAGTTCAATAAAGTACTAATTTAGCTTTTCTTATAGTAAATATCTAATTAAGTATACTACTTATATATAGTTATATAACTAATAAGATAGTATATAATAATATAAGTCTACTCTCTCTAAAGATAACTTCTTATAGAACTTATATATTTAGAAATTACTATAATATAGACTTAATAGAGAGTTATAAAGTAAATATACTTCTTTATAATAGTATATTCCTTAGTTAAGAATAAGACTATACTTATATACTAAAACTTAAGGATAGATACCTTTATATATAAATAAGACTATAATACCTATTATAGATAATATAATTATATAGTTATAACTACTAAAGTCTATATATTATATAAAAATAGTATACTAGTAGATAGCTATATAAATAGACTAAATACTACTACCTTTATACTTAGTAAAGTCTAATTATAGGGACTTAGGCTAAAGGGCTTTTATACTCTCTAAGTAGTAGGAATAGGGGATAGGGAATACTTATAGAGACTAATATAACCTCTATATAGATATATAGTTATTACCTCTAAAATACTAATTAATAATACTCTAGGCTTATAACCTATTAGGTTATATACTATAAGTATAAGGTAAAATAGGGTAGGTAGGTAAGTAAGGTAGGTATAGCCTAAAGTATACTATAAATATAGGGTAGGAGGAGTATTAAATAGAGTTTAAGATAGGTAAGTAGGAAATAATAATATATATAACTAAAGACTTAAATTTAAAGATATCTATCTACTAAGAAAGAGAGGCTATTTATATATAAAAGGCTAGTTATAAAGACTACTATATTTAGTATAGACTAATTTATATAAACTATTAAGTTAGGAAGGCTTTACTTTACTTATAAAACACTAGTAAAATAAAATAAAATAATATAAAATAAAATAAAATATATATTATAAGTATATAGATATATAAACTACCCTAATAAGTAGTTTATACGAATTACCTTATTTAGTCTACTTAATTAGACATCACTATTCCTACTTAAATAAGTAGTCCTTCCTTCTAAACTATAAACTAGTTTATAACTAGAAAACTACTAGTTTAGTTTTCTCCTTCCCTATCTATTTAATTTAGCTAGTTTAGTATCTTATATATACTATTCTAAATAAGGAAATATATAATACAGAAACTAAGGTTATATAACTAATATAGCCGGAGTTATATACGAAAGTAGTAAATATACTGTACTACCTATAGGTAGGGTGCTTGAACCAGGCTTAAACCAGGCTTAAACGAGGCTCCAAGCGGCTCTAAGCCCGCTCTAACCTAGTTTAGTATAGGCTTCGATCCGATCTAAGCTGTTTCAAGCCTAGCTCCGATCTAATTGGAGCTAGTTCCACTCTCTATGTAGCGTCTATAAAACCTTTAGATACTCCGATCGGTTTAAGGTTTAATAAGGATTAATTATTTACCTAGAGACTTTTATCTATAAGGTACTAATCCTATAATTATAATAGTCCCCTGGGGGTAGTTTTTAGTAAAATATCTAAATCTTCTATTAGATCTTTTTTAGCGTTGTTGTTTATAGAGCTATAAGCTAAGCGAGTTTAGTTATATAATTTAAAAATAAGATAAAAGTTTTATTTTTATTAATTCTTATTAGTATTAATTAGTCTATATATTATATATATTAGTTTAGATTAGTTTCTTTTAATTAGATAGGTTATAAGAGGTTTATAAATTAAAAACTAATAAGTCTTATAATTAGCTTATTAATGTTAAGATACTATTATTCTATAGAATATTCTTTAATAAGTAACTTAGTTAATTAGATAAGAATATATTGTTGTATTATATAATATAATTACGTACTATAAATACCCTGTAGCTATAGTAATCTTTAGTGGTCACTAAAGCCCTGTAATAATATTTACTACTTTTGTATATAGCTCCGGCTATATTAGTTATATAACCTTAGTTTCTGTATTATATACTTCCTTATTAGGAATAGTATATATAAGACACTAAACTAGCTAAATCAAATAGATAGGGAAGGAGAAAACTAAACTAGTAGTTTTCTAGTTATAAACTAGTTTTTAGTTCATAAGGAAAGACTACTTGTTTAAGTAGGAATAGTAAGGTCTAATTAAGTAGACTAAATAAGGTAATTTATATAAACTACTTATTAGGGTAGTCTATATAACTATATACTTATAATATATATTTTATATTATTTTATATTATTTTATTTTATTAGTATTTTATAAGTAAAGTAAAACTTTCCTAACTTAGTAATTTATATAAACTAGTCTATACTAAATATAGTAGTCTTTACAACTAGCCTTTTATATATAGATAACCTCTCTTTCTTAGTAGATAGATATCTTCGAATTTAAGTCTTTAGTTCTATATATTATTACCTCTTACTTATCTATCTAGTAACTCTATTTAATACTCCTCCTACTCTATATTTATAGTATACTTTAGGCTATACCTATCCTTCCTACCTACCTACCCTATTTCACCCTATACTTATAGTCTATATCCTGATATATATTATAATAGTTTATCCTTTATATATATACTACTTAGATACTATACTATAAGTACTTAAACTAAAGTTAATCTAGATTTAAACTAGTTTAGAGTAATTTATATTATATATTATATTTTTATATTTTAATTACTTAGGTTAGATAAAGGTTATCTAGTCTTATATCCTAGTTACCTAGGTATACTATAATAAATAATTATATACTATAATACTCTATAGTTATAGTAACCTTTAGTAAGTAGTCTCTAGTAGCTTAAAATATAAAGTATTACTTTTATATATAACTTTAACTAAAGTAATTATATAACCTTTATTTATATATTATATATATACTTCTCTATTAGATATAGTATATATTATAAAATAAACTAACTAGAAGGAATAAATACTACTAATAACCTAGTTTATAGTTTAATAGAAAAGACTATTAGATTTAAGTAGAATAAATAAAGTAGTTTATATAAATTTACTATTAGTTATTAGCTTTCGCTTAGGGTCCTTCTAATTTGTATTCGCTCTTAGTTTCTAATTTCGTTTAGGCTCTTCTAAGTTTTTATAGTATACTACTTCCTAAAAGGCCCAATCTTAACATCCTCCGGGCTAGGTTCGTGTACTCCTACCATTTTGAACTCAGTGAGTAGGGACGCGCTACACAACACCTAAAGCATGTTGTGAACCTAGAGCTTAGCCTATTGTCGCAAGCAGAAAGGCAGAGGGTCTTTGAGGCTACCTAATCTTATACTTACTATTGTCGCCGTGTTTACCGATGCCGCCGGAATACTACTTGCTTTTGCAGACAGAAACTTAGACTTGAATTCGTGTTACTCGTTAACGAAGTTATTCTTCAGGTCCCACATAGCCTAGAAGCCTTCATTACGGCCTTCGTTGTTGATTGCCTAGGCTGCCTTGCGCGTCGTCTCACTTGCAACGGACCGGTGAATACAAGCTTAAAGGCACTATAGTCATTTGTTCTAGAGCTGATCGCAACTGCTGAGATAGGAATGTAGTCGCTGCGAAATAAGTCTCTGTTCTGAGCGGCGTAGTCTGCGGACCTAGACACTGTTAAGGAGATGCGGTATCGATGTCCGGTAAGCTGCAACGTTGCGTTGATGTTGCTGTACAGACCCACGACTACAGGAATTGACGCGGCGACGGACTTGACTCGTCTCATGTAATGACCTGGGAAGTCACTGTCAAACATATTTTCGCTAAATAAGAAGGGTTGTAGTGCCCTTGAGACGGAGCTTGAGGAGCGCCAAGGGATCTAGTTGCCTTAGGGACACTGTCTTGGTGATATCAAAGTCATCGTGAGAATCTTGATATGTTGATTCAAGCCTTTTCAGATCCAGATAGAGGTGGTCTGCACTGAGTAGCCCATCATGCGATGCATCCCAGTAGCCTCCCTGGCGAAGTAGCATGATCTTCTGACCCTGCTCGAAAGAGAGAGGCTCTCGGCCTTGCGTGCCGCGCTGATTGTCATGGTGTAAGCCTGGTAATAGAGATTTTGAATGTTCTTCTCCATCCAACCATAGAGTTGCTCGTTGGAATATTTGATGCGATACCAGCCTTCAATCTGGACTGCTTCTTGGATCTCCGACTGCCGGAGTTCGATTTCTCTTTGTACTGCCTGCACCTTGACCCTTTGGATCTCGATTTGCTTGTCGATAGCCTTGATCTCTCGGCCACGCATATTCGCTTGTAGTCAACACTCCTGAAGTTGTCTAGTGAGCTGTGCCTTGCGCGAAGCTCGACCTGCTTCATCCCCTGCTATCATAGCCATAATTTTCAGATACGTTGATCCTGCTGAGACTGCAGCACCAAGGTTTGAGCCTCCGGCGGCAATACTGGCAGCAACACCTACAGGAGCTGCATTCGCCTCGAACTCGGGAACAGCGAATAGAGGAGCAACCAATTCATCGATACCGGCGGCAATGAAGCTTAAGACCCCAGCAGCCTCTGTTATGTCCATTTCCATCTTCTCAAATGAGGACATGCGTAGATCATCTTTAGTGGGTGTGTCGATGTCCTGACGGAGGTCATTCCAGGGATCCTTTGATGACGAGATCAGTGATGGAGGCTCGCCAACAAGGGCGAGGTAGAATGCAAGTTGCGACATTTAAGAGTCGCGATTTATTAACAGCGAATCAATCGTCTGTTCGGCTGCCAAGAGGTTGGTCTGCTTGATATCAAGCGTCTTCCTTTGAATAGCCGTTGCATGTCGTGCTCGCAAGGCGGCGAATGTTTCGCCTTCAACGGCAGAAAGCAGACGCTCACCAAGGCCACGGAGCTCGTTACACAGATCCATTGCCTGGCGTAATAGGAACTCAAACCTTTGACGCGGCAGGTGCGTGTCTTGGTCGCCGAGGACAACACCTAAGGTATCGGATATATTAAGGCCTTGACTGCTCAGGGCCATCAAAGCGCCTAGGTTGATCGAAGGCTCAATAAGCGCATATGTGGACAGGGCGACCCTGGATGTCCAATGAGTTGCGGATGTTAAAGAGGCGCTCAATTACAAGACTTCGCATCTGCTTAAACTTGGGGTTAAGCGGCACACAGAAGTACGTCGTTCGCAAATAGCAAACTATCTTATTCCTATGCAAGCCCGTTCCCGAGCCGCCTCTGACTGCTTCGAGCTTGGGAGAGAATGAGACACCAAGCTCTAGCTTGATATCTTCCTTGTCTAGATCGTAGAATGTAGATAGTTTCTCCTCCCCCCCCCCCAACTTAGGAATACTAGGTGGTGTAGGGCCGAGAATATGCGAAGCCTCGATATATCGCTGAATTGCTAGAGGCAAGCTCTCAAGGGTGCCGCGGCGGAAGTGAACATCACCAGCAATGAGTATTTCGGCATACTCCATCACGATCCACTTCATGTACCTCTCTGGTCGACCGCGCGCCGTCGCATGTACTAGGGCGCCGTGTGTTCGCCGCTCCATAATAGCTAGATTGAAGTCTTTGTCCTTGGCAATGTCAGCAGGCTTGATGTTGGCGCCATGCTTCTGGCCAATCTTGCGGGCTATGTCTTGGAAAGGTGGGAACCTCCAGCAAGACACTTTATTCTCGGTCTTTGCATCCTCGGATTTTCTTCTTCTTAAGACCAGAGGGCCCTGCGATATATCGTTGAAGCTGTACATCGAATGGAGACCGATCTCCCAGTTATACAGCGCTGTTGGCTTTGTCAACTCGTGATAAGTGAGACTCACATCAACTTCTTTGTTGGGTTTGGGAACTGGTGGGCTGTACTGTATAGTAAGTACGTTCAATACACTGTGAAGAGGGTCCACTCGAACGGCTGCCGCACGCATTAGCATGTGCGAGAAGGTCTATGTCCTTGTCAAGGTCAGCCTCCTTCAGTCTCTAAGACGTATGATCAACTTCTTGGGCATGTTAAAGTAAGTGACGCTTGTGCTATCATTCTACTGGGCGCGCTTAGCACAAGACTAGTAGGACCTTCTTCACTTCCGTAAGACAGCGTCCACGAGACCGACTTGGTCTGCCTGCTCTTTCCGGCGGATGAGTTGAGATCTGCGAAAGCCCTAGGAAGCTAATAGAATGGTTTCTTCTCTGCTGCCACAGACAGGTATCCCCGGTAAGAGTTTTCCGAAGTTTGCCTGAGTTTCTTGCTGGAACGTCGAGCCGTATAACTGGTCCGTCAAGTCAAACGTAACATCAGCTTTAGAAAGCGAGATCATCTGGTCTTCATAGAAGGAGAACTCTCCACACCTTTTATAAGTCTAACTCTTATCTTAATTCTGACACTCCCACTGCAAGAGCGAGGAGATGATCAATTGCCATGATGGCTTACAGACCGCAAAGCTCATCAAAATTGCGCACACTTGCGGGACGATCAGCGTTATCATAACTCTTGTACTTGATGTCAATGACATCTTTTAGCCGGCCTTTATCCCATCCTGCACAAGCAGAAAGCTCGGAAACAATTTCCTTCTTGTTGAAGCCTGTAGCTCTTGAAAGCCATACCAACAGGGTGATGGGGCTGTTGTTGTCTAACACTAGTGTAAAGTCCCCCCTGAAATAGATATAGTTTTAGAGCTTAGATAGAAGGTCGAACGTAGGTGCGTTGAAATCTATTATTAGAATGTGTCTAATTGCAATTTTGGGGGTGCCAAAGTAGTCCATTTCCTCAACCGAGAGCTGGTACGTCTGACATATACTAGCTACGTGCTTAACTGCAGCCATGATGGCGTTGGTAGCCTTTGCCTTTTATGCCGGCAGCAGCATCTCGTCTGTGAACTGTGAAATCATAAACCTCGGTGTTTACCACAGCAGCTGAGATGCCGGAAAATTACCCGCAAGGTGATAAGTCTGGCCGCTTGCTATCGGAAAAGGCTTCCAAGTGCTGTCTGCGGCGTTGAAGGTTATTAAAATGCCATTAACGGTAAGTGTATGAGTTACTTAAGTGAAGGAAGCGGGACTTTTCTTCGGATAAGATATTGTGAAGGTGTCAGTGGCGTTAGGCGTAAAGTACGCATCCAGGGTTGCAGCGGCAGCAGTCGTTGGCTCACTCAATTTCTGGAGAGTAGCTAATACCGACTCCTTTCCTTTATTATCTTGAATGGGTAGCTTAAAGATACCCAAGAGTAAGATAGGAGTTAATCTCGTGTCAAGATCTGGCATAAGACTTTGGACCGTGTTGAAAACGAGCGTCTCTATGAGTTCCTGAATAATTGTCGGGGAGGAGAGTTTGACAAATGCACTCTGCCTGTCCCACTTAAGGAGCTCATCCCTGATGAGATCAGCCTTATTGTCGTCTATTAAGGTTGTTTCTGGGGCAGTACTGGCGTTATTTACCAGTACAGCGTTAAGAAAGCCAACAACCTTCATAAAACACAACACTTATAGGTAATATTATATATTGTAAGAACTAAAGATTAGGCTATCTACAGGCTGTCTAGAGCCCTTAGGGAGTCTATCCTCTAGCGATATCGGAGTGTAAGAGTTTAACAATATAGTAAGGTTATATTATAGTATAAACCTCTTGTTTTAACACTTCTACTTATTTCAATATCACTAGAGTTACTGGGCCATTTGCCGGAGGCCACAATGGCTTTGTTAAGCTCGGACAGATCCGTGAAGGTCATTTTCGTTGACTGAATCTGTGTACCTGTTTTCAAAACATTAGTTACTCTTTGGGAAACGAGGTCCTCTTTGAGATGTTCGCTTACCTTCAATAAATCCTATGACTACCTTTGTAGTAGCGGCATTAAAAGTGCGGGCTGCACACTCGGAAACATAGTCAGAACTTGGTCCGATCTCTGTAAACAGCAACGGGAAGGAGTTCCGGATTCCCTAAGCGCCATGGGAGAGAGCGGATAAAGTCCGTAGCCCGTCCCTCATAGAGGTTGCTGTATCAGCGGCATCATCTGAATCGTCAAGTAGGCTGTGTAGGGTGTCTACTATCCAGCCCCCGTCAAGAAGTCTCTTCTATTCCTTGATGGCAGAGAGCACAGCAGCAGGGCTTTCTAGTGGTCTCTTCGACCCGCCAAAGAAGAGCTTGAAGAAATTTTTGCAATTCTTCGGAGACACTTGGAGAATCTTGCAGACCAACACATTCGGTAAAGAATGGAGAACTTATCCACGTTGAGAGACTCGCCCCTGCCGTCTAGTTTGGTGACGTGGAGCAGGTCAACGTAGCCCTCAATAGGCCACTAGAGACCCATGCAAATCGGGACGTCTTTATCTCGGATGAGAACGGGGATATTGCCGATAGCCAAAAACATGTCATTCTTGGGGGCTTCAAAAAAATATTGGAGATATGCCGGAGGGGAGGAGTAAAGAACTTGCGATAGATGAAGGAGTCAACGCCATATGTATCTATGGTGCTCCAGAGCGGCAGAAGAGAGGCTGCGTCAATGCCAGTGAGCCCACTCAGCCTCACGATAGAGGCGATGCCCTCAATCACGTATGTAGAAATGGAAAAGAAAGAGTTTGCCTTGGGTCTGTAGCCGCTCAAGGACTGCTCCATTTCGCGTGATCGCAGGGAAAATATAGTGGCATCAAGGTCCCTGGTGGTCCACTTCAGCTTGGCCTGTAGGCGCAGAATTGCTTGAAGGTTAAAGCATATCTCTTCCGTGAGGTCCTTGAACGGGGGTTTAGATAAGCTCGCAAGGAGCAGCAGATCATCAAGAGAGTTTTTGAATTCGCTAGAGCCTTTTATTTATTTATAATGACCAAGTCCTGGCCAAAGCACTGCGATTTAGCTAGGTCAAGAACGTCTTCAAACTCTAAGCCGGACCCCTTCATCAGCTGAGTCTTGATCGAAGACAAGCGAGTAGTGCTCGTCTCCTTAACTATTTCATCGGTAGACTAATAGCCCTATAGGGTAGCTGCCATCTAGGAAGATTCAGATTGAAATGTTGACAGGTCATTCTGGTCGGGCAATCCATAAAGCAAATCAGCAAACCAGCTCGGGAAGAATTTCTCGCCCGTGATGGCGGAGAATTCAGCCTGCTGTATTCCCAACACCTCGGCTGCGCTTTGTCGAGCAAAGACCTCATCGACGCCGCGCTGCAGCTTGCCTTTTACATCATCTTGTCCTTGTATGGCTCGAGGGATACTGCCGAGGAGGTGGTGACGCATTCTGAACGCCTCAATGAGCTCAGGCATCTGCACCTGAAAGCTGGCCATGATCTGCGTTACCTCATCACGCGGCTTCTCCTAGGGGAAGTGCATGAACGGGTACATTTGCTGTGAGATGATTTCACTGCAGACAGAGTTGATTGTGTTTCCAGACTGATAAATGGGATAATCAGCGTGGAAATCGTCCTTAGACGTTTCCCCGTCCTCTGGAATATTCCAGACCTGTATGGCTTCTCTTCCTGTAATGTCGTCGTTTGAGTCGGGACTCTGTAGTCTGTAATTGTAGTGAATGTAGCATTCGAACACTTCATTGACGAGACTGATGTATGGGATAGGAGTCTGCGAATTGGCGCATGTAAGCTGCAAGTGCTTAAGATCTGGGCGGCGCTTGTTCAGAACCTCAAAAAAGGTGGCTGTAGACTGCTTGCTATCGGCCTGCTTAAGCAAAGACATCAAGTTGACAAAGTACGCCGACAGGCTTGTAATGGAGCAGCATGCCTCGCACGCTGCATCTTCCAGCTGGAAAATGCCTGTAAAATTGTTGCTGCGCAAGGTCTTCTCTCCGTTGTCGGTGTCTTCCTTGGTGTCAGCCCCCGGTTTAACCGGAATGAAGTCTCCTCTGCGGACTTCCATCATAGTCAGCCAGAAGTGTTCATTCCAACAATCGATGCATGCGTTGTGCAGCATTGTGAAGAGCTAGCGCATTTTCCATTGCCATGTCAAGGAGGACAAATTTGTCTGTAAACCTCTTCCTACATGTTAAAAATTATTAGGTAGTTTGCCCTTGTCATCAGCTATCTTACTCTGAGCAGCGAGGAGGATCTTTGACAAGTCGAGCTCAAACCCTTTGCCGCTGTATCTAAAATACATAAAAAGCAAGAGTTTTGTCAGCTCCTATCAAAAAGAATTCCTTGGGCATGCCCAGCAAGGTTTTAATGGCCAAGAGAGACTCGGCTTAGAAGAAACTGACGCGGACTTTGCCTAAGATGTCCATATTTGGAGGACTCTTCCCCACTAATTTCTCGAATTCCGACCGCGGGAAGAGCAGTTTGGCCAAACTCTCGCCTAGAGACGGCCCTCGAACTTGTTTAACAAGCTAAGAGCAGTGTTGCTAACAATATATCGTTTATATAAAAGGTCTATGCTCTTTTATACTTAGCCGTACTCCTTATACTACTTTATAAAAGTTACTAAGACTTTTTATATCTTAATTCTTATTAAACCTACCTAAGATGATTTCTACAAAGATTAAATTTAATTATTGTTTTTTATATAACATACGTTTAAAAGCGGTATATTCTAGCTTAGCGATATAAACGATACAATATCACTATATTGTTAGCCACACTAGCTAAGAGCATATTTCCCAGTCATTGTCGCCTAACTATAATAACGATTTAGTGAAGATTAGGACGGAAATGTGCTCTGATGGGATATCGCCGGCCTGGAGGGCAGCGTCAATTGTCTTGGATCGGTCGGATTTCTCACCAGAAGTAGAGACATCATTTGTATACTTGGTTAGAATCTCATAGGGAGTCAGTGGATTGGAGGCTATAGCTTAATATTATACTTGTAAGTTTAAATTATCTTTTTATTTTACTTTTATAATACTTTTATTTTATAAATTTAAATAATTTATTTTAAGCTTTTATAAATCTAAGCTTATAATCTTTTAAAAAAGTATATAACTCGTATAATAATAAAGAGTATAAGTAAACTTAAATAGTATTTAATTAAACTAATAATAAGTAAAATAATTATATTAATTTTATTATTTTATTATTTTTATTTGGCGATTCTCATGCGCTAGTGTCTGCCACACGACAGCGTTATAGAAACCAGATGACAAAATTCGCAGCAGCACGCGATATATGCTATCGCCCAGCACAAAATGTAACGCTGGCGCTGAGAAAGGTGCCAAAACCACGGTGAGAACACGCTGCTATCTTACTTGCGGTATTACAAAGAGAGGAAGAAAGGTTCTATTTCTTGCGAAATAATAATATGAAAGAAAAAAAAACATAATCCAGCTCCGAGAATTATCTGTCGAAGAAATTGTAGGACGTCGGGTCTGTACTATTAACCTCATAGTCGCCTTGGCTAGCCGGCAAGAAGTGCAGCAGAAGCCCAGCCACTGCTCGCAGGGTCGATCCGAAGCAGGAATCCCCCGTTCCCGTTCCCGTCCCTATCTCGGACTTCGATCCGTTCCAACTCGTCTTAAAGAAGGATCAATGCGTATTTTGCCACGGTAACAAGAGGCTAACCTTGGAAATGCGAATGCGGAAGTTCAGTCGCGTTGCGACCATGATGGACCATGTTAAAGATGCATTAGTTAGCAGTCCAGCCACAGCACTTTTCTTCGACCAAATCCCCTCCCCTGGTTCTTTTCGCAGCCTGTTTTTGAGGGCATTCATAGCAAATGTGCCCACGCTTTGATAAGATGTCTGCTATGTGTAGTGTTTGTTGGTAGCGTGCCCCAATGTTTTAAGTGATTTTAGGCGGGGTCAGTAGTCTTTTGTTTGTGCTGGGAGAGCGTGCGTAGATGCGGAAGACCAGCTACTGAGTAGGAGCAGAGTGAGGACGATTGATGGAAGAGGAAATGGAGGTCGCCCGAACTTAGAGATATGAGCCTGTTTTGAGCAGCAGTAGAATCAGAGGTTGATTGTTTGACTGTCGAGAAGTTGGAGATCGAGGAGGTGAAGCTAGATTCTCTGTATCCTGAGATCGTTGAAATTCGGACCAGAATCTAAAATGGCAGTCTATACTAGTCAGATTCGCAGTAAGTATCCTGCCTGTCGTCGTCGCCATACCTCGCTGTCGCTGTCGCACCAAAATCACTGAAATTGACATAATTACTAAACAGAGAATAATTACTGAAATGGTACACTGAAATGGCATTTATATTTACTATAAAAACGCTATATTCGCCCTCCGCATATTCCCTGATGTTGAATCAAAGGAAGGCCACACTCGCTGTCGCTGATCACCCTATTTTGTATATGAAATTGTAACGAATCGAGGGAGGGAAGGACGCCGACCTGTACGTAACAATATATTCGTCATCGATCATCCTGCAGGTTTTCAAGTAAGTCCGAGATTTCTTTGATTATCGCCTTGTACCCATCATCATTTTTGTCATCAAACTTGACCATATCATTATGATTAGTAGAAATGGTCATCGTTTACTCCATCGGGACGCCTAAGCTGGCCGACTCATCATCGACAATCCGTTGAAAGGTCAGCAAGTTCAATTCCCTTTGCCCAACAAGAAAACTCACCTTTCCAATCTCGGTGTACTCGATGCCTTCAAAGAATGAGACAACTCTGATATCCCTTAGACTCTGGAACGTAAACTGCAGTACATCTACTATCTCCGCTCCGCGAGATAGGGCGGCAATAGTGTCACCTGGACCGCTTGTCGAAATGAGCTTGGCAAGTTTAGTGGTAATCGAGTTCCATTTATCTTTGTCACCTCCGTGATGTGGTGTTCCGGCGAAGATAATGCCCTTAGTATTATCCGAGATACAACCGAGGTTTCCCTTCTGCAGTGCTCCATAGCTTTTTGACGTAGCTAGAGCCTATTGTTATTCAAGGAACGTTAGCTAAACCTGGAAGGCTAAAAGATGAAGCATAAGAAATAGGCTCTCCATGATTCGCAAGAGCACTTACACTTTTGACAATAAGGCCTCCAAGGCTGTGAGCGACAAAAATAATGCGCCGGCCGGTCTCTTCCCTCACCGACCAGAGGTCCTCAAGTAGGTCCATGGAAAGGCGATTCAAGTTATCCTTTGAAATGGAGCTAGCAAAGAAATTCTTAACAGCAGTATTGAAGCTCCACTGTAATATTAGATGTCAGCGAAGATTTGTAATTTAGCAATTCGGAGCATCCTGAGTTGTGACTGAGAGTATGCGGACATGTGGAAGGCTTATTGGCAATAAATCTCTGGGCCACATGATTTCGCCTTTAGTCCATGTGCCGATCTGGTATCCTCCAAGGTCATGTATAAAGACAATGCTACGCAAGATCAGTACTAGTTCGGGAGCCAGGGAGCGTAAGTCGTCGCATACTCAGCAACAATCTGGCTTTGACCCTCGCAGAGGACAGCCTATGCACTTCGTGAGATGATTGTTAAATTACCAGGGGCCAGGGGCTTTATGTACCATGCTGTGGATGTCGTCCTTTGGGCGGTAAGCCAAACTCAGACGTCTCGGAGATATACGTTTACGTTCCTTAAACCGAACGCGCTGCTGTTCAGCCTCGTTCGAGTCTGTAGGTCTCGATCGTGGACTATGTGCCAAAGTGGTCGTCTCCAAGTCTCTACCACTCGAATGTCGCCTATCGTTGAACTTTTTTGAGGCTTATGAGCAGACATTTCAAAGGCTGAAATTGGATCCCTATACCTTCAATTCGAGACTGGCCCAAGTTTTCCATCTCGTAAGTGCCTTCGCTTTTAGCACCCTTCGAACTAAGTGGATCGCTCAAGCAGTCTGGATCCCCGCAGATGTAGGTCGGATGTTTCTCTGGAGTCGCCTCGGTGTCTTCCATCATAGTCTTGATATAATCAACCATGTATAGTCGATCTTCTTCTTTGTACTGCAGCATTTCGGAGCACTACTTAATTGGAAGCTCCAAATGAGAGCCGCAACTGGGTTTCAGTTTTTGTTGAACCTATTCAACGACTTTGAGGTGGGCCTCGTGGTAGACAAAGCGATCAGAGTCCTCCCTTCCCTCGTACACATGCCGGCGGATGTCATCCACGTCTTTCTCTGCCAGTACCGTTATGATTTCCACGAATACGCACCCTAGAGAGTATACATCATATCTATGTCCCTTGGCTCCGCCAGTCTCAGCTTCTCTAGGGCAATATCGTTGAGTTCGCTCTCTTGATATTCCATCTGATGTAGTAAAGGATGTATGGCGATTAGATGTAGTGGAATCAAAGGAAATCCCAAAGTCTGTGAAAAGAACAGTTCTATGATCAGGGGCATCGCTGTAAATGAGAATATTGGCAGGTTTGATGTCGAGATGCAGTGCTGTTCTAACATCAGCCAAATGTGAAACAAAACCGAATGTCGACGACTACTTACTTCGGCGACGATGCATGAACGAGAGAGTTGATGCGAGGCAAATAAAAGACCGGTAAAAAACATCAGAAAATTCGTTCGAATATGTCTCCATCTGCCACCAGGTCTATGAGTAAACCTAGGATGCGTCCTCGAGTGAAAGAACCGACATATGCCACAATGTGAGGATGTGGGCCCAGTCTTTGTATGTGTTTGATTTCTTGCTCGAACTGGGGTTTGGCTATCTTCAACTGGTTTTTAGTGGGTTTGATGATTTTGCAAGCAACAACTCTGCTGGTGAGGATGATCTTTACACTATCAACATGACACTCGGAATGTCCTGTTCCTAGGCGGTTTAGCCACTCAAATGGTACGTCCTCAGTTTCCCGGAAATCGAAGTGGCCTTGAAAAGGAATGTCTCGTAAAGTGCAACGTTGCTTATCATAGAATTTGTCCACAGCTGTGCCGTCCTGCAGGATTCGTTGTTGGTCTTCCTTTGTAAGCGGCAAGTCTTTGTCCGTTTTCTTTCTCACAACGAATTGGCTGAGAAGTTCCCTCCTGTCGATGCTCTTTAGGATAACACATATATTTGGCATCTCCAGAATCCACTACTGAGATTTTCGAACCCCTAACCACATTATGTAGCTTCTCAGCAGAACATGAGAGGCTTCCTAATTCACCGAAAGGGTTATGACCTTACTATCTCTATTCGATCCCTTAGCTGAATCCATCCTCATCAACTTGCATTCTTTTGGTTGCGGGATAAGATCCCGGGGAATTGTGTCCAAGATATCGAGGTAATGTTTCTTAGGCTGGAGCTTGTAGATATAATCCACAACTTGTGACCGTACGTGATCGGTGTGACCGTAAGTATCGAGGAACTTCTTTGCTCGATCGTGAAACTTGCTGCCTTTGACTGGGCGTGAGACTTCTGTCGGCATTGTTAGCTCTGTCAACTCCAACACTTATTATATTTGACGCTTTGATTTTTTCAATGATACAGTTGTCGAGACCTTTCATCGCTCTTGCCAGTTGGCTGGCACAAGACTGGATGGGGCGAAAATGAGAATCAGTTGCCTAACCACAGTAATTGGGATCAACAAAGCGGTAGATGCAGGGCGCGCCTCAGGAGAGAAACCAGGGCATTAAAATGTAGGAGCAGGAAGAGCGAAACGCAAAGATAAGGGCTGCTTTTGAGGAGCAGATGCTAAGGTGGATCCAACCGATGCGGGAAGCTTAGCGACAAAGGAGGAAGACGGTCACGGCCATGTTTGGCAATGATTAGTATTGTTGCGATCTGGTGGACGTGATGCTGTGTCCTTAGGCAAGAATTTAGTAAAGCCAGAGTTTCCTAATTTATGAAATAAGTAAGGAGTGACTCCAGCGTATCCAGTCACAAGGATGAATCTAAGCGCAGTATCTTTAGCGTTATAGGACCGGATGACTAGGGTTCGTGCCATTGTGGCGATGCGGGACTGTTGTGGTATACTAAACAATTCAGCTATGAATCTATGCATCCTAATTAGAGATATTCATAGCCTTCACAGAGGTGGAAAAACCTTCTCATCACAGGAATCGACCGCTGCTGTGGATTTAACTACAGTACCACTGTGGCTGCCTTGCCTCAGTAGAAGAGGTCATTTGTTCAGGTATTTGTTTCTTCAGCTAAGAACTTAGCGACAAGGGCTGACTATTAGGCGCAATCATGTAAGTCAATGCCGTCGAACTAGATTGCACCGATTCAGGTGCGAACCTAGAAAGAAGTAACAAAGAGAGGAATTCGATTTCGTATACGTACATATAAAATATATGATTCGAATCAAATCCCAGTTCCTAGCGCCACAGCTTGCTTTTCCACTATGTACTCCAAGCCCACCTAGGACAACCATCCCGGGCGGCGCCGGGCCCTGCCCTCTATGTCAGCCCTAGCGTCTACAGTAGATTACCGATTCGACAGGGGGCAGACCGTGGAGCCTTGCCATGATGGCGCCTAGAAGGACGGCATGCGCCTTAAAGAAGCCCTTATCCGCATTAGAATTCGAAAAAAAGTGCTTCTAACTTTCACAGGCCAAAAGTTATTTCTCCATCTAGTAAGCAGAGATAAGCTTAGTACCGGAAGGCTCGGTTACTCAATCAAGCTCGGCTCAATCCAAAATTCGGTCGAAGTATTTTAAAGGCAAGTTACCTTACTATCTTCTAGACACTGTAATGAAAGAATCCTTTCAGCAAAGCTCGATCAACAATAGCGGCTCGAGAAAAGGTTCATTGCGCTTCAAGGATACTCACTTGATAAATTGATAGTTTTAAGTTGGGAGTGTGTGAATCCCAATCTTGTGGTTCAATCTTCCGGCCATTTTGCGGGCCCATACCTGCGACATATCTCAAAAGTCTATCAGCATCAATCGTCGTGCATTGCAGAGAGAAATATTACCAATGTGAGCAGTGGTGGTAGGTTGGTAGTAGTCGTAAGGTTTGCTAGTAGCGATAAGAAAGCTGGCGTAACGTCTGCGAACCAAATTGTGCATCAGTGAATAAAGTAGGCCCGCTTGCCTTCACAAAACCAAGGGATTTCTTACAAGATGCTTAAATATCTATACTCGTGAAGCACCCAGCCTGGTTTGCAACATTTTGGCAACTTGAGGTAAGTACAGTTCGACTATCTTGTTATCATCGCTGTAGTCTGCGTTTGGAAGTACACTCTGGAACGGCACAATGGCGAATTCATTTATTCTCTAAAGAGAAGCTTTCTTCTTAACTTCGAACATCTTCGATATATTGATCGTGTGTGTGACCTTTGATATTCGATTTTAGAAGACCCTTGGGAGGTGAGAACTTGAGTGAGTATGGTTCCTCTTCGTCATAAAAGTTGTTTTCCCGGGAAATGAAAGAGGTGGAGCCTGTTGTGGACATTTTTGTTATCTCGCTACAACAAAGTGGGTATACGTTTGATATGTAAAAATAAATGTGAACGATACCTGCGAAGAAGACGATCTGCTAGAAATGCAAGATGCTTCCTCTGTGGGCTCCTTTCGTCAAGGTAGCAATTTGATGGACGTACCTTATGGCACCCACAAAGTATAAGCCTTCTGCAACTACGCGTATTTCTGCTTTCGGGCAGTGCTGCATGAGGAGGCGGTCCAGCTTCGGCGTGGCCGATAGAATCCATGTTTATCACCTTCATGATTGCTACGCATCCTACAATCTGAACCTGGTGTGGCATACGGAACTCTCACGTGTCTATAAGGCAATGTGCGACATCACCTGGGCCGTAAACGACATAGGGGCTCTCGGAAGGAATACCAGCTGGGATGGCCGGTTCCGCGACATAGATGCAGAGTCATCAGATGACGATTCCGATAATCTAAATCACATCGAGTCTACTCCTGCTCAAGGTCCAACAGACTATTTACATGTAGGTACTAGATTCGTTCAAGTCGCCGATGGCGACAGTTGCAGTCTCGCGCTCACCGAAACTGGCCTCGTGTACGGATGGGGCACGTTTTTAGTAAGCGTCTTGCCTCTTACTCGTTTGTAATATCTACTAGTCAGAATTACGCTTGAATCACGAGGACAAAGTCGGTTTTGGCTATAATAACAACGCCCTCGCACTCGATGCCACCAGCAATATATGGGCCTAGGGTGTTGGCGAACAGAATCAATTCGGGATCCGCATTCTGGAACGCCGTTCGATGGAGAGCTTTATCCCCCACCGTGTCGAAGTCTGCCGTAAAAACGCGAAGTAAATCGCATCTGGCCAGTGTCACTTTTTTGCTGTCGACCGGAAGGACAACGTCTGGGCGTGGTGCCTGAATAGTTACGGCGAAGCTGGTTACTCCAAGGATGCCGGAAGCGACTCTATTTTTCTCCAGCTCTGATGAACTGATTCATCCGGTTCACGCATTGGTTTTCTATGGGAATCTGGGATCCTGCAATCTGGTCGGTCTTTTGAATATATAAGTAGCTTTCTTCCGTACGGATAGATGGCTGGATCCCCAATCAATCCACTAGTCGAATCACCAATTAGTCGATGCCGTGGAGACGGAGCTGGGAGCAACAGGAGAAAAAGGCTGCCAGTAGAGTAGTAGGAAACAAAAGCTGGTGGTAGTAAAAAAGAGCTGGCAACTTTTTCTGGGTTTTTGGCCGAAGGTCCTCGTCGTTGAGGAGCGCTTCTATGATAAACTCTGTGAGCTTCTGGCGCCGTCCGCACCGCAGTGAAGAAGGAAAAGGGGATCTACTGTTAAGCCCCGTGGTAGAATGATCCGATTGCAATATATGAGAAGTTGATAGCTAGAGATGTGCCCATCTGTGCCCTCTGGGAAGCTTGCACCAAATGGCGATTCCTCGCCGGACTCGGGCATGGCATTGCCTCGCTGAAGGTTAACTGGTTCCTGAGCTAGCCCTCTATGCTGGCTGACCTCAATGACAATCAGATGGTGTTAAGTGTGCAAATTCTTGCCTGGCACCCTTGGAATGTCCTAAACTCATCAGCTACTTGGCGGACGAAAACCAGCTTCTCGGCGGTGAATATCGCCTTGTCAACCCTGACTCACATCTTGCAGGTGGGGACGCAGATGCTTATGCTGTCAATGCAGTGGGTGCAAAAGATACCTGACCACATGCTACGGCACAGAGGGAGAAGCTCAAACGATTGGCTCCTAGTAGGACGAGTTTGGTGGCACGGAAAGCGAACCTTCTCGAAGACTACATAGCACGGCGTTCCTCAAAAGGCCTCAATAAACTAGGCCCTGGGCCAATCCCTAACACTCCGGATAAGTGAAAAGCGTGCAGACACGTTGGGTAGTCCTACCGACCACGGCCAACAGACGTCGTGGCCTCGAATATTTCTCGCATAAGTTTCTAAATTTAGGAGGCGTGAAAAGAACAGGCTCTAAACGGCTCGCTATGGTCTAACATCTCGAGCCGTATGCCAGCTAAGTTAAGGTTTTGCCATTAGTTAGTCCCATCGGCATACTTTGGTTGGCTGCGGGCTTTGCTACGCTCACTTTTGCTCTACCCTATGTTCCCTGATGCGTGCGTCCAAATGGAAGACAAGAGTACCTAGTGAGGCATGAGAAAAGTGAATGCGTTCGATGATTCCGGATGAGAACTGTACTTCCTGCTGCTGTTTCGATGTAGGAATACCAGTAGGTGGCGGCGTACCGAAGCAGTGGATATCTTTTGACCAGCAATTTGGTGTCCTTCCAGGAACGCCCAAACTTTTCCAGAGCAAGGTATATCATAGAGCCATAGGTCAGAACCAGTCGAGGGTGAATTCCGCCAAAACTGGGCTGGAGGGAGTTATGACGCTCAAAGTAGTCTTTGACAAACTGATGTATGAGGTACACGTTGTCTCCGACAACATCTAACAACGTGCCTAGAGTTTCGTGAACCGACTATGGTGTTAGACATGGAATACACTTGGAGTATTGCTCGTAGTTCTTGCCTCTCTGTTGTGGATCGATGGCTACAGCATCTCCTAAAGCTTTAAGGTCGAGAGGATGTCTCACATATACAACCCAAGCTAGGAGGAGAGCAACGCCAATATCACTGTCTTCGTTGAGTGCATCTGTTACCAAATGCTTTGTATAGGTCATCCAGCTCATTAGGGCTAGTCTCGATTGCCTTCTCCACCTTTTGAGGTGTGGGAAGTCGTATCATCCGAATTTTTCTTATGACCACGTCAAGCTAGAGGAAAGTCTTTTCCGCATGTTTATGGAGCCTATCTGTGATAACTGTCTTCATACCCCCGGTAAATTCTCCGCTCAAGGAGGTAATCCGCGCCCGAATGAAGACGTTGAGGTCATCGGTATTGTAGCGGAGAATCCTCTACGGTGACTGTCCCCATTTGTCCAATATGGTCTGATTGGGTCTGCTCGAGCAAAATAACTTCAAGGCAGGACTTTTGTCTTCGCCTCCCACGTTAAAGACTCTTCTTAACTTTGTGATAAGTTTATCCATTTTAACTTAATAAACGTCAAGGCCGTTGATGACACAATAGATCCGTGCGTATATGTTATCTCGTAGCATGTTGTCAAGTATATGCCATAGATTTTCGAATTGGGCTGACAAGAACTAATTGGTGTCATTCTCAAAATCTGGAGGAAGCTTTCGGAATAGACACTGCTAATGCTTACAGAGTTAGACAACCAGTGCCCGAAGCACAGAGTTCGCATTGCGGGAGCCTTCATCATTGTTAATGTTGCAGAAGTAGAAGAGGGGCTTGCTGCTAGACAAATGTTTCGTCTGTGATATTATACTTTCAAGATGCACTAGGATAAAGTTTGACAGCACCGACTTGCCCTGTCCAGGCGGGGCTGTCACTAGAAGACTCCCCGATTTGTTTAGACAGTGTGAGCGATAGCGGTGATAATGATACGGAACTGCCTCGCACCTCGCTCTCCGTTCGAAATGCAATCAGATGCTGTAGGAAACCCTTGGCTAAGTCGCTAATTGAACTCTTGTCCGTGCTCATCGCCACTATCGTATCATATCCGTAAACAAGTATTCGGCCTTTCGATACATCTTTGGGAAGGAAATCACATAGCCATACTTTCCACCCATCACTAGAAAGAAGGAACCGACAGCATGGCAACCAAGACCGGACACTGCGATTATACTAATAGAAGGCAATCATTAACAGTCTGCCAGGAATATTATTTGCAATCACTGCTTACTCAACTTCCGCATCATCTGGCACAAACAACGGCGTAATTCCAAGGAAATCCGCGTCCACTCTGTCCATATAATCCCTGAAGGCGGTTGGAGAGCACTTCTCACGATCGCCTAGGACTCCCTCCGTAGCCGCCGTACAAGATTGAGCGTAAACTTTGCTGACTCCTTGTTATCAACGTGCTTGTTGAAATATTCTTCAAGTTGGCTCCTAGTATCAGCCTCGACGGTGGTAGGGGGAATTCCAGTGATTAGCCAGAATTTAGGCTTAGGAACGATTTCTCTAGAATTTTGTGGTGTTCGTGGCCACCAAGAGCTGGGAGTCTATACTGCAGCTAAAACCAGGATTGGGTGGACTAAGTAGTCACAATCAACAGAGCTGATACAGCAATATTAGATGTGCCATCCCAGTATTGGGAAGTCATGGTGATGATGGCCAAAGAATAATTAACAATCAAAGTGCAATGTGCTTGTCGTAAGGTGGGAGGTAACCAAGCTCAGAAGGGATTGTGCAAGTGGTCTTCCACATTTCACGTTGGGATATGGACGTATTTGCGTCTTCCGCCCTGCAGAGTTACGAATTGGGATAACGGCCGCGCTCCCATCATTTCCTACTTGGCGATCACTGCCTTCTAAATGCAATGGCTGCGTCGAGGACGACATTGAAGTTATACAAATCCGCCCGACGCTCTCTGTCACTCTTCCGCTTGCGCCTATCATCTGTTAGATCTGCCGGCTAGGTCTCATTGACGGCAACATCTGATTCGTTATCAGATACGTCTCTATCTGCCTCTACAGTATGCATATACGACAGCCTACTCGTGCTGGAGGGCGGCAGTAAGGACGCCACCATCTCACTATTGGAGATGATAGCCCTTCTTGTTAGCACTATCTTATCGCCTACGGCCCAGCTCTCCACCGTAAATATCGCCTCCCTCTTAATGCCAGGTAACCTAGCCGCACATCCAAACCACTGGATAAGCACGGACAACAGCCTATCCAATGGAAATCCATACTGGACAACCCGGACGACATCTGAAAGATCTACCCTAGTACCAAGCGATTCAGTAGCCACCATGATCCGAATCTTGGAATCCATTTGGAGAACTCGGCATAGATAGAATTCTTGTCGTTCTCAGCCGTGTATAAATGATAAACCTGTATCAATTGCCGGGCCTGGCTGTCTGTTATGGCTCCAACTAATAGTCGCTTCAGCCAGCCACAGAGAGAGTCTATACACCTCTGGATATCGCGCCGCGAATCGATGAATATAACTGTCTTCGGTATCCTCTCAAGCGTCGGTAACACGTCCATCATAGCGTTGGTTAGAACAAAGAATAGGCTTTTGAAGCTTCTGGTAGTCCGTGGTTAGATGGCCTCAACAATCAGCAGGATCTCTGGCCTGTCAACAGAAGACCAGAAGAACTCGCATTCGCCATAGAAACCCGCCATCTTCCTTGCAATGCTCAGGGTCTTCTCATCCAAGGTAGCAGAACAACCAAACCATGGAATGCTCCCCCCAAGCCTTCGTCGAAAGAGGGAGAGTTGTGCGTACTGCGGACGGATGCCATTACCCCACAATGCTACCAGACGAAGCTCATCTATAGCCACAACAGAGACACGCTCCTTAAAGGATGGATCTCTTGCTATTGACTAGAACCAGCCAGTAGCGATCTCAGGCCCCATGATAATATGGGTATACACGCCCGTCTCAATGTCATAGGTTAACTGTGCTGTTTTATCCGTCTTTCCGTTGACAAACACAGGTGTCGCACCAGGCAATCTTGCGATATTGATGCATTGCTCTTTCCTAATTCGATCCAATGGGATAATAATAATGGCGATCCCGCCTCGACAAAACAAGGGGACGGCTTGGAAGATGATGCTCTTTCCAAATGAAGTCTTCGCGGGTCTGCCTTTTTTAACACCAAGTGCCATATGGCATCTACCTGCATGGGACGAGGCTCAAATTAATACAGATGGCGTGACAGGCCTGCACGAATGATACACTTTTGCACCTCTGTCGCGTAACTTCTCGCCTTCTTGACCAGCTCCTGCATGGCCAGTATGCTTGTGGTTTCGCCAGCATCCTGTAGCATCCGACTTGATTAGATTTTTGGATAAATATATTTGATATTGACGGAGTTCGCGTTGGAATTCAATTATGCTATAAAAATCAAAATCACGAAAAACACATACAAGTGTAACCATGACAGGGATCTCAGGCTATTTTTAAGAGGGGGCAAGGGCCTAAAGGTTAAGGCTACTCCCCCTTTAAATTATTGCTGCCTTAGTATATAAGGAGTGAATCTATAAGGCACTAGCAGCTGACGCCAAACTACTCGAAGCAGCAATTAAGTGTGGCAGCGCTAAAGACGCCCATGCTCTAAGACCAGCACTTGAATCTAACTGCGATCCCAAGATACCAAGCTTCACATTGTTAAAATTGCCTGTTGTCGTCGTCTCATTCGCCACAGCATGCAACGGCATCCAACTGCGCGCTTGCAAGCCTGCTCCTAGCTGCAGTTAATACGTTAAGCGGAATTCCCGTGTTGACTTAAGACTGATGCTTGCACGCAAGCTAGCTGCCCGGAGCTGGACCACCAGCAGAATGTGCAGCGCGTTCGACGCAGCCGTCCTTGAAGAAGCTAAGGGTAAAGTAGGCGTATTGTGTACTCCGCGTCTGGCCCTCGAACCGGGATTTGCCATCAGTGTGCCATTCCCAGCCGGACAGAATGCCACAGCCATCTTCCTGCTTATGGAGGGCGCGGACATCGCTGCCCGCGCAACCATTGATACCATAGACTTTGAAGGATACAGAGGCCGAGGTTGCTGATGCGGAGGAGACCAAGGCGGCAGACGATATTGAAGCAACCAAGGTAGAATAAGCAGAGGCGATAGAGGCGACTATTGAAACAACTTGTGTTTAGCCGGCACACACTGGGACTGGGTAAGTAGTGCTAAGGAAAGCAAAGTCTAAAGAAGAGGAAGAAGCACAGGACACAACCACTCCGTCTGGCTGGGTTTCCGTGAATGCTGGCATAGTTGTGGTGGTTGGCGTTGGTGGTGTTGTATTCGTACCAGTCGAGCTACCGGATTTGCTGCAACTACCATTCTGGAGTTTTGATTGGCAGAGCACGTTGCCTTCTGTTTCTGTGCGTCGGTCGCATTCCACTCGTGCTGGTATTGCTGATTCTCCAAGTAGACCCGCCAAATCGCTTGCTGTGTAGCTGGAGGTGAATTCTCATCATTGACTTGGTTGTTGTCGACGCATCTCACTTGTGGAGTCTGTCACGAGCAGTCTACTATGGCAAATCTGATGTCGTACGGTGCCTGATCGAACACCAAGGCGCTCCCCTCAACTCCATTTCTCTAGTCGAGCTAGCAGCCTCTCCATCAACAGAGCTGTTCGAGGCCCTCATTAATCATGGCTGGGACATCAATCAGACTCAGGCCAACTGCGGTGCCGGACCTGGCCAATGCCTCTTGCAACTGGTCTGTTGCGACGAAACTCTTGTACACTGGTGTCTGGACCACGGCGCCAACGTGAACGGCCTATACACGGATCCGTACAGAAGTCCCTACCTGTCTGGTCGAGCCAAGCTCTGTCGGGTCTGAAGTCGCAGTTGTCTTTATTTTTGTAGAGTTGTTGGAATTGAGAGACAAAGTCGGAGAAGCCGGAGGAGCCCGGTTTGATGTGACGATTCTAGACTGGAGATTAATTTAATTTGAGAGAGACGGTATGTGAGAAGGAGACAGGGAGGCAGGGCGACGGGAAGAATGCGTGTGTGAGTATGGGATAAGGAGAAACCGAAAGCCAAAAAGAGAACGTACCTTGTTCTGAAAGCGGCCGCTGTCAGTTGAGTCACAGCGAATGATAGCCCAGTCCTGGCGGTTTTGATCCTTGGAAACAGATGGTACATTGCCCGATGTAGCAAAGACATAGCCAAGAGACCTATTATAAGATTCGGCCTGAGCAAGGTCTTCTCGGAGCCTGTTGAGAGATGAGTCGGTAGTGTTGAAGGAAGCAGTGATCTTCTCGATCTTTGCTGCTGGTCCCTATCGTACTGCTGCAAGTTCTTACGTTGCTCTTAAGGCGTTTCTTATATACTTCTGTTGCATTGATTTCAGATTTGATTGCGTTGACCGTGGTCTCATGGTCGGCATCGGATGGAGAGGTAATGAAGTGCTTCTTCTTGTCTGGATCCGAAGTCCAAGCACCTGTGCCTTGGGGCCATTCACTACGTGAGCGTTTGTAAGGGCATAGATCTGGCCGTCGTGGATGATGTATCCACATACGGTTCCGGTATGGAATTGAAATTCGGTGGGACCAATCGATGCACCTGGAAAGATAATTAAGTCGTCGTCGTTGTAGACATCGCTGAACTTTTTGCAGAGATCTACGCCGTTTGGCCTACTATCGGTGCTGCTCCGTTGGTCTGCAACCTCCTGGCAGATATCAATAAAGAATCTGTAGATGTAATGCAAGCCATTAATCAGCCAATCAGTTTCAATATTAGTGTTAATGAATCAATCAATTGAAGCCTTTACTTACTCGTCCTTGAGGCTGGCAGTAGTGGCGGTAGCTGTGGCTGTTATCTGCGCGACGGCCCGCTTTGCAGCCGTAGCGGATATGGCTCCGTGCTCAAATACAACCGGGATGACAAGGGGATGATGAAATGCGTCGTCGTTGTCGTCGTCTGGTGCTCACAGAATCCCATGCGTAATGGGTGGATCCGGAAATTACAGTTGCGCGTCACAGTCGTGAGAGTGCAGATTATGCTGGGGTGCAGGATGTTTTCGTAGAAGGCAACAAAGTTCTCAGACACATTAATGATAGGATGGATGCTTTTCTCAACCGGCCATGCGTTAACCGACGAGCTATCATACTTGTAAAGACAAGATGCATTGTTCGAGGCAAGGACTTCGAGGCCGTGCAGGCCGTATCGCGAGTAATTATGCGATGCATTGTCGAAAGCGGCTGGCATTGTTGTGGCCATGTTGTTGATAGTGGTGGTGAGCTTGGTGATGGTACTGGCCTCAAGGTATTCGCCCTGAGCCGCAACGAAAAAAAGGGTCTGGGCCTCGACGAAAACTAAGAATCCAGGCTTGATTTCGATACAACTCTACAAAGCTTGTCACCCCATGAGATTCTCTTGGACCGCTTACACACAATTCTACACCAAAATTTTCATCTCAAGACGGCCCAACTCTACACTGTGAGGACCAGTAGTGCAGTTAACCTTTCGCCCAGTCAACTCAGGTTACAGGCGAATGTTCGCTTAATTCGAGACAGTAGAAGTTAAATAATTTCCCTTTAGTGACGGGAGGTCTTTCAACAAACAATGTCGGCTTCCCCCTGCTGCCAACGGTTCTGCATCAGGAAAGTAGATAAGGTTGGAGGGATTGTCCTATCGAAAATATTCTACCTTTGGGTGCAGATAATTCGAGCCACTATCGTGACTTTGAAGGGACGCATGCAATCCGACACCTGTGTACTTTTTTCCATCTCACTCTGATTGTAGCTTTGGGAGGTTAAGTTCACCAGAGCTTTATTGTGTTTGGAGTTAAGTTGCTCCTCTCTGAGACACAGGAAGTGCTTCCGAAGCGAAGGATTAAGTCGCTCTCGAAGTCAAGCAGCCACTCGTAGAAGTATATTACTTCGAAGGCCGTGGAGAATTGGGCAGCTGCCATTGCCCTCTTGTCCTCTTTAACGAGTCAGACAAATACCTCTGAAAAAGCCTCTATCATGGCATTAAAAATAGTGCCTCTATGACAGCTACAATAAGGTAAAATCCATGCACCGATGGCATCGGTGCGGAGGAATATAGCTGTCACTGTCTTGATCCAAAGATGGAGAGTCTCTGTGCCTTGGGAAGCTCCTGGAAATAAAATTCAGAACAAAATTTCCAAAAGCAACACTATGAAGTATCTAGGATGTCCGCTCTAGCGCCTCAGTATCAACGTCACCGAACACCAACTCCAAGGTCATCACTAAGGACGCCAACACCGAACATCGGGAGCTCCAACACTATTACCAGAAGCGCCAACTTCAACTAAGCTTCTTAAACAATTCAGAGAAGCCATCTTCGATGTAAACCAAACACTCTCCAAACGCGACTGTTTATGTGCAATGCACATCGAACCTAACCAACGTCTTACGCTTGCTACCTACCACACTTATTACGACAGCATCTCATCACGTTTATAAAGCCGAAAGTCTTGGCTTTTCCCCAGGACCAAACTCACCCTTAACCCCTCTAAACTTCGCCAACACACAACCACAGACTCTACCTAGGATAATTTTTACAGTCTGTCTATAATTATAGACCTATCACGGATCTATGCTGAAAATTTAAAACCAATCTTTGGTGGCAATGAAGGGGTGACCTAATACTTTTAGAACACACCAACGCCAACACGGCCACTCCTCTGGACATTGGGAATTAGGAATACAAGTAGTTTCAGCGTATGATGTCGATGCGGCGACTACCAACAAGGTCCGGGGCAAAAAGGAGATATTCGCCAAAACCGTAGTGCGATAGCACCCCAATGAGCAAAATGAGACGAAGAACATGAAGCAATTCCGATGGTACGGGCGGTGAGTCCTTGGTAGATAGACTCCCAGGTGGTCCTGCCCATGAAGATGCGCCAGAACAACAAATTGTTAAAAGATCGGAGGGTTCATATAAAGTATATATAAAGCTATTGGGGACTGGAAAGTATTGTCAGTCTCTACTGTCAATATAACCAGAATGCTTACTTACTACAGGGTTATCAGTATTTTGGACACAGGAACCCCGGTTTGCGGATGCTACCTGGCTACAAAACGGTATCGAGCTCGACAATTCCTTGACCGATGCGAGACTCCCACTTGTGTCACATAAATCTTGCTTATGAGACTGCGGGGACCAATTACGACCAGAAGGAATGCTATGCTAGCTCCTGCACTAACGGCTCCAGTAACGATGGCACCGCTACCCATCGTTCGAAAACCATCTCCCGGTCGCATTTTGTCAAGGGGCTACGCCTGCTGTATTCCGACATCCAATCGACCTTAATACTAGGAGTTCTAGCTGGCAAGGAAGAGAAACTGGATTGAATATATTATTTTGCCTCCATATCGAATTTTTCCAATGTTTGATTGCGTTATGGCCATAGTTTATTCACCAGAACTCTGGCATTAATAAAGGCTATAAGAAGGTGATCGTCGCACAAGTAGGCCTGCTTAAGGAGATTCATCTGATGGTAGGTATATGACTCGAGAATTGGGCAAAACCTAGTGATAATGACAAGCAAAAGAGCCTAACAATGGTTGAACTCACCTAAGTGGTAACAGCAGACTTTAAAACCTGATTTCCGGCTGACAGATAATCTTATGGTTTAGAGGGTAATGTCATTGCAGGTAACCTCTGCTGCGGCGCACTACGTCCATCTGAATAAGGTATGCCTCAAACATGGTCAAACTTGTATGCTACTACATGATTAGTTCTTAGATAAATTTGGTGATAAATTGCACTGACCTGAAGTAGACAGGGGGGATTGTGGCTAGCGCATTGTCTTGGAATGTCTAAATTCAGCTTATGAATCTCCTGCGCCAGTGCCTGACAACGGATTCTACTCTTGTTTGTTGTCGAATCTTCGTATGTCACATACCCTGCAACAATGCACTAGCCTTGATGGCAATGATGAGATCCTTCCATTGAAACGTAAGGACCAAAGCCAAGAAAGTTGTCGAATTCCATCCTAGATCTTAGCCAGAAAGCATCATCGAACCAACTGCAGACTCTCGCAAAATTCCTTTGCACACCATCCATCGAAAATGTCTATTAATGAGTTAACTAGAAACGAGTATTAAGTTCGGTGTAAACTTACAAGGCGTGCTGCATGCTGAGACTCATCTGCTAGTCGATTCGCGGATATAAATGTCTGCGCCAAGGCGACAGGGTCAATACTGGCCCAAGCGCTGGGAACAAGAATACACGTAGAGTTATAAGCTGTAGAAACTCCCCACTTAGCAAGTAGGGTCTTGTATTTTATATTGAATCGCTCTTTCCACCAACCTGTAAAAAAGCTTAACCCCGGACCTGTTTCTGAGCAAGCTGCTTATTCATCACCGCTTGTAGGCTGTAAGTTGGCATAGCTTCATCCTGCTGGGGATTGCTATTATATTCGTGACCTTCAAAGGAGCCAGATGGTGTTGATTCTCCAGGTGGACAAGTCATGTCCTCACTAGTATTCGAACTCGAGCTATTGGTAAGTGCTTCCCAATCTGCTTGAAAGCCTTCACAATTGTTTCCTATAGGCACTGTATCATTGGTAGAAATGTTGACAGGAACTTGCGTCTGTGGTGTGGATGGTCTTGGCGAACTAAATGGAGCGTTGAAGGGAAGTCCTGACTTTGAACTTGGTGATATTGATGAAGATGTATTTGTCGAAATTACTCTGAGGAGTTCTGTGTACACGAAAGAGCCAGGACAGAACAAAGAATGCAATACAACAGAGGTCATTTGTGAATTTGGGACTAATGAGGTCATCCCACCAACGACTAGTATGTTTGCCGACATCTACTAAAGCGACCACAAATCGGATACCATGATCAGATAATGTCCAGCCAGCTTTGTTAAATTACAAAGTCCCAGAATATCTTGCGCTGTTCGTCTCGATTGCTCGAACTTCCACGGGAAGGACAGAATCCATGAGAAGATAAGGTAACAGAGAACCAGCTAGGTGTACTGGATCAAAAATTCCATTCCAAAGTTCAATATAGGTCTCAAGGACCTAGTATTGACTCATCCATAATAGCATCTCTTGACGATCGCGAAGGTTGAGGAATTTGATGACAGTAGAATCGTTATGTCGACAATTTTGTGTGTTGCTGTTTTGACCCACAGTCATTATACTTCTGATCAACCGTTGAGTTTTCTGGGCTGGTTGTATATAACCATGGAATGTGTTGTGCATATGTTGTGGAGCAAGAGGTTAAGGTTAACCCTAACTAATATTTTATCTCCCTAATAGCTTTTAGGATATCTCTTACTAATCTCTATCTAGTACGAGCAATGCTTCGTCAAGTCCTTCGGCTGGTACGACGATGATGACAGCATATACATAACTATGCAATATCTGTCAAATGGTGACCTACAGAAACATCTTGGTTCACCGCGGTTACAAAGTGAAGCACGGAGTATTGTTTTTCAGGTTCTCGAAGGGTTACATTTTATGCATCAGAACGGGTTCGCACATAGGGACTTAAAGCCAGCTGTAAGTATAGTTATAACCCTTCTAAAAATCTACAATAGAGCTAAAGTATAAACAACGAAGAATATCTTAGTTGTGTATAAACAACTAGACTAGTGGGTGAAGATTGCAGACTTTAGTATCAGCAAGCACGCAACAAAGGAACTTATAGTACTACGGACCTTAACAGCCCCTCCTGCTTTTGCTGCACTAGAAGTACTTAGCTTCACGCAAGCAGATTCATACACAAATGCTGTTAATATCTGGTCTCTAGGTATAATTGTATTCCTCATACTTATTGGTGGGACTCTGTTCAAAGATATACGTCACGGCCAACACTCCTCCTTTTGCTAGTAAGCTCAAGAAACATTGATCCATCATAAAAAAATACTGCAATCATGCGCATCGACGAGGAACCATAGCTTTTATAGAACCCGAACAAAGTCAAACTCCTGGGCCCCGGCTTGTGTTGGGTACGAACACCCTGATCTTGAGGAGACGCACAAGTTTCTCACTGACTTTGGACTTGTTGAGTCGCATCGAGCACTCATGGCCGATGGCACCATGGTGGTTTACTACCGCGGCTACGGAATCCAGCCGGCCATCTATATTGCAAAACAGACTCCCAAGCCGGAATTCCTGGGTGTGTATTTCGAGACGGCGAGCGAAGTGGATTTCGAAAATGCAAGGGGCGTTCGAGGTGCTCAGGTGCCTGAGGAGTGGGTAGCTGGCGGAAAGGTTCTCAAGATCGTCGACCCTTGTGACATGCCTTTTCATGTGGTCTATGGCATGACGAAGCGTGAATTCACGCCTCGAGTGGGAGAGATCAAGGCCGTGAATTACCCAACGCCCAAAGATGATGATGCAATCTCGAAGCTAAGGCGAGGGGAATTTCATAGTAAGCTCTGCATTCTACTCCTTCTGACCTTCTCTAATTCTCCTTAACATTAATGTAGAATATTTAAAATGTGTTTAATTGACAGTGCTGATACGCTATGAATAGGGTTGACCAAGGGCATCGCCCCCATCTATAAATTGGGCCTCTGCAGCTTTGTAGTGGAGGAACTCGACACTGCTGTGGAGTTTTACTGTTGGAACTTCAACTTCAGACCAAGTGACATCGTCGCAGGTAATGGACGAGCCTATAATCAGGTATTTCTCTATGTGGACCTTGGCAAGACCTTCTTGGAACATCACTCCTTCATTTTGCCACGCCCCTTTGGTCTATTAAAAGCTGCCAATCCGCATCATGCGGCTTTTGAGATCGAGAGTATTGACACGCAGTTCATTAGACACAATTACATGGCCTAGCGTGGACACAAGTCGTTTTAGGGAGTGGGTAGGCATATTAAAGGAAGCCAGGTCTTTGATTATTGGTTCGATTATGATAGCTTTCAAGTCGAGCACTATGCTGATGGAAATGTTGTAAATTATACACACTATTTATCCTAGAAGTACAGATTGTTATTTGCTATTTTTAGTTGTTTCCGCTCCAAGTAGTACTCACAGACGTTGCAAGGTATAATACTTAACCCATGTACCTCCGTACACACGATAACAACAACAAGGATTTAAATGACCAAGGATCTAGAAATCGAATATCGCGGCTAGATCCTTCTCTTTCAGCCTGAACAAAGTTTCTATCTATAATCCAGATGCTTTCACAGATAACACCGACTAGCCCTCCTACTAGAGCCATCAACAAAGAAAATTTACTCTAACAAGTCTCACACTACGTTCCGTCAAATAAATAACATTTTATTATGGGAATTATCAGAAGTTAGAGAAGATTGGAGAAGGTAAGTCGATGCCTCTAGAAAGCGACCGGAATGAAGGCTGGCTCCCAGGCTAACTTTGATGTGTCTAGGAACGTATAGTGTTGTGTACAAAGCCCGGGATCTTTTTCACGAGGGCCGTATCGTAGTACTCAAGAAGATCAGACTCGAGGCTGAAGATGAAGGAGTTTCTGGCACGACTATGCGTGAGATTTCCCTCCTTAAGGAAATGAACGACCCAAATATTGTCCGACTCCTTAACATCATACATATAGATAGCCACAGGCTCTGCCTCGTCTTTGAATTTCTCGATCTGGACTTGAAGTAATATATAGAATCTCTTCCAGTGGGCGATGGCGGAAGGAGCAAAGCCTTACCAGAAGGCTCGGATTTAGGAAGACTTAGCTTAGGCGACGCGATGATCAAGAAATTTATGAGCCAATTGTGTGAGGGTGTTAGATACTGCCATAGCCACAGAGTTCTACACCGCGATTTAAAGCCTTAGAACTTACTTATCGATTGGGAAGGAAATCTTAAGCTCGCTGATTTTGGCCTTGCGTGAGCTTTTGGTGTACCCTTACGAACCTATACATATGAAATAGTTACTTTATGGTATAGATCACCAGAAATCTTATTTGGTGGTCGTTAGTATTCTACAGGGGTAGACATATGGTCCGTTGGATGCATCTTCGCTGAAATGTGTATAAGAAAACCGCTATTCCCAGGAGACTCTGAAATCGACGAAATTTTTCAAGATCTTCCGGTAGGTATTTGCCGCTGGGTGCTTGTAACTGCTAACAATTATCAGACTCCTAGGAACCCCGACTGAGGTCGAATGGCGGGGCGCGTCAGTGAAAAAACCTGTTTCCCAGACTTCAAATTCTCATTCCCAAAATAGCAACGCGATATATCGCAACCGCTGTGCAGCAACCTCGGCGAAGAAGGACTCGGTTTTCTAGGAAAGATGCTCGCGTATGATCCAGCTTACCGTATATCTGCAAAGCAAGTATGTATGCACCCGTATTTTAAAGAAGGCAGCGCAGTATACTCTGGTCGGGGTTACAAGAGTAGCTACCACTAACTAGTTTTCTCCATGGATAACCATTTTGGGCCTTGGCCATGAATTGCATGAAGATGACAGCAGAGAGGAAAGATGACTATAGTTACCTTGTAATATCGCTATATGCAATAAGCTTGGACAAGGAACGGCAAAAGATAAGGTAGACAAGAGAAGGCATAAAGCTTTGATATATCATTCAAGTGTATTTTATTACCTTATTCTTTCTTGATATAGTTTTTGCTTTGTTCAAGTGGGGATCATCTGTCGGGGCTGCAGTAAGTGATATCACATTTGCTTGTATACAGAACGAGCGGCTTTTTTCTTTGCATGTGTGAGGCTCAAGTTTCTGCTCTATAAGCCCTTCCAACTCATCTTTTTTATGTACCTCCCTATCAATTTTCCACCTCACTCCACCCTCTTCATTTCACGCACCTTGGCTAAGGCTACTTCCTGAAATATTGCCGCATTTGTGTTCCTAACCTGTGGTACCTTTCCGCTTGGATCCGAGCCAGCTTCTGAAACTATAGTCAGGCCCTCATTGGTATTCTCACCATCTAGGGTCGCTCTCGTCACAGCTTTCGAGTAAGCCGGCTCTTCAGATTCATTAGAAACTTCGCTAGACTCATCCCCTTCCTTGAGCTTCTCGATGCGATTTGCCAGCTTGACCATTTCAACACCGCGCCGTAAACGTTGCTTGGCTTGATAAGCGCGGAGTTCAGGAATTAAGTCGTGGTGCGTATCATTTTTGTCATTCAGCTAGTGGTGTTGAAGGGCTTCCTGACAGATTCTAAGCAAGATTTTTTCCAAGACTTAGCAATAAGCCGGATATAAATATACCCTGCTAGATGCTCTGTTCTCTGGGTCTGGTCGTAACAAGAGATCTATAAAGCTTTTCGCATCTTCACTAATATCCTTCCGACAACGCTCATGAAATAGGTATTCAGGACTACAGCACTCTTCGATAAGGTCATGGATATTTTCGCTGTATAATGGAGAGTAGCTACAAAGCAAAGTATATGTAATTACGCTAAGCGACCACATATCGGTAGGTTTGCCGTGGCCTTTCTGAAGCATCACCTCTGGGGTGGCATAGCCGAATGAACCTGCCACGGTTGTGAGAACTTGGTCTTCTGATTTGAGCATCTTCGCGATGCCGAAGTCGGCTAGCACGAGGTCGGATGTCAAACTGGAGGTAAGGTAGAGTAGGTTTTCGGGCTTAAGATCTATAGCTGCATCAGACCAGAGCTCCTAGAGAGATGCACCGTATCATACCTCTGCGAATAATATCCATACTATGTAGATAGTCAACAGCGTCGAGGACTTGTCTAATAGTTTGTGAAGTATCCTCCTCCGTGAAGGTCTCTTGCTGGTAAATACGATTGAAGAGTTCTCCACCGCTTGCCATCTCTGTTACAATATAATATTTGCCCTAACAAGCTCAGTACTAGTCGTCATCGAACTAAAATAGGGCAGTTCCTGCCTACTCTTAACTCAAACCAGTCGATAAATTGGACAATGTGCGGATAGTGCACTTCTTGTAATAATCGAAGTTCATCCAAGACAGCCATCGTCTTTGAGTATAATCTTAACCGCCATCTTTTTATCATCAGTCGTTGCTTCTGACGATGCTAAATATTTCGGCACCGAGCACCCTTCCAAGCTTGTAATTGGCCTTTCTCTTGTATGTTGCCGGTTGGCGGTGGAACTTGTTCAGCAGAGTATTGACTTGAGTCGCTATGGTCAGCTTATAGCACAAAAGTGTCGGGTGATGTACTATAAAATTTACTCACAAGACATTCCGGCGGTGAAAATGCAGTCACAAGTAACAGGCAAACACAGTTATAGATAAAGCTCCAGAGCAAAGTAATGTTGTGAAGCTCGAAGATTCCGATGATATGGATAATGTGAAAACTTAAAGTCCTGTAATAAGATGATGGTCGATAACCCAAATTGTTTTCAATGTTGCCATGTCTTACGCCCCAATCCGACCACGGCCTGAACGATTACGACCTTCCCTACAACCCGTCGGGCTCTCGGGCAACAGAGCATAGATGTTGCCGCTCAAAATCGCCACATTGTGCTCAGTCGGCGGACCACAGTTGCTCCACCGCCATATTGATTCATCACCAGTTGCTCGTACCCACGAAACAATCGTTTCTCCTCAGCGGAACAGTTTCGACACGATTTCAACGAGATACACCGGCTTAAGCAAGGTACATTGACAATGATGGCTAGGTACGGCTCTGATATTTCATATTCTTGAGGTTGGGTCCAAGATTCAACCAACGAAAATGCTCTCGAAAGATGAATGGATACCAATTCACAGATGGGAAAAGACCAAAATCCCAACTGGCTAGACTTCATTATTGCAATTCCTTTTGCTCCATTCTTTCCTGTCTGTTAATGGCCGCCTTCAATCCTGTATTTCCTGGTTCTGAATTCTACTATGCTCTCACTAACATTCCTCGCAGTCGAGACGGTACCAACAATCATTGTGATTCCGATACACCCCGTTCCGGGATTGCTACACCACATCCCGACCCATCAGACAAACGCCTTCCTGGAATAAACCACAGCTATGTTGACGATGTTGGTTATAGTTCTTCTACAAGTCCTCCTAGTTCTGATCTTCTTAACAACCCAGCTTAAACGCTGAGGCTGACAACTCCCTACCCCTTCTTCTCTTCTAATCTCCCCTTCTCATCAACGGTGGAAGACGCAGCAGTTGCCAATTAAACCATACCGTCAATCTGAGACTACAAGTAGTGTTGCTATTTACTTGCCGTGTCTACATCATATGAGCGGCTTGAGAGGCTGACTATTAATACTACAAAAAAAAAAAAAATTGGGAATATCCCATCAACTCTGACGAGCGCTCTATTGAACCAGACAGCAAATTTGGACGACAGGGTAGGATCAGATTCTACGGGGAGCTAGAGTGGCAAAGCCGGTAACGAAGCTGTACTGGAGCCGATGTCGTCTGGACCTTCCGGAGCGTCTTCTAACAGCCTAAGAGGCAAGCTTATAGTTAAGGTTAGCAAGGCACGCAGCCTATGAAGAAGCAAGGATCCCTATGTTTATGCCCAAGACATTCAACAAACGTACAAGAATATTGCCTTCGGGAAGATACGCCTCCTAAAGGATGCTCTTTGCATCGAAGGGCGTAACTTTGTAAAAGGGCTCTTAAATAGAAATCCAAGGCTGAGGCTTGGAGCAACAGACGAAGAGGAGGAGTTGAAGAGGCACCCTTTCTTCGCTAATATAGATTGGGAGGCATTGGCCAAGAAGTTGATTACACCTCCTTTTCAACTAAAGTTGACATCTGAGGTGGATACGTTTAATTTTGATCCAGAATTCACAAACACACTAAACGGTACCGCATTGGCCTTTGGTATTGTAACATCGTCGCCTCTGTCTTCTAGTATACAAGCCAATTTCAAGGGATTCACATTTGTCGATGAGAACTTAATGGATGAGAACTTGAGGGGTCGAGTAAAGGACGACTATAGTGACATAGATGAAGAAGAAAAGCGGCAGTAGGACTGGTATGGCCTATTAGATATTCTAGACAAGTGCTGTAGCTCAAAAATGGTGGCGTTGTAAAGACTAATATAAACGAGGACGGTAGTTTGTTCAATGGTGGCTATTTCGACACGTAATTAATACTATTCCAACCCATCTTGTCTGTACTATACATAAAATGAGGGTGTTATTAGCTCTATTAGGCATATGGTAGTGTGAGGTCAAACGGGGATTGGGGTAGAGAGTAGGAAGCATCTTGAACCTGTCTTGCCGGGCTCAGTTGCCGACCAGTTGCCGATGTCCGACTCATGAGGCGGTACCTGGTCTAAATTAAACCACCCGACTACTAATTATATATTGGGAGTTGGTAGTTTGGCCTCTTGTGACCTTCTAAACAAGTACCGTCGAACGCCGGAGAGGAGAGTTGCATACGCAATGCAACTGGAAATAATTGGACCTCGCTTGTTTCTCGCTCTGGTCTTCTTCCGCGATCGTCAATGCCGATGACAATGATAAATCTAGGCTCGCAAAAGGTGGGACAATCGGTGTTCGCCTGCTCTGTGTTGGCAATTGACTTCTATATGGTTGTGGAGGATCGTATACGGGTGTATCCCCTCACTTAGTGAAGAAGACCGACTTGAGGTCCTGTCTGGAGCTTCTCCTAATCATTATTCAGATTTATAGGTTTTAACTTGGTTGAAGTTAGCAAGCTATCCAGCTCTCCCTGTACCTCCGCAATCTCTACATTCTCTACGATCTGGAATGACCAGCAGTCGGCAGTCGCTCCGCAACAGAGCTTCACTTCCTA
This sequence comes from Pezicula radicicola, assembly GCA_003008705.1. Taxonomy (NCBI): domain Eukaryota; kingdom Fungi; phylum Ascomycota; class Leotiomycetes; order Helotiales; family Dermateaceae; genus Pezicula; species Pezicula radicicola. Next base: position 49,093 of record PDUO01000104.1, on the reverse strand, counting down.
TAAAGTATCGATCACACTAGCCCTATCGAATACTTTTTCTAACTCTATTCTCCCGTTGCGATACTATATTTCCGGGATTTCGACCAACATCGATAGGAGCTTGACTTACTCGGCAACAGATGCGTATTATCTCGATCTTCTATCATGCCACGACAGTCGCATTCGGCATCAACCAAACTCCTTAAACGATGAAAACGATGGCCGTGCTCAGATGGTAAATTTAACTATCATGCGGGCCCTCCTTTCACATTTCACGAACCAAGAATTCCGTCATGGACCTTTCGTTTTCAGGCTCACAGACCTTCACCAGAGTAACATCTTCGTGGATGATGATTGGCATATCAAATGCCTAATCGACCTTGAGTGGGCATGCTCGCTGCCTGTAGAGACAATGCGCCCTCCATATTGGCTGACTAGCTGTCCCGCAGATAATCTTGTTGGTCAGCACCTCGATAGCTTTAGCAAGGCGCAGCATGAATTTATAGAGGTTTTTAAGGAAGAGGAGAAGTCATTCCCTCCAGGGAATAGTGTTGCTTTATATCATAAAAACATCATAAGAAAGGGTTAGAAGATCGGAAACTTTTGGTATTTCCAAGCCCTGGATAGTCCGAAAGGATTATATAATATTTTTCGCGATTACATTCAACTAATATTTACGCCCTCTCATAATACTAATTCAGATTTCCCACGGATTGTATCAGAATATTAGGCTGTGGGAGTCAACGATGTTATAAGTGCCAAGCTCCAAGATAAGGAGGCGTACGAGAGAATGCTGCGCCAGAATTTCGAGGATGCTTCCAGCAATTGTTGAAAGCATGTTTTGAGCATCATTAAGTATTTGTAATTTTATGTAGCTTTAAGTTTGACGTAGCCAAATTGTATTCGCTAAGTTCATGGATTTTGCTCTTCCTTACGAACCCCATAACAATGCAACATATCTTGTATATAAGCTACGCCTTTATTTTCCTCGCCTCCTCCTAGCGTCATCCCCCGAAGATGACAGTTGTTTCACCGTTGTTTCGTCAAGGAGGCCTTTGGTAACATCTGCTCGGGCCTAGCGTTTTCTCTCTTCTTCCGCAGCGGCTTTAGCGCTACTTCTTTCTCGGCGGCACGTTTTGCGTTGTCTTCGTTGGGCATTTTAAGTTCTGTATTCAAGCTGTCAGCACGGTTGAGAGTAGCCGGAGTATATAGTCTACATACTTCTAAATGCTTGATGATAGATAGGGATTTGAGGTTATTTTTATAGACTTTGAAAGTGTGGAAGCTGCAGGGATAGGGTGCTATCTTATCACCACGAGTCTGGCAGAATGCAGTTCTCCTTGAATGGAAGACAGAAATTTTCAGGCTCCTGCATTTGTATTTGGGGAAGCGATAATACATGGTATACGTTGACGCGTGGTAGTCTCTTTTTAGAAGAGGCTGCATATGCACTCTGATATGTACAACTGGCAACTACCCCAATTTGGAAGAGGCGGTATATTTCGTAATCAGTGACAAAAAGGCAATGTGATGCAAACATTCTAGATGTTCTTCCTTGATTCAGCATCGCTCGAAGTAACTGTAGAATTTTCTGATATGAGGGAGTCGAGGTCTTGGAAAGATAACTATAGTGGCCGAACCTGATATTTTCGGGCCGGGCCGCCTAGCCACAATCGAAGAATTCATTGAAGGTTAATCAGACAACACTGCTGCGGCCTCTTCTGAATATGTAATTCGGTTTCTATTGGCCGCAACCTTCTCTGGAGCATACTCTGCAGCTAACGTGCAGCTTATCTGCCAGCTACAGTACTGTGCTGGTTGGACAGCCTCATCTCAGTGCTTTGTCTATACACAGGAGATAGAGCTCTCTATAAGAACAGTCGAAATACGATTTTGCTTCACTCTTCAACCCTCTGAATCCCATACCATCCCTCACGTCTACCTAGGCAACATCATCGTGGAGTTTGCGCCGAAATTCGAGAATCTCAAACCGTTGGCTCGCGAACTCCGACATTTTCTTTTTCCAATTAGGGACGGAGCGATCTTCACGGGCACATTCCACGACCACGATATAATATACGATGGGATGACCAAGGCGTTCAACAGGGCAATTGGCCCTCTGGGAAAGGAGGAGCAGGCAAATGCATAACGAGGCAAGGACCAGGAGTCAGGATTGTGGGCGTTTTGTTGACGGGTTCTTTTCGTTTCTTTTCTTTTTGCTTACTATACAATGATACTAGGAATGTCAATAAACGTGCGACTTATTGTATAATACACCAATTCTTTCGATAAAGGTGTTGCGCCTCTATGTCTGCTTTCGATGACAACCTCTCTCCATTTTCCTTTGTGGTATTCCACCCATGCATCTGATCCCCCAATCCTCCTCGCCTTGAATGCCACTTCCCTCGACCGTACCTGCTCCCGCGATGCGACTAGCAGACTGAGGGACAAGGTCTCTTTCAGATATTCGTCCTGGCAGACACCGAGGGACAAGTAGGCCACAGAGCTTGAGCCATCTACCAGTCCACCTGCAGGAAGCCTATTCGTCTCTGGGCCGAAGCATGTCGTCGCTGCTGGAGTCAGGATCACTGTTGCTCAAAGCACCGTCATGATCGCTGCTGGAAGGCTCACTCCCTTGGTACAACTATTATTGCGTCATGATTTCTGAAAGAGGCTGAACGACCGAGCAAGATTCGAAGTTACTTTTTCGGTGCGCTACGCCGAAATTGGCTCCGTATGATTGGGACTATCTAGACGCATGACCAATACGCCCTACAGCTGATGTACATCGAATAGGGTGGTTGTTGGGCACCAACGCGTCAAGGTTTCGTCGTCAGGCAGCCTACATTTTGCCCACATCGGAATTCTTGTGGAGGATGTTCTCAATCCAAGCTGTGACCGAAGACATTCCCACACTCCCATCCGCTTAGAACGTCTTGCAAAGTTTGTTTGCTAGACGTAGACACTTGTCAGTATAATGGAGGACGACAAATATTTCCAGGAAGGAGAAGAAGAAAGAGGAGCAGGAGCAAGACTTGCAGCAGCAGCAGCAGCCCTTCAAGAACCCCCAAGACTTGAAGGACTTCCAGTAGGAAGACAGGTAGTTGCACTTGCATCACAAGCTCTTAGACTTGCACAAGGAAAAATTCTCATGAGTCTTATTTCAAGAGCTGAAGCTGGGATAGGAGAAGCAATGGGAGCAGCACTTGAAGAATTAATGCGAAGGCACGCAATTCCAGAAGTTATGGAAGGACCACTTGAAGTTCAACTTGCACAACTTGTAAGTCGAGGTACCAAGACGAGACGGAGCGTCAGGATTGCTGACCTAGGGGTACCTATGGCTGCAGGAAGCATTTAAGCAATCAGTACTTCTTGTAAGTCGAGCTACCCAGACGAGACGGAGAGTCAGGATTCGCTAACCTGGGTTTTGGCGTCTACGGCTATAGCTTGTGCATCCTTCGGACGATCAGTGGGAGTACTCCGTGGATAATGACTTCGCAGAAGCCTTTTTCAGGGAGTTTTTTCCGTCGGACACCCTTCCTTCCTATCCATCCTCGTCGAAACTATGTGAACGCTGTAGCGCCTTGGATCTTAATCAACAAATTAGTCTGTCTGCGTTACGAGAGACAGTGAAGCCTTGTCCCCTCTGCAGACTGCTGTCTCAATGCTTTGAGGGTGTAAGCGACGAAAGCAAGATCCCAATCCTTGACAGACGGTCTTTCCTGAGAATATGCGCTACTCCAGGAACTAAAGCAGCAGACGCGAATGTCCAAATCGGATTTCCAGCACTACCAGAGTCAGGGAGTCTGATCTACTTCAAACTGCTCTGTACGTGGCTTCGAGTCTGCGACGAAGAACATAAAGGATTTGGATGTCATCTCGAATCCAGCGCCAGGCTGCCCACTAGAATCCTTGATGTGGCAGATAGCCAAGACCCCAGTTTCCTGCGTCTTCATACTTCGGGTCAAAATGAGCAAGGAGACTACATTGCTTTGTCCCATTGCTGGGGTAATCTGACGGAGAAAGACAGAAGGACGTTTTGTACGTCGAAGGACAATGTTAAAGACTGGGAGACCCAGGGATTCCGCATGGGCATATTGCCAAAAACATTTCAAGATGCGATCATAGTAACTCGACAACTCGGCAAACGGTACCTCTGGATTGACTCCCTTTGCATAATCCAATTCGACGACAACTACGATGATTGGAACAAGGAGTCTAAATTGATGGATATGGTCTTTAGCAATGCTTACTGCACAATTGCTGCAACTTCCGCTAAAGACTCCCACCAAGGATTTCTTGAGCGACGAACCGCGGAACAGTTTAAGATACAATATATCAAGGCGCACACGCCCTCACACGGTCCTGTCTACATTTGTGCAGCTGTCGATAATTTCCATGGCGACGTAGAGGATGGTGACTTGAATCAGCGCGCGTAGGTCTTACAGGAAAGAGCCTTGTCACGACGAACGATCCATTTCACAAAAAGCCAGACATACTGGGAATGTGGTTATGGCGTACGCTGCGAAACGCTTACTTCTATGCGCAAGTGAGTTTATCCAAGACCTAAGCCTATTCCTTCAGAACTATGGTCTTTTCACTTGTTCCCATTTTGGCTATAGTTCCACGTTAATAAGTGAATTAATTTTCGCTAACTTGCTAACCTCGGCTCGAATGCGCTCTTTCTGGGAGACCCAAAGTTCCCGGAGGCTCTCGCCTTCCGTCAGCGTCGAGATAAAATTAAGCTCTTTCAGGATCTCTTTTCAAGATACTCACAACTCCACCTTACATACCATACCGACAGGCCCGTTGCGATTTTGGGATTGGTAAACAGACTGGCGAAAACCTTTCGAACGGAACATGAAAGCAGGCATGGCATTCTCGCGAAGTTCCTCCATAGAAGCCTCCTGTGGCAGCAATCTGGGCAGACAAAGATAAACCGGATTCATTTCCCAGATCGGAAGGCGCCATCGTGGTCTTGGATGGCATATAATGGACATATCGAATATATGAAGATTGAATTCGATCAGGTTGAATGGAATAAAGAGGTCAAATTGGTCGACGGCGACTTGAGGGTTCAAGTGGGAGGCTTCCAGTGTTGCAGCATCGAACAGAGGGGTGATGAAATATGCATTACTCGGGATAGGACAGACAATGGTGACAAATGGTGGCTGAAATGCGACAGGACAGATAACATGGATCTGCAAACACTTAGGTGTGTTATCATTGGAAGGGAGAAGGGTGGATCTTCCGATGAACGGAGATACTATATATTAGTTGTTACCCCGAGAGGATGCAAAATGTTTGAGAGAGTCGGCGTCGGTTCTATTCCGCAGAGGTTCATATCGTTCCGCAGCGGAGAGGTTGACAGGCATGTCCTTTAACTGCTTGCCTTGCGGTGGTTAACTGTTGTCGCTGCAACTATCGCCATGGCTCCCCAACTTGTCTTGACTTGGCTCTGGAGATGGATCGTGGCAGGCAAGCCCTGAGCTTTCATCCTTCTTGCTGGATAGATAGGTATCCCCAATCTTTCCGGTCATCAGCGCCGCTGCCACATCTTCTTTCACCTCTTACTGCGGTTGCCTACCGCTCTCATTGTCGTGGTCGTAGTCCTCATCCCCTTGCTCTTCCTCCTGCCTATCTGTCTGTCCTCCTTAAAGATATCGGAATTCCGTGCAGAGCGAACCAGCTCATGTTCGTCTACAGCACTTCGATCCGTAGGAAGATGATCTGGGGGTTGACTGCGAGGACGAGCAGAATGTGGTCGTGCAATAGCTCGCTCGAGGCACGGGAAGAGGAAGAAGTACGAGGGTGCATGGGATCGGACGTCGAAGGTTCTTGTTCGGCAAGCTGCAAGCGCTGTGCAGTTTCAGGAAAGTTATCAATATCCTGCCACCTATCGGGATAGAAATGAGGGGCCGGAGTTGTCGAGTCGGTGGCAGTCTCTGTGCTATCGAGAAGACCCTCGTCTGCTACTACTCTTTCGGGACGAGAACCACCCTAGCAGCACAATTAGATCTTCTACGCTGTTAGAAAAACTGGTCGTCTATTTCCACGACAGAGTGTAGTGAGCGTGCTCACCTAGACTGCCGCCTGAGTTATCGTTTAGTGCTAACCCGTTATCATTAAGAGAGCCGCCTCTCTCTGCAGCCGCATCCCCAACTTCGAAGGCTGAGTTTTTCGGACGCTAATCCTCCGTTGCAAAGCCCTCCTTCTGTAGCGTGGTATATAACAGTTATTCGATGGAGGGAAGGTCGCAGTCGTCGTCGTTGTCATTGCCATCGTAGACCGTGCCGGTCCCTACTTACTACAGGTTATACCAGCCAAACATCTCGATCTCAGAGCTTACCTCGGATTCTAAGCTCGTCCCCTCCACTATCATCAGCTGCTGCTAGTCGGGCCATGCTGAGTGCTGCCTCGCTTAGCTTGCTGCGCTGGAGCCTGTCGAGGATGCTGGATTGCTTCGGAGCAGGTTTGTGGCGAGTTGCTGTGCTCTTGGAGCGTGGAGCAGTTGGCACGTAAGTATAAGAGATGGGGATAAAATTTGATATTTCGAGCGCGTGGAAATGATTGGGAGTATTCAAGAAATTCTCTGCTTGCTGCTGGCTGTAAAACTGGGCTGGAAAATGATGGCAGAGGGGGAAATCAAAGGGTTCATGTGGGCTTCTCGCCCTGCCCTTGCAGAACCGCTCTGTAGCCCACCGTACACTCCTGCCATGCCATGCTCCCGGACGTCCTCACCGTCAAAAACGCCTCGGCGTTAATGCTGTCCTTCTCGTGCAGGGAGATCCACCGCAGCTGCAAGGCCCTGATAGCATCACTTACCTTATGCAGAACAACAAGACCGGGCCTGAGCCCCCTCTGCAAATCCTTCCTCCTCCTGTTTCACCAGATCACTGCTATGCCCGAGAAGGAGGCAAGCTAAGCTTTGGCATAATCCCCTGACTCTGTCTCACCTCGAATCTACCTCACACTAGCTGGATCGGATGCTCGGAGTCAACCTAGTGCATAAACATGCTCTGCTTGACGATGACTCTACACGCGCAGCCTGTCTTACATGCAAGTACTCCCTTGCCGCCGCTATACTCCGAGAGGCGCTGAGCTGAACTATAATGTATCTACTCTCCCTTCTAACCCACCTCGTTAGAGATCCAGCTGTGTAAGCTTCTCTTTGTCTCCCCTACAGCCTGATTCACATTATACTAAAAGGGCGAGCTAAGCGCTGCCACGATCCTTTCCCTGGTAGCTCTAGACCCGATATCTCTTAGCTTAATTTTCTGACTCTAGAACGGAAGCGGCAAGCAGCTAAAGAGTTCAGGGCAGGGCGGTCGATTTCCCTTGAGTGAGTAATACATCTAGTCGATGCTGCTGTCTTTAAACAGCCTGCTGAATGTCATATATCCAGCTTACCCGTCGACTTCTTCGCCCATAACATCTTTGCATTCGGCGGCCCCGCCGCTCCCGTACACACCATTAAGCAAGTCGACTCTTTTGCTTGTGAAGATACCCTAGATTTCAACACACAGAGTACAAGCCAATAGGATAGGTTTCGACACTTTAGCATTCGGTCGATAGAGTAGTACTATAATGGTTACCGATCTGGCGACTTTTCCTTAGGTGATGTCCTTGGGATGAATGGTATATGACTTCCTTATTATGCCACATTATATCAAAGCTGAGAAATTCTTTTTCAAGCCTGGGTTAAGAAAGGCGGCATCCTTATCGATTTCTTCTCCTGGGCAACCCATAGAGGAGAAACTATCAACCCTAACTCCGGCCGCTCGATCACGCTTCGAGAAATACTTGAGATCCTGGTATTTCAGTATACTAGTGTCCGTCCGGGGGAAATATTAATATTCCGAACAGGCTGGCTTGCGTGGTATATAGACACTCAATCCTCAGAACGACACACAGAACTCTGCATTCGAAACGCTCCAGGAAAGCACTCATTTATTAGCCTTGCGCAGGAGCGTGCTCTCGTCTCCTGGCTTTGGGACAATTAGATCGCAGCCGTCGCGGGTGACCAAGTCGCATTCGAGTGCACTCCACCACCTGAGGGAGGTTTTGGATTGCTTCACGAACATCTCTTAAGCTTGCTAGGCTGCCTGATTGGCGAGCTGTGGAATACAGAAGAGCTGGCACAGACGTGCGAGGAGAGCGGCTGATACTCCTTTTTCCTCGCTTCGGTGCCCCTACACATGAACGGCGGCGTTGCAAGCACTGCGAATGCATTGGTATACATGTGATGTGTTTTAGTAAATTATAGCAGCTTCTCAGAATAAGTGTGCTTGAGGTTACTTAGGCAAAATTCTGGTTACGGTTACAATAGCATACCAAGTTGTCTGAATAAAACACTGAAAACTCGACTAGGATTGTGTCTTTCTTTCCCAGTCGCCTCAATCGTAGATGAATTTATTCAGCCACACTCAGCCCTCCATCAATAAATAGCATATGCCCATTCACATAACTCGCAGCTGGAGAGAGCAGGAACTTGATCCCATTGGCTAGCTCCTCTGGTTTTCCAGGGCGACCGCTTGGATTCCACTCAGGGGTTTTTGCAAAGACACCGCGTTCGATAAAGTCGGCATTGCGGGGCGTGCGGATGGCTAGACCATGCTTTAGCTGTAGGCAAGAAGAGCGAAAAAATTAGAAAGAGGAGAGGCATAGAAAGATGTACGGCCACCCGGCGCAACAGTGTTGACTCGTGTACGCCTCTTGAGTTCAATAGCTAAATTTTTAGTGAAGCCAGCAATGCTAGCTTTTGCTGTCGAGTACCAACTACCACCTAGAGAAGAAGAAATGGTTTTAATGCAAGACTCAATTACGTAGAAGGGCTTACATACCACTACCAAAAATTGGCCCTACTATAGACGCAATATTAACAATACTGGCGCCTTCTGCGGGCTCCGTATTGAGAAAAGTGGTTGTAACATAGTAAATTATACCGTTCGCTGCGGTAGTTATATCTATAAAGCCTGTACTACTGCCAATAGCGACAGGCCCAGCATTGTTGACGAGCAAGTGAGGCTTCCCTATGCGAATGGTCTGTTCCATGGCCATCTTAACTGCGCTCTCACTAGCGACGTCACAAACTATCGGATGGATCTGTGTACCCAGGGGGCCAGCCAGCTCTTTCGTCTTTAGGATACCTTGCTCTGAGATGTCCCAGCCAGCGATTCGGTAGCCGTGCGTTGCTGCAAGAAGTGCTATAGCCATCCCGATTCCTGAGCCTAAAGGGAGAAGGGAGCGGTCAGTATTGTAACTTTAAAGAAGACAGGTCAGACATAGAAGGAAGACGTCGGGATACCTGCACAGATAATAATAATTAAAGTGTTTTTTGGGTGCACCTAGCTAGAATGCTATGATTCTGCAGACATGCTGAAGAATACGTGTAAGAGATGTTGATGAGAGAACTAAGTATTCAAGGGATGCGGAGCAGATGAAGAATTTCTTAAAAAGAAGGCATTTTGAACCACATAGGCGAGAATGGCGATCTTAAATACCACGAAGACCACTCACTCTAGCTACAACGGTGGGTGGAAAAGGGGTTCGCCAGGAAGCGACGTAAGAGGCCCTTAAGCGAGGCTATAATACCCCTTGCATGTCGGAAACTGATCGGCGACAAATCGGCGATAAATCGGTAACTGAATAGTAACCGATAAGAAACTCCCCGCCGCCCTAAAGAATTATTAGAATACGTTAAACTGTTTCAACCTCCTTGGTATGACTATAGTATAAGTCACGTGTTACTGCGGTCTACTCTTGAGAAGTATTGTTGTATATCTTGACAATACTCTATATAGGTGTTTATAGCTGTAATATCCTAAACCGCCAACGACTAAAAAATAGTAAACTTAGCAATAGAAAAGGTGATCTTGTTGTAAGCTGCATCTTGGCGAAGCCTAATTCTGCTCTATTACTTGCTATCTCTACTATACAGGTCGTCAATTACACAATTTCGCAACCCTTATGAAAAATAAATTACTATGCGTAGGTCCGATGATGAGATAAAGTATAAGTGTAGATCTCCTTTACCAGTAAATTTATAGACACGGACTAGAAGGAGCGGCTCGGGTTATTTTCTACCGACCATCCTATATCATTCTATGACGTACTGCCACGCCGCGACGATTCCATAAACTGCTGCATGCTCCCCAGCCCAGTATCAGCTTCTGGCCTTGAATATCCGGATAACAAGTCGCCGACTACTTGCAAATCCAGCCAGGAGAATTCTTCTTAAGCGAAGTCCGATGGCTGTTAAGGTGGAGGTGTCTAACTTAGAGGATCATCGTTAGTAACTAATGGGCCTTGTCTATCAGGAAACTTGTCATCGTCTGTCCGCTGCTATAGAAGCTCGAGTAATCGAGCATACCGTACACCTAAATCCGATGGTCGGGTGCTATCTTTTTGGAGTCGATGTATGGTATCAGAAATCAAACATCATACACTCTTTTTCTCAGGACCTGACAATATTTTAAGCGACCATGCCTTTTTGGCTCCTCGGTTAGTAAAGGAGCATAACGGAATATTCACAACTAACCTTATAAACAAAAACCGCGGAATTAACACAATAGCTGATCATTGTCAGTTTGAGTAGAAAGAATTATAAACATAACTTAAATAGGACAACCCACAGAGGAAACCTGATTGGAAAGTAGCACAAACTGGCGTTTTGAAGTATATAGTTATTGACAATCGTAAGTAAAGATTTTGTGGCGTCCACAGACTCGTGGATGAATCTTGTATCAGGAAGTAACCCCATGTCGTCCCTCCCGATATCTCCATCGCTATGCAAGCCTGTTCTGCATACGACAGCGAACGGATACTGGTGGCTTGGAAAGCATATCCATTTGTATATAGCCTTAGATACTCGTAGGATAGCTGTAAAGGCACCTTGACCTTCGTGGAGCCTGTTTTGAAATTTAGTAAATTTATAACATAGATGGTGGAAAGTTATACGTACATGTCAAACTCCCCCAGACGCTCTTCTAGACGTTTATCGAGGCGCGGAAATCATCGATGTACTTCATATAATTCCCAGTTAACATCATTTTCACTGTGCTGCCCATGCCTAAGTACAACACGTCGTATACGTTGCTAAAGATCTGTGTCAGCTCCAACCTAGCTTGGAATACACTAGCGTGCTTATCATCCTTAGAATCTTGTGGCAGCAGAGACGGGAAGCTATAGCCTTTGGACATAGCCGCTGGCACTGCACCACGAGCCTCAAAGGCTCTTCCGACCCTTACGGAAATCTAGCGGTCAGCAAGATAACAGGCTGTAAAGATCAGCAAGCCCTAAGAAGACAATTTTAGTACTTCGACCTACCGATCCAAGCTAACCGTTCGCGATGTGAGCTGTCTAGTCGATCCTCATTGCCTTCCTTAGAATAACCTCGATTAAGTCGGAGCAGAAAGCCTAACCAGATTGCTAGCCCAATGTGCATCCATGCGGCATTGTCTTCGTCTCCACATCCAATTTTTGTCGAACTGGACGCTGAGCTTTGTGGCTCCCACTCAGCTAAAAGAAGTAACGCTTCAACAGCTTCCACTCTGCACCTCTTTCCGGCTGTGATTTCTAGGATAAGCTCATTCATGTACCGCAAACACGCCAAAGTTGTTGATCGCCCCCAAGTAAATCTCTCAGCGTAATGGTTATAATAGCTGTACGAAGGTGTGGCTAGCTACGAGCTGTTTCGTTCAGAAAGTGCCGCTGTAAAACTCTTCTAGAGGTGATTGGATAGTACGGGTGGTATAATGTAGCAAATATGGTGGTTTTTGGTTAGAACGCTGTAGTATTTGTTTTGTTGTGTGAGAATATCTTACCTCTGAATTAAATCGGCTACCTCTATTGGGGTCAAAACACTAACAGCAATAAAATGATATTGGAGAAGATTAGATTTATTGACTCCGAATTTGTCTGTAAGGATTCCGATATAGCTAGGTGTATTCTGAGAAATACTACCTTTAGGAATTTAATTTAGGTTGTCTACTACGTGGCTAAGAAAGGTTAGGGCATCGGAGGTATTATATAAGTTAGTGGAAGTAAAGGTATCATTGATAGCTGTCGACGTAAAACTGTTTCTCTGTGAATTTATGTCCTCAATATTGCTTGCTAGTCCTTTAAAGCTTATAGGCAAAGGTGAGATATTGGTATTTGATCTACTAGATTGACTTCTACTTGAACTATAGGGTGTTGTAGTATCATTTGCGCAAGATGGTGACCCTGTTAAAGCCGGATCAGTCAGATGTGCACGGTCTCGACGGCCACCGCGTCTAGATGATACCATCACACAATCTGCGCCTGCTCAAGTACACCTCTGGCAAGGAGGTGTTGCAAGGGGGCCGGACCCGTCGCTGGAGAACGATTCCAAATTAGCAAATCCCTATAAAGAGTATGTCCATATGCGGGGAAAGCCGAGCTGCTCACAGATTACATTTGACCTTATGCTTCCTACAACGTAGAGAAGCCCTAGGAGTACGCTTTATCTTCTCTAACTCCATCTCCGATCTGTTCGATAACCGTTCAATACCATCGGTCGTTGACGACTTTGTCATTGCCGACAATTGCGGGTGCACGGCACTGCATGTACCAACCTAACCTTGAATAGCAACAACCGATTGTTGCCGCAATAGCTCTAGAGCTTTTTCCAGCGGGAGCTTTGTATACCCCTTAGACGTCCTCTAGGACTCTTTGAACATATTACATCCTTCGGGATTCTCTTGTGTCTCCTTGTGACACATCGGCGCTTTGTGCCGGTCTTGGAGATTAAGGCGCAAGTCTTAGCTCTCAAATTTAGTGTCCTTCGGGATATGTGGCTCTTCTCATTAACGTCTCTTCCTATACCATGGCTGAAGACCTTGTCTTGTGCAGATGTGTCGTAGTGCCTCAGAGCCCTAAATTTCTTGCTAAGCTTGGTCGAACATCTTGTTAGTCTCGATCCAGCTCTGGTTCTCCATTGCTTCAATCTTGCTGGCAAGTTGGTCTGTATGATCCTAGCTGATGGTCAACCCGATCTGCAGACAACAACCTGTCTCTTTTTTCCTGTTGTCGTGGCTTGTCTCCACACCAGGGCCTCAAACTGCTGTTGCGGCTTGTCTGCACATCAGGACCTGTCTCTTTTCGCCTGGTTGTGTGACTTGTCCACGCCACGAAGAACGGAGTTTTTCCACACCGCCTTGTTTTCTGCCAAGCAAAATATTCCTAGACCGCTTGTCACAGGTGCGTCCCGAAGGCGGTGGGCAGAGGCAGAGTATAGTACAGTACTTTCGTACGATGGGCAACACAGCGCGACAAGGCGGCCGGTACGACGACGACAGCACAGAACGGCAACGACAGTAGTAGAGCGACAGCGGCAGCACGGAATAACAATAGGTACTGCAGGGAAAAGAGCGACAGCAATAGCACAGAACGGCGACAACAGTAGCAGAGCGACGACGGCACTGTAGAGCGACTGCAAGCAGCACAGAGTGACGACGGGCAGATGGGTTTGGACCCAAATCAATATCTCCAAGGCGTCATCACACTCTGCGACATATAGTCAATCTAACAGTATCAAGGCCCTCCTGCCACGCCTTTCGCCATCACATCCTGGGCTTCTAAAAGAACCCCGGATAGGGACTGTCTTCAGTCTCAATTGGCCCACTCATCATCAGAAATGCACCCTTGCGACAACATCGTCGCCGCAGAGGAGGCTCAGAGGGGCTAAGAGGGGGGAGGGGAGCAGCGAGAATGACTAGCAGAAACACGACAGCAACAAGCACCAAAGCGTATGCGAATTATATCCTCGAATGCAGCCCACTGCGGCAACGTCTCTGCCACATCTGCATCCTCATCCTTTCTCAGTAAAAGGGTCATTCTCTAGCCAACTCCACCATCATTGCGATGGCACAATCCTTCACCCAGCCCAACCTACAAGATCATATCTCTTCTCGCCCGTGCTACATCCATCACCCGTGAACATTCTGCAGCCAGGCCGGACGTCTCATCTACGGCCTATATCTCCGCGCTAAACAGTCGGTTGAGGATACATCCCAAGAGACTTCAAGGTTGGTCAACTCTGCCACAATTCGTATGCTCATGGTTGGACTGTAATATAATCCGAGGCATTATATGCAGGCTCAGATCGAGCAGACGGCGCCTCACGACGAGATTGACGAAATGGCACATACCGAGGATTTACAGTACTCCATATCTGATGTTGTTGGCAAATGGGATGTGGTACGGAACACGACAAGCAGATGGATGAAGGTGCCTGGAGAGAAGTTGTACGGTACGTCTTTCACGCTGCCGGCCTTTCTTCGAGTCCAACGGAAATGGTGGGTGTCATTACGGTGTCAGTCGTCCTAGAAACAAAAATATTTATGTCTCTTTTGCTTTGCCTAGCTAACGGTAATACCTCTGCAGGCAGACCTAACAGATTGATCCCACATGCCTCCCCTCGATACCGGCTTCGTCCATATCCCTTGTGAAGAAAGCTGCCCTTGCTCTTTCCTTCTCCCCATTCAAAACCGAAGTCCATGAGTCTATGACTGAATAGAACCTTTATGGAAGCTATATCTCAACGTGAGCCTGAGCCGTTTATCTAACGTCTTCACAAGCACGATTCTTGCGGTGCTGGAATGAAACTCAATTCGGGGGGTTTCAATGAAGCCCTCCCACAAATGGGTATATTGTCTGCGACAGCGCTGAAAAGCAGAAGGCTCTGATTAGGGATAATAAAGTGCCCACGTCCTTGAGTTAGAAGTGGCCACGAATAGCATTAGCATATATCATAAATAGAACCAGATGGCACAGTGGTACGTCAAGGGAACGAGACATTTCTTCCCAGGATGCTTCACACACATGCTGACTTTTGTCTTCTCTCCTTTTGCAGTTCATCCTTGGCCCGTGGGATTCTCTCAAGGCTTGAACGGGCAGCTTCCAAGAGAGAGACCTTTCAGTTGCTGAGGCAGATTCAGAACGTTGAATTATGGTTGGAGGAGGTATATTGGCTATGGGTTCGAGATCGTATCCTTACTACATCAAACGCATTATCGTCCCTACAGTAGAAGCATGCGACAAGAATCTCCGGACGAGACACGGCGGGAATAAACCCTTGTTAGCCCTGGCGCCTTCAGTCTGCCACATCAATTGTGACGGTGAGGCTATTGTTCTTGCGCTGCTTGAGTCAATTGTCCTTACATTTAGAAAGCGATCTAAATTAGGGTTTTCAGCCTCTCTAGGAGAGGTGAATCATTCCTCCAACTCTTTCCCTTATCTCCCTCACCACCCTCTCCCTCCCCCCCCTCTCTCACTCCACGTTCAGGGGAATTTGGTCAGGCACGGTAACCATAAAAGCAAACCTCCATTTAAAAGAAACTCAATCACAACACATGAATAATAGCGTTAAAACGATTTTGTTTGGCATCATAGAGGCTTTCTGCGATAGAAAAGAAGTTCTAGCCGTCCACCAGTTCCCCTAGGGTATAGATACACTGCCAATATAACCTTCGAATCAGTCGCGTCCCATAATCTCGAGCTCTTTCGGGAGGAGATATACTATTACCGGGAGACCGCAATGACCTACCAGGAGATTATCACCAAGTCTCGTCGTAAGCATGACTTTTACACCGACTTGGAAACACTAAGAAAAGTGGTTTCTATGTGGGATTACACGCTGAGTAGGCTTGCGGAAGATGAAGCTGCGCTGAAAAATCCCACGGATGGCGAAGTATCCTTCTCACAGCTCTCACAGCTCTTACAGCCCTCCACACTTCTCACATCTCTCCATAGTTCTTACAGTTCTTTACAGTTCTCACAGCCATTACAGTCATCGTAGCCATCACGGCCATTACTTACAGCTATCACAGCTATCACAGCTATCATTTACAACTCTTACAGCTCTGCAGCTCTGCAGCTCTGCAGCTATCACAGCTACCATTTACAATTCTCACAGCTCTCCCAGTTCTCCATAGCTCTCATAACTCTTACAGTCCTACAGCTCCCACAGCCATCACGGCCATTACACCTATCACAGGTATTCCTTACAGCCGTTACAGCTATTAGATAACTCGCCTAGCTCTCTAAGCTCTCCTAGCTCTCTACAGCTCTTACAGCTCTTAGTCTATCGTTGTCCGTTGATTATATTTCTTAACTCCTAAATTTAGAACAAGCGGTACAGGTTAGATCCCTAATCACAACCCAATCATAACCCAACTGAACTCAGCACTATTCCGGTCCATGGATGCCATCAAAGGATAAATACATTATTTGGGGTTTTAACAAGAGCAGGAGATAATCAGCGCTAATTCATTTTGTTCGCCTATAAGCGTCTTAAGACTCCTATGAAAAGTGATCGTTGTCGCCTATCAACAGGATACAAGCTCGAGAAGGTCTGTATTAATAAAGCTGGTCGGACATTTCTCTAGGTTAGTTTTATCCTCCCCTTGCTATAAGACCGCTTGTTGTAGTAGAGACTGATATAAGCAGCTGCCCCTAGATCTTGCTCTTATATACGAATGGCTGTTGTTCTTAATACCCCTTACTAGAATACAGCATAGTCGGAAAGTTATCGTGTTTGATTTCTGTCAGTGTAAGGCTATTAACAGGTGAAAAACTCGGTATTATTCTAGCTTTTATACCATAACACCAGACTACTTCTTAGCTACAAGATGACCATCTGCCTATAAATGAATAAATGAGTGTATAATTCTAAAACTAGCCTTGTGCACGAGTCGTTAAAGAAATACCTAGTCTATCTTTCAAAGGAATTAACTCACCGACTGTGCTCGCCTTAAGGACTTGTCAATTGACTTCGATCTCTATCGTGATCGGGATCCGTTGTTCCAAGGCTTGGACAAAGTAGTTGGAAATGCTGCCTTTCGGATTTCCAATCGGTATAAGCTTTTTGAATCTGCTGCAATGCACTGGGCAGGCGATTTTTTGCGATGTTGGCAGTGGCAGTGACAATAACGGAATTGGCTGAATTGGCTAAATTAGAGTGAATTAGTTGAATTAGATAAATTGGATAAATTAGAATGAATTGGAATGAATTGGCTGAATTGGAATTAATTAGTTGAATTGTTGACTGAATTGAATGAATGAATTAATTGAATTAAAGACTGAATTGACTAAATTAGGCACTTTATTGTTTTGGTCTGCTTGACAAGGCCATACTTCTTGTGTCAAATCAATCCTCAATTATAGTACGAGACTCCCAGCGCTATCTTTGTCGATGTCCTATGCCGCACAGCATGGCCACCATGAGGTTGTCAGTACACTCTTAGAGCGTTGGCCTTGGCAGGCTTCTATATAGGATCAAAATGGTCGTAGCTCTCATTTGTGGGCTACAGGCCAACCTAATTCGAATTATTTACGAACTCATTAAACAAGATCCAATCCGCACAGATGTTGAAGACATCAATGGTTGGGTTGGGCTTAGCTGGGTGCTGAATCCTCCTGGGTATCCATCCGGAAAATGTTACAGAATTTTTGAACTCACAAGGCTTGTTCATATAAATCGGAAAGATAAGGTGAATAGTCGTACTCCACTTTCTTGGGCAGCAAGCTATGGTTATTCTTCGATCACACGCTCGTTGTCATATACAGTTGGAATCTCGCCAGATGTCGAGGATTTCTGTAATATCGATTCTTCTCTCTTGGGAAGCGATATTGCTTTAACAGGTCATAAAGGTTGAACATCTTTGTCATGGGCAGCTCTAGGGGGCTCTTATGAAGCTATAACATGCCTTTTATCCTTTCTACGAGTTGATATTTCTATGCGAGACACATTCGGTAGTTCAGCCATGGAAACAGCATATATATCAGCGCGCGTAGACTGCGGAATAGGACCCCTAACCCACACGCCCCAGCCCACCCCAGACCACCCATAGGGCACTTGGCAACCAAAATGGGGTCCCACGGTGCCCCATTCCGCAGTCTAAAGTCTGTTACGCGCCACTAAGATCTTTCAATCTAGTGCAGCGCGGGTGTCCAGAGCGAGAAACTTGCCGGCCCGCTTGCGAATTTATCCAAAGAGAGCAAACATCCGGATAGCATTGCGCTTTAGTGTTGTTCAGGCAGGGCTGTAGAGAACCAGAAATACGCTGGCCCTGAGTACTCGGTATAATCTCAGCATTTTTAGAAGGTACAACAGATTTAGAAGTACGAAAATAACTTCCGAAAAGATGTAATTAACTCTTTGGGATTATTTGGGCGCTTAGCCAGGCTTAAGACTTGATCACAGTTTGATCAGAGAGAACCTCAAGAGAGGATTACAAGATTGAGCCGGCCAACTACGAGTGACGTTTGTGAAGTCTGCTACGAAGAAGAACTGGATTTGAAGACGAAAGGGATAGGAATACCCTCGCAGAGTCTAGAATTATCTTTGAAGGCTTACTGGAAGACGACGGGCCGACGGCAGGAGTTGGATTCTACACAGCGCCGAATTGCCTTTCACATCTGGGACTGGTCAACTTGTCTCAAATCTAGCGTTATTAACATCCTTGGAGGTTGGAATAGGTCCCTATAAGGGGCTGTCGGGAGTTGAGTAATTAATCTGCCACTGCACCACGTCGCCTGTCCTGTAAGACAGTGCGGAATTCATTTCTAGCGCAACGCAGCAGAAAGCAAAGCAGAATTCAAATTCAGAGGTCAACCCTAACCACCACTCTACGACACAATACAGCGCCAAACAACCCACGTACCCAGCTTCTATCTTCTAGCCTCCGTCTCCCACCTTGGGATCTGCAAATATCGGTCCTATATACCTTCTCTGCCGCAATAAATGACAGTCGGTACTCGAAGTATACTGAGCTGTATCCCGAGGCTGCTAATCTGTTCGCCGGTGTTTTGAAGATTGGAATTGATGCTGTAACTATCTCATGTTAAGCTCTTAATAGTGTTGGGTATTTGCTATAGTAGTAGAGTGTCTCTAGGAAGACATTGAGATTGTGTAGAACTCACGCAGATCATGGGGGAGTGCTCTAGCGTAAGAAGACCTATACTGTACTCTACGAGATGAATGTGGCGATCGAGTTGGAGTATTCTAATGAAGGAGAAGGGAGGCGTTGCGTACGTTGTGCAAGATGGGGCAGACTCAGAGTAGGATAATTGCATTATCTGGTGGTGCTGTAGAAGAAGGCTGAGGCTGGCGCTGAGGGCGGGACACAGGAATTGGAATGAGCACCGAGACGTGGGAACTTCTTATAATAAAACAAGCAACGCAATCATGTCAAACATTAAGAGAAACAATTGCTACAAGACTCCTTCGCCTTGTGCGTGTAGAGTCAACTACTAGCATAGGAATGGTCGCCTTCGTTATGCCACTGCGACAGCATGTGCGTAACTTAATTCGTCTGAGAGCCATGATGTTTCACCTTCCGTTTGAGGGCGGAGTTTGGATTTGACACTTTGGGGGAGTTTTCTTTTTGTCCTTTGTCTGTTTACTTACTCGGCTCTCGCGAGAACGCTACGAGTAATCGTCCTCGCTTATAAGCGAGGACGACAATTATTTTAACTCCGCTAAGCGAGACTCGCATGTAATACCCGTCTACAATACCTACACTTTAGTGTATCTCGCAAAACTACTATAAGAAAAGGCGGAAGAGAACTTCATGACATTGTATTGTGCAAATGGGTAATAAATTGACTGAGTATTAATTAATTGAATAGGTAATGCTAAATATGAATGGGCGACACATTGTGCAAAGGCTTGATGAATTGAATAGATAATGCTAAAATTAAATAGGCGATGCAAAATATGGATGTACGAGGTTAAATTTAAAATGAGTGTACTTAACTCAATAGGCGCATTAAATTACAGATAATTTCATAACCTTCAAGTTGTGGGTGGTTTCACGGGCAGTGAGGGTTCCGGATTCCAACAAGAACTAGTCAATACCGACCAATCCCAGAATGTTACCGGCTGGGACATGATTAATAGGGTCAACATTTCCACCTATCATGAGAACAGTACACTAGATAGGTTTGATGAAGAGACCATCCTTCTTGTCAGGGGTGTAGTTCGGGCCCTAGATGCGGACCTTCAAACTAGAGCGGACGGTACTAGCGAAAACATGACTGAAAGCGTTGAAATGACCCTTATCATATGTTGGCAGCATCTTGGAAACGTACAACATAAGATGAGCCTTAGGAGTTCGCGCTGTCGCTGAATTAGTTAATGAATGCAGTGTTGGAGTTAGGAACTTGCCAAGTGGTGAGTTTGGTGAGGAAAGGACGAAAAATGGTGAATTAGGTGATTTAGGTGATTCGATATATGGTCGGGACCAATTAGTGCTTCCCATTCCAAATCTCACCAAAATCAGAGCTTACCACCACCACCACTAAAACATCATCATTTGTGGAAATTCAAGGTGTACAGTGTTGAAAATTATTTACAAGAGAGTCAAAAAGTTATGAGTGGACGAGTGTCGAAACGCTTTGATCTGAAATCGATGAATCAAATACCAACAATATTAGGGAGAAAACAGACGATGTCAGCATACACTCTTTACAAAACAAAGGATAAGAAGGTCAAACCAGTGGATTTAGGAGTTTCGGATAGCTCAAAACCTGGAGATCTACATTAGAAAAAGAAAGTTCTCAAGAATGAAAAGAAGACGGAAATAGGACCATATAATTACTAGATTACTCTAATGTTCTCTAATATCGAACGAGGATCAAGACTTACTCCGGAAAGCATGGATGAATTGATTAGAGACACTTATATTTTGACAATCGAAGAGCTCAATGTCTTGAAGGAATTAATGTATACAAGGGAGGCTGCAGTTTCATTCAATTTTTCGGAAATCGACTGTATCAGACCAGAAGTAATACCACCAGTCGAAATTCGAACTATTCCTTACGAGGTATATCAGAAATTCAATTATCCTATACCAAAAGCTCTTATACCGGAAGTTACTCGAATGATGTTAGAAAGGATTAATTGGGGAATTTTAGAACCATACCATAGATTATATCGAAATGTATATTTTCTTGTTAAGAAAAAGAATGGAAAATACAGGTGGATTGATAATGCACAACTATACAACAAGTTTACGGTTCGGGATACATTTGTTCCACCATCAGCAGAGGAAATGTCAGAGGAGTTTGTAGGTTGCAAAATTACGTCACTTCTTGATTTGTTTTCAGGATATAACCAGCTGCGGTTACATGAAAACAACAGAGATATTACGGCATACGACACCTACTCAAGGAGCGATAAATTCGCCGGCTTAGTTTTACAGAGCTTGTACTCGGATAGTATAAGAATACATTCCTCATATTTACAAGATATTTGTTGAAGATATTGGAGTCAAAGGACCCAAAACTTACTTCGACAATAAAATGGTTGCACCAGGCATACAACAGTTTTTGCTAGAGTATATTCGGAACATCGATAAGGTATTAAGTGGCATTGAAAGAGCCGGAGCTATAATTGGACCAGGGAGTCAGTTATATGTCAATGGACTTAAAATTGTCGGGTTTGTTTGTGACAGCAAAGAAACATCGCCAAGTATTATAAAGATTATTCAGATACTCGCATGGCAGGAGCTAGAAGATATTACAGACGTAAAAGCATTTATTGGAGTATATGTTTATTTTGGGTCATTTGTACCTCACCTCACGTTGCCAACCCGATTTATTACCTGTTTCGAAAAGGTATTCCATTTGCGTGGAAGTCCGATCAAATAAAGGCTATAGCAACGTTTCAGAAGTTACTCATGGAAGCACTAGCACTTGTTTGTTTAGACTATTTAGAAGACGCAGGGGATATAATATTTGCAGTAGATGCAAGCGGCAAGGGATGGGGTGTAGTGCTTATGCAGATAATTAATGGGATACGACATCCATCACGGTATGAAAGTAGGGTCTAGAATAAGGCTGAATAATATTATAATCCTACCAAAAGAGAATGCAGGGCTGTATTGAAAGGATTAAAGAAGTGTCGATATCATCTCTATGGAGTTCATTTTATCCTCGAAACCGATGCCAACGTCCTTGTAGCACAGCTTAATGAAGAAGAGTACGTAGCACTAGCTACCGGCAGTAAGCGCAAGAGAGCTGCTGCTACTGGCAAGTGGAAGTGCGGTTGTTCTAATAATGTTACTGCATCCTTTCAGGCTGTAGTTCTCAGCAAGAAGTACAATGCTATAGTGCATGAAAAACTACTTTCGCAGTAAAAACAGTTCAAGATGGTGTGCTTTAGTCACTCCAAAGGTCTTGGTGCCAATGTTGGTCTTCAGGTTAGACAGCTTACAGTACAATCTCTTGTAGAACGACTCCAATACCTTGCTATCAATAGACTCAAGTTGGGAGATATTAAAGCAGATCCAGAGCAACACTTGTGGTTCAGAATGATTCATAGGCCGGCCGGTAGTTCGGACAAGCTTGAGGTATATCGATTCTTTTATGAAGAAGTTCATTTCGATTTCGACCAGCAGGAGATTATTATGCATTTGGCCAAGTAGTGCCCAGATACTGATGTCCCTGTCGATTCAGCAAAATAGTTTGATTTTATTGGCTTAGTTAACCTCGGGCTATTCGAATGGTTGTTTATTACACTACAACATGAACAGGCGTATGTTAGAATCATATTGCCAAGTGTTCCTCACGGTGCTAGTTAGTGTAGATACCGATAAGCTTCGACGTACTATCCTCCCTTGGTTTGTGGCTATTCAGAAGGATCATAAAACTCTTGAAGTCATAGAAGGTGGTAGCTGGTCACAAATTGCAGTATGCCATCGAGATCTTATTGCACCGCCTGCCTCACCATCTGGTCTAATCGTTATAGAGGCATTCCTTATCGATTCCCTGCGGCTGTCGAAGTTTCTGGACCAGGAGCTGTGTCGGATGCGCTAGTAGGACTCACCAGCTGGGCGCTATCGATGTGGCCGAAATGAAGAAGGACCCCTGCTTCAACTATGCCTACAACGAGGACCCTGATGATGCCAACGATGACGCTGCTGGTGGAACTAGTGGTACTGGAAGTGATGAAGACAGTGAGGATACAATGGATGTCGATGGTTGGTAGATTGTTGTTGCTGTAGTGGTTGGATGGGCCGGTAACCTTAGGGTCCCCGGGATCCCATGGACCCTACAGCGGTGAATGAATTCGGCTGAATTCTACTGGATTTACAATAACCTCTAACTTTCGGGACTTACAGAGCACCTTTTGGATGATAATTCTTTCTTCTTTCTTGTTATTTTAGATGTAAGTAGGTAAGTAGGACAGTATAGAAGAAGATACAACGCTATAGTCTATAACTTAGATATAATTCCTCAGAACCCGTAGATATCTAGGTACAAGGTAGAGCTGGTTGTCGTCTGGGATGCTTGAGTAGGCCTAGAGATCAAGACTACTTATTTACATTGGTTTGCGTCACTGGGTTCCTTACTGAGTAGAAGTAAACAGAGGCATCTTCCAGATTGGGGCTTATAGTAGTGTTAGCAATGTTTAACAGTTAAAGTAAAATATATTTACAACAACCTCTTTTTCTCAGCACTTTGTCCGCCTTGTTCCTTGCTTTCCACTGATGACATTCGCTCCTCAGCAAACAGTAAAATATATTTACAACAGCCTCTTTTTCTCAGCACTTTGTCCGCCTTGTTCCTTGCTATCCACTGATAATATTCGCTCCTCAGCAAACAACTCTGTAACACGTATATTACGACGATATTGCGCAAGTTCAATTGCCACCTTCGACTTTAGAAGCTCTTGCGACTCTGGTATACTTTCGCGTATTGCAGAGACCTCGTATAACAGATCCTTAGCTAGGCTTGATGTCTGAAACAGTTCCTCAACTCGCTGTTGGCGACGAATTATAGCTAGAGAAGTATATCTTTCGTATATTTCGGCATGATCACGTCGAAAAGGGTAGTTATCAGGGCTCTGGCTTTGCGGTGTTTTGTTGGATTCTGGAGGCGCGATTGTAGGGCAGGAACGTTGCTTCACAGGTTCTTCGGGACCTTGGAGAGAAAGATCAGGTTGTACAAAGTTGGAGGAGTTGGAGGAGTTGGAGGACGTGATAGTCGGTCCAGCTGCAGTTCCTAGAGTCTTGTAAGCACCATAAGTAGCATCCAAACAACAATATGACTGACTATCGTCTGCATTGGTAGTTGTATGCTTCCTCTTCTTGCCCCTCTGCTCGGCCTTCTTCTCGTTCTCGGATCTCCAAACGGTCACATACATCCTCAGCTCCCTTTTCGCCTGCTGTAATGCCTCAGCTTCGAGATTCTCGAGAAGAGTGCTGCTGCGCACAACGTCGTCCAGCGCTTTAGTGACTTTGTCCTTGTTTGCGGTGAGGCTGAGACTGCCTGTGAGGTTTGCGAGATGACTTTGAAAGATGGATGCGCAAGTAGTCTTGACCTTCTCCAGCTCGAGAAGGGTCAGGCCGGTCGCCGCCATGAACCGAGTTTGACTCCAGCAGACCATGGTGGGTTGTTGCCATGGGCAGAAAATCAAGACGAGGGAGAAAAAAAAGAAAGACAAAAGACGAGCAGGAAGGTGGTGCCTGGGGCGGCGATAAGGAAGTGATAAGGAACTGGAATCTCTGAGTACCACTTACCATGACTTTGCGTACACAAGATATTTCGAGGCTCTACTAGTTGTAAAGTCATGAAATCATACGAAAAGCTAGAGTACATAACTATTCTATAGAGTAAGAAACCGATATAATAAATCCATGTGTATTTTGCGTAGACTAATTTCACGTCGGTACTTGCACCACCATGTAGGAGATAAATTAGGTATTATTACAGGAATAAGATAAGGACTAGATAAGATAAGAACTGAAGGAACGTTGGGAACCTTTTCTAGAAAGAAGTTGGAGAATCAGAAATCAGGAATGCTGAGTCATTTTTAGGACCAGGAACCAGGAACCAAGAATCAGGAATCAGGAATCAGGCAGAAATCGGGAATCGGGGATCGGGAATCGGTACGGCCGCCTGGTCTCCCTGAGTCACGCGTTCCTGTCCCTCCCCTCCCCCAACTTGGAGCAGTCGCAGATTACTCAGCATTCCTGATTTCCTGATTCATGACTCAGTCGGGTATTCGACTCCAGAAACTCTGGAGTGCTCAGCACGAAACATAATAATCCCGTGATTCCAGGAACTCCCAACTCAAGTCACGCGTTCCTGTGTTCCTGCGTTCCTGCGTTCCTTCCTCTCTCCCCGAGTGTGGCAGGAACGTGACTTCGCGCGACGCATCTCCTCTGTGTGCTTTGAATCTCAACTCCTCAGTACCTCCACATATCTGACATTACGATCATGGTGCGAGTACTCGAGTAGCTGTTGTACCAGTAGACGCCCAACCAAAAAGCAGCTCATCGTAAAGCTCCGGTACCGTGGAAACATAGGCTGAAGCAAGCAATTATTGCCAGAAACACCAGCACCGGTCGCCACCTCCCACCCTCCACTAAAGCAAGTCACCTTCACGGGAAATGAGACCCAGCCTTAGGAGCTGACTACAATTTGAGTAGTAATCGTCAATACCATCATGGCCTCTCCATCTCCAATCTCCCAGATCGCAGAGCAATTCAAAGCAGCCAATACCACGGCCGAAGAGATGGTTCGTCGCTTCGTTTCCTTCAATTCACAAGTGCCATACCAACTAACATCTCTCCCCAAATGTAGTTCTGTGAGCTTGAACGTTCCTGCACAACGCAGAACGAAAGGCTCCAGACCCTTCAACAAGAGATCGCTACAACGCGCCAGCAGCTTTTGGGTTCCCAGTTACGACTGACGCCTGTATTATGGAAGAATGCTGCACAGTCTTTTGCAGAGGAACTCAAAACATTTGTCCCAACGTCAGATGTCCGGCCGGAAAATGTCTCTCAATTGCTGCGTGGCATCGCCAAGCTTGTAGCCGAGCATGGTACACAAGCTATCGATGAGATGCTTACAAGCGAGGATGTGAAGGAGACGTGGTTTTGCCTAACGAAGGTGCTTACCCAAGGCATCCGCCAGAATGCGGATCGGGTAGAATGCGATGCAACATGTCCTCCGAAATGTATTGTTGTATGGGCGGATACAGGGATGCAGGCAACTGTCAAGATCAGGTACCGCCAAGCAAACATCCCTTGAGATACAACTGGCCGTGGGTATATAGTTGGAGGTCTTCTCAGTACGAATGTGCGAGCTCGTTCTCAAGGAGCTGCTGTGCCGATAAGGAATGGGATACGGAAGAAATGGGGTATTGAGATAGATATAAGTTATTGGTTGGCGGTCGGCGGTCGGCTTGCATGGTCTTTTGCTCAAACAATCCTTCAATTTCAGCATAATAGGCGACGATAGATGATGGACGCGGATGAATAATGGACGAGGATGGATGATGGATGAGGATAACGGATTATGGATGAGGATGATGGAGAGGAGTAAACGCTGTTGCATTTTAAGGATGGCTCTATTCGAAGGAAATAACCCAATGACCAAGCCATACGAGCACTCACTAGATTACGCCATCTCTGTTAGCTGTTCGCTATAAATCTTGTCTCTGCCACAGTTTATGACCTGAATTCCGCCTCTCGAACACAACTACCAAACCATTTCCAATCTCCTATTTCAGACACCGCAGACGTCTTCTTATTCTTGAAACTTGTTATAATCTCCACCGGAAGCACCTCTGCCCTCCTTGCCGGCGCCAAATCATCGATTGACATGTGTGCCTTGCATCCACCGTCAAACCACCAATAATAGCCTGCGCACCAACACTGGAACCTACTTATACCGATCTTTGCTGTCTAGTTGATGATTATCGCAAATTGTCGCATTTGTGTAAAGCGCATTCATAATATCGTAAGTTTGCTACAAGGCTGAGGGTGGCCTGTACCTTGCGAGTGGTGATGTTGACTTATCTCACAGACATTCCCTGGCTCTCTATCTTGAGCCCTATCTGGCCGAATATTAGGTCCTGTCCGAGAGGCACTATCCAAAGTTTACACGACTTGCGAACCGGCAGCGACAGCGTTATTCGAATACAGGGAATCCGAATTGAAAATACTTCCACTATGTACACTCCAGACTATAATCTTCAAAGAAAACTGCAGGCTGTATCAGCTCTACTCAGAAGTTATTAGGAAAACCTAGAATATATCTAGATCGGGTATGTCTAGGATTTCTCGTCCTGTTGGATGCTGGCTAAAGAGCACTCTATGTAAGTTGGTTGTGACTCTAACATTCGTCGGTTTTATTTATGATTGAGATGCCCTTTAAGCCGCAGTACGCTTGAAATTCGAATTTACTGACTTTTTATCGTCATAGGGGCAAGCATAGACTTTTGGTCTTCTTTTCGGGCATTGCTAGCTACAGACTAGCAGCCGGGGTGTCTAAGAATCTAGCTATTCCAGTGGCACCAGCCGCTATACAATCACTGTGATAGATGTTATACGCAGAGATTCCGGATCGCAGATCTCAGGTGCGGGAGGATCTAGTGATCTAGATGTTTTTTCTGGTTCAAATATCAAAAAGGAACTCTTTAGGAGAAGGCCCATTCCGGACCAAGTCGATATATCCCTTCTTCGGAGCTAGGTAACCATGTACTAGTAGAATCATCCTCATGTTAAGTCAAAAATCACCTTAGGCTCCCGTATTCTCGAAGAGAATTATCTCACCAATCCGATATCATCCTCGCCTTTGGTGGTATTATTAGCAAGCTTTGGCCGGCCAAAGATTAAACTACGATTATAAAACATAGTTTACCTGTAGAATCTCTTCTAATAGCCTTGTTATAGGAAGCCGTCAATTCCGGGCGACTGACTCGACGTATCATCGATGGGGTGACAGATCCTTGTACCTTTCCCAGCTGGAGTTGGGTTGGCTAGGTAGGTGCTGTCACTTATCCACTCAAATTTGGTGATATGTAAGAAAAGGGCTGGTTGTATGAGCCTAGCATGTAAACCCTAAAATAGTTCTCACCACTTTAGCTAACTGTTCTGTAGCGACTCAACTGTCAAAAGACCGCCTGCTTGCTTTGAAACGGGGTTTCGGCCTTAAGAAGGTCGGACTGAATCATATCGTTCTACGAAGCCTTCGATTGTGTGATTCTCCTAAGCCTTTCTATGGAATGAGAGACAAGTACTATCTTTATAAGTTAGTTGCTATTGGCTACGGATGGCGGCCACACCCTGGTGTATACTTTGAATATAGTGACAGCGAGAATGGGGAGGACGACAGTGCGAACAGAAAGGCGACAGCTTTGTACAGTACTTATGCTAGTAATTGATTATAGTGATTACTATGAAAGGAGGGGAATAGGCGTTGCTGAAGCTAGGCTTTGGCTGAGCAAGGAGCTGGAGGGAAAGATGCGATGGATTCTTTTGAAGTAGATTTGCTTTATTAGGAGGATGTATAAGCCTGGATTCTCAGAGTCTGTAAGTAAGTTATCTGAATGTTGGCACAGAGGATGTTCTGCTGTACGAGTGTGCATTGATGGAATTTTGTTTTGTTTTTTTTTGTTTTAAAATGAGATCGCATCTTGGACCTTGAAATTGTTTCTAACTTTACGAGCCTACCCGCATAGGTCTGTGTCCCACAGGCACTGAACCCTACGAAAATTCATTACAGAGATGCAATTATCTTAATTTAATTAGGAGTAGACTAGCTAGAATACTTTACTAATATATGAACCTAATACTCTTACTTATTAATTAATGTATTTATCTATTCCTATAGAATTCGATCCTATTCCTCTATTATAGTAGCCCTTATTTATTCTTTAGTTATTAGTTGTTTCCTTCGCCTATAAAGAGTCTACTTTATATACCGCTAGTACTTCTTAATAGGATTTATATCTAGGCTTATAGAAGGATAAGGTATTAATATAATACTATTCTTTATACGGAATTGTATATAGTAATTATTTTTCAACTTATAACTATATATAGAGTTCCTATCCTCTATAAATAAAGGCTCTATCCTAAGGGTATATATATATATTATAAAGTTATCTAGAATAGAGACTATATATAGTAATAGTACTTATAATTCGTAATCGACTTATATAAAGGCTCCTTTCTTACTAGATCTATTAAGGAATACTAATTAACTCTTATAGCTATATCTAATAGCTCTCTAAGTATTAATAGGTGTTATATAGCCTCGATAAAGTTAGTATTATATATAGTTTTTATAATATTACTCTATTTTATTCCTTGTAACCCTATTCTTTACTATACAACTACTAATTAAGTATATAACTTTATCTAACTAGAGAACCTTCCTCTACTCCCTCTCTTTCCTCTAGAATAAGTACTTTAACCCCTAGAGTAGTCGTTGTATTACTTAAGCTTGTATAAGGTAGGGTTTCTAGTATATAATATATCGAAAATAGCTATACTGTTTAAGTTGATACTTAAGGGTTAATATACTATAATCTAACTCTAACTTATTATAAAGGGTAATATAATCTAATAATTAATACTCCTAA
The DNA here is from genome assembly GCA_003008705.1 of Pezicula radicicola. Taxonomy (NCBI): domain Eukaryota; kingdom Fungi; phylum Ascomycota; class Leotiomycetes; order Helotiales; family Dermateaceae; genus Pezicula; species Pezicula radicicola. Next base: position 19,710 of record PDUO01000104.1, on the reverse strand, counting down.
CTCTCTGTACAATATTCGATTATTTAGGTAATTTAGTAGTCGTCGAGTTTATATTTTAGGCCTATTCTACTAGGTTAGGCTTACTTAGGAGCGTTGTATTTTAGGATATAATTAATCATTATATAGCTAAGTCTATACCGCCTTATTAGATCTAGAATTAGTATCTTTATAAAGCTATACAATTAGTGTATAGACTCTTTATCTTTAGTAGGGATTTCGAAGCCTAGTTTATAGTCTTAGAGTAGTGGAGTTGTAGTCATTTTAGTAGTGTTTTTAGGTGGGGAAGAGCCTGTGGGACACAGACCTATGCGGGTAGGCTCGTTAGGCGATACCTTAGTAGATATCCTCGGATAATCGCTCACATCATTTGAGCCTTTGTGCGATGCCTTAGTAGCTCTCTCATCTCAATAGCTCAAACTTCTTGGGGCTTTGAGGCACATTCGAGTGCTAACTTCGATGTTGTAGTATTATCGCTAACCAAGCTGAAGAGAGAACCTTGAGCAAGCGCAATGCGAGGAACCTGGCATACATGAAAGGTGCGCCAGGGACGCGACAACAGCTGACCGCGGTTGCAACCACCTGGGATACCTTCTACGCCGCTGTGAAGAAAGATGGTACCACCTGCCCTAGCGGAGAGGAAATATTTCGATACGTCGATACCATGACTCGGCAGGTCAAACCTCGTATTGCTAGCAAATCCGTACCTTCTCTCAGCGCTATCGAAGAAATCTGGAGAACTCTCAAGCAACTACAAATCCGACCTCAAGAGAATAGAAACTCACTTGGATCAAGTGCGTCTTGGTTCTACCTCTTGTATAGGATCTCGCAAAAGTACATACTAATAAGTCGATAGCTTGTCAAGAGAAGCCTCCTCTTCAAAGGAACATGACACGATAAAGTGTGGCTTGGGCTCCGGGTCATACCAGGAATGGCGCGCTTATGGCTAGAGAAGAGTCTTGCAAATTGCTGTGGTTCCTGGGACAAGGTCCTACTGAATCTACTCAGCGTTGTGCTGATGTCTGCTTGCGCGGCATGGGCTGGTGATGTCCTTCGAACAGTAGGTTATGAAGGACCGATAGCTATATGTTGGGAGGACGTGGAGCTAGTGCTAGACCCCGTGGGAGACAGACCACCTAGTGTTTAAGATCTGTGTGGAAAGTTTATATTAAGATTTACCAAAGGCCGCAAGTAGGTTTTCGTACAAGCTTACAAGTACTTTCCCGATGACGGATATTCCACTTCTTAGGGACTTGAACAACAGCAACGAGGTCCGCTTCATCGACCCACTCGATGAGCAAGGTCAAAATATCGTATATCTCGTCAAACTCCTAATGGTTGTCGCCCTTCGATTTGCCCATGTCCAAGACGGAAATACACGGCGAAGAGACAAGACAGAACAGTTCAATAGACGCGACCGACATGGCCGATTATTTGCCAGATACCTAGGGGAAAGCGGCTGCCAATACAGGAACCAGGTGGAGCCCACATCGCAGATCAGTCCATCAAGAACCTAGCCTTGGTAGGAGGAGTTCTAGGGCGTGTCTCATCATATGCGGCTCGCTATGGAGCAATCAGAGATACTGCCTGTATTAAGCAAAAGATACAAGGCGTAGCAAAGTCTGCAGTCACAGTAGCCGCAGGTCACACCGAGCGGGCTACAGCTTCTGGACTCACACGAGCGTACGTAGGTCCGTTATAATAGACCCTCTACAACATGCGAGCCGCGGACCCATTGCAAGATCGGTTGGCACCTGCAGTTGCTGAGTCACCAGTGGACTTGCATCGTCTTCAACCAGGCGAAGTGGACAAGTATATGGACGGCCATGAAATGAAGAGAACAGATCTCAAACTACGACGCGTTGCTACGGGTCGTCTGCAGAGGAGAGAATTAGTGCATGGGAGAAACAGGAAAGAGACCGAGAAGCTCATGTTCACAATACTCCAGATGTGGCCTCACCGAACCGAAATCTACTCCCGGGGACTGGCAAGGTCACCGAGATAGAAAGATTGCTAACATCTGTGAGAAACGTTATTCATCACCTCCCAACGCCAATTGCCCTCGTCATACGCAGTCAACATCACTATCTATAGGCAAAATCGTCAGTCTTAACTTGGACAATGTCAAAACAAATCCATCGTGTGACAATGCTCCAGATTCCGAGAGAGGAGGACCAGATCGAAATACTATCACGTTACAAGACTCTTAGTAGTGATGCTAAGAAGGTTTGTCAGCTTCTTTTCATTAAAGAGAGTTTCCACCAAATCTGATTGTTACTTCCAGGACGGAATGCCGTATATTATTTCTTGTAAGAGTGGTAGAATATTCCCAGACCCCAGAAGTCAGCAATGCACGATTGTTGTCACTACGGTTTTTAAGAACTTAGAAGACATAAGATATTATGAGATAACATGCGAAGCTCATGCGCAACTCAGAGCTATAATTGCTCCAAGGAGAGACGGGGTCACGTTTACAGCGTTCTTCCAAAGTGTGGGCAATTCATAGTATAGAGATCGTGTATGAAGATATTGGTAGCCGAGTTCCAGAAGTATAATTTCCGGTACACAGTTCTTCAAAGAGGACATCTAGAAAGTATATGTTGTCTTATAACCAACTTTCCTTTTTGAGATATGCGAAGTTTAATAAAGCAAGAACTCTTTGTGACGGCTTGCCGACCCTCATCTGTTTGGAATGACGACGATAAGATATAATATAAGATTGCATCCTATTGCACGATCAAGTGGAATAGCGGAAGCTTATGGGTAAAGACGTGCAAGATGGGTGAGGTTTCCTGGAGCACCTTTGCGGACGAGATTAATTCCAATCTTACTATATTCCGGGAAAGAAAGAGAGCCGGGAAGAGATGTGTCCGTCATCTACCTTTCAATTAGCAGCAAGTAAGAAATATTATATAAATTTGAAAACAGTCACCAGCTTCTCCAAATTCCAACCCTAAACATCTAGAATTCACATATCTACTCAACTTAAATCTAAGTACGCTGGGAATTGCCACAACACGTATCTCATTCCATCGACTCAGAATGGCCATTAACAGTAGCGTGGCAGACGAGAAACACGGTCTCCCTCAGCCCGATACTGTTCCGTACCAAGGAAAGTTACTGCCTTTGGTGCCTGAAGATCTTGTTGTTCCAAGGGTGCTCCAAGTCGATTGTGAAGAGAAATACTACGTTCTACAAGCCAAAGGCGTGTAGTTCCGACCTCTGCTCTTCTCTGTAAGCCAAGGCTATTTCGTCAACATCCTCTACGTGCGAAAATTAGGAATCCTTTCTCGCCATCGCCATTCCGGTCCTGTACATGCAATAACGCTGAAGGGAAGATGGCATTACCTTGAGCATGGCTGGCGGGCTATAGAGGCAAGCTATATATTCAACCCACCGGGCGATATTCACACTCTCGAGGTGCCTGAAGATGTTGATGAAATGATCACCTTGTTTCATGTTACTGGGTTAGGGTTACATACTAGAACTCTTTCACTTTCAAAGGCCTTTAAAGGATTTACAAGCTCAATATCAAATTCTCGTAGTAGTTAGGGCATGATTTTAGATATTTCCTGTAGTTGTATGTCAGTTCCCGTGCTAGAACAGGCACAAAAGACAAGCAGGCACTAACCATCATAGATATGTTCTTGCCAATGCAAACACGACTCCCAGCACCAAAGACCAAGAAAGTTCGTTCCATAGCCTTTAACTGTTCAATACCTGCCTCAAGCTACCTTTCTAGTCTAAAATTACCACTGTCCTCCCTATATATTGTCTTGTCACGGGCTACAACCCAGGGATTAATGCCAACAATCGTGCCTCCTGCAATAAACTTTCCACAGATAGTGGCACTACCCTTAGGTATATGCCGCTCTATCATCTTGCCAACGGAAGGGTGCAATTGCATTGCCTCCTTAATAACTACTTGTAAGTACGTTATCTTGTTCGCCTCTGCCAACGCCACGGGGTTCGAAAGCTGACCCCCCACCTCCAAGGTATCGGTTTCGTTGCGTAGTTTCTGGTAGCAATGAGGATGACGGAGCAAGTTATCGATGATGGAGCGTAGAGCCATTACTGTTGTGTCACTTCCAGCCAAGACAGTTGCGCTTGTATGGTTGACAACATCTAATTCATTGAAGCCAGAATAACCCGCCGCTAACAGAGATTAAAACCAAGATAGGAGATCCTTGCCTCCTTTTTGGGTAGGCGCTCTTTTTCTCTTCCTCTTTTTTTTATAATCTTAATTGCAAAGTTGATGGCGGGATTGAAAGTTTCAATTTTCGGGTAGACACTACTGCAGCGGCTATGATGTCTTTCATTCTTGCTATAACACTCTATCCACAATAGCAAGACATCATGTGGAAAGAGTTGGGTAGTCATGTAGGTGACCGTATGCCCGAGTTTAACGATATACCGAATCTACCATTGGTTCATGCGGTCATCAAAGAAGTACTTCGATGGAGACCTGTTACAGCTGGAGGTGAGCTTTCATTTGCAAGGCTTCTACTGAAGGATCCTAACTGATTCCAGGGGTACCACATTAGCTTACAAAGGATGATGTCTACCAAGGATACTTTTTCCGTGCAGGAACGAACGTACATGCAAACCGATGGTAAACTATCATCTGCTCCTCCATTTAGTCATATTGGGAAATTTTCTAATTATCTACCCAGGGCAATCCACTGTGAGGAAGAGCTCTATCCTAATCCCGAGGATTTCAACCCCAACCGGTGACTGAAGCCAGAGTACCCAACATATAGAGAACCTTTGAACCAATTCCCTTCTTTGCAAAGCTACTCTGCTTTTGGCTTTGGACGGATAATTTACCTAGGTTAGAATATTGCTGAGCGATCTCTCTCTACATTCTGACTGCGCGAATTGTGTGGGCATGTGTAATTTCCAGGAGCAGCCAAACCCGTTCAAGTTTGATCTGAAGCCTAGGTCTTAGGCAAGGGCAGATGCTGTCAACAAGATTTATGAGGAGTCGTATGAATGCGATCCACTCAGGAAGCTACTAAAGTACTTAATAGGACATTTAGCAAAAGCTAAGATAAAAGTGGTTTCAGAGGTATCTGCAAAGATGTGACATTTACTACTAAGAAGTCTATCTTCTATGTCTGCTTACTTGACCCTACTAGAGGTAATCCTGACCATCATATCTATATTGCTTCGTCAATTTCGGTAAGACCCAGAGCCTGAGCAATCGCTACAATCTCCCTTATGACTGATCTAATATAATCAGCTGCTTACGATAACAACTTAAGAAAATTGACGTTATTTAATCACGTTAAGGCACATATAGGGTTCCAGCTCGCATTAATAAGTAATTTAAACCAGCGCCGGGCCTGTATATTATCGTGAAGCACAGCCGTTCCTCCACCAGCTTTGACGGCATTTGTGAAATTCTTCGCTGCCTCTTTGTGAGAATCAGGTGCTGAGACTGGGAAAGTGCCAATTTCGAGAAGCTCTTACTCGCCCATTGCAATTACTCCAGGTTCCGTCTGTGTTGTCGGAAGGTAAACAACGCAAGACAAGATAGGGTTGTTTAGCAATACAGCCGCTACTTCAGACTTAATCCCAATGCTATTCTGCATGAGAACAATCGAGGTCTTAGTGCTGAATACGGGTCTGAGCTGATCTACCAGCGACGGCTTCTTCCCCAGGAATGCCTTGCTGTAAACAACGATGTAATCCCAGGACCCTTTCGCATCTGCGATTAATTTCTCGATGTTGGGCTTGACGTTACATGAACCAATCCATGCTCCTTCACCATTGCGTAGTTCGACCAGCAAATGGCAGTAACGTGCGCGCCTCCTTTGGAGAGAATATAAACGTAGATGTCACTAATACTTCCTGCCCCAAAAGAAGAATCCGTGTCATTTTGAAGAGACTAATCGTATATGACTGGTCGAGTAAAAATGGAGAATTTTACGGAGGGATATTTATGAAAATTAAGGGAATTAAGATTAGAAGTACTTTTATATGATAATAATATTATCGCCGCGCTGTATCTGTTCTACCTATCCTTGCCGACCAGTTTCCTCCTCAGAGATAAGCCTACCATCCAGCGACTACTCATCCATTTCCATAGCGGCTTTTTTGGTAAGATTTACGGCTCGATATTCTAAGTATTTCTAAACAGAAGCATGATGCTAACATCAACCACTAGATACTGGGCGCAAGACATATCTTCGTACCTTATTGGCTCATCAATGCCTGCATTGCACGAGGATGGCATTACGTTATAGCTAACTACCGCATTTCCCCTTAGACACTAGTATCTAACATTCTAGATAATATAAAAGACGCTGCAAATTGGGTACAAAACACCATCTGCGAATCAATCATCGTTGTAGGCTCAAGTGCCGGCGCTTACCTTGCCTTGGCTACAAGTGCCTCTCTTACAAAGCGACCGGATGCATGCTATTATCTTGAACTGCGGGTTCCTGGCTCTAATTGCCTTCGATCTTGGACCTACTTTTGCAGTGGTGGGACTACATGGATTGTTCCTCTCCATCTCCTTAACCGCTGGTGTTGATTGCGATTTCATTAATACGACACCTGGGGTTACTAGAACAATTAAATTTAAATACCTCCTGTCCCCGCCAAAGCGCTGATGGTATTTAGTGGTTGTGGCTGTTCGACAGTTTCTGTGACAGAAAGCCTAACTAGGAATTTCTAAGTTACATGCACTGATCAGAAGCCGGTGGGAAAAGACTCTCTCATCTCGTTCCATGAAATCTATGCAAGTCCTTTAGCCAGTAGAATACTATCCAGAGTGATACCCTCTTTTTTCTCGGCAGCCACGGCTTGGGATATACTAATGATGTTTTTAATCTACCGTCTATTCAATTCCAGATTCGCCAGCTTCCTGATATCCTCCTCCTGTAGTTGAATATCAACGTTAGTCGTTGCCTAGCCCTATCTACAAACGTCCTCCAAATTGACTCTCTTGCTTCAGCGTCGAGGATTTTATACTTAAAAGAGAAATGAATGCGGCTCTGGAAAGCCTCGTCAAAGCTGTCAAGCCGGTTCGTTGTGAGCAACAAGATGCCCTAGTAATATTCTAAGTGATGGAGGAAAATAGATGTAATAGTGTTTCTTGCTAGATTATCGTCGTCTCGCTCGGCCAGAAACACATCCGCTTCATCACAAAGCACAACCGCTTTCCAAGTCTCTGCAAGCTCCATCACCATTATTGGGCGGCTCTGCATCGAAGATGAGCTCTCACCCAGCTCCCCGGAGAGGGTCTTTCCAACCCCGGGAGGCCCAGCGAGGAGTCCGATAAGGCCCTTTGTCGCGAACGAAGTCCTCGAAACCGCGTGTATCACCCTTCTGTCCATGATATCGCACCAGAGCGCAGATAAAATCTTTGTATTTTTCCTCGAGAACGAGAGACTCGACTATTTTCTCGTCCCAAGTTACCTTATCGAGCCTGGAAACGGCAAAGGCACCTGCGAATAAAGTTAGTAAACCAGATGGCGAGATCTTTGAACACTGGTTATGAGCCCCATACCCCATATCTTGTCTCCTAAACTGAACCAATACATGAGAGGTCTGAGATTAGTTTGTCCATGATAAGCGGCGTGTGTATAACTGGAACAATGGTGTTGTTTGGTTCGATCTGGTCAAAAGTAACGGGATCAATTATGACGCGGCCGTACGACTGTAGAACAAGTTTGTCAGCGGCAAAAGATGATTTCAGAGATAAATAGAGACTCACATTGAACTTCTTGCCTTCCTCGTCCAGAGCATAACCCTTGTATTCCTGCAGGTGGCGTCCCATTAGGCTCAGTACCTTGTCGCCACCGCATATCTTGATAGTTTGGATGATGAATCAGCGGGGAAATACAAGAGGTTATAGACCGGTATTGATCCCGAAAACTCAGGGATAGAGCGGCTTTGGCTGTAGACGTAGCCGACCTATTTGCCGTCCGCATCGAGATAGTCAACGTTTAGAGCGTAGAAAGTAGAACCATCCTGATTTTTTTTATATTCAGAGCTCCTTAAACGGTACACACTTTCTTGACCGAGCCCATCCGTGCCGTAGATGAGGCTATGGTGGGGAAAGAGGGTCCAGGTTGTCTCGAACTCAATGTGATCCTCAGGGAGCTCATTCAATTTGGTAAAAACCGGTTCGAAGCGCTCTCCGACGAATTGCACCGCAGTCTTAAGCTCAAATATCATTGCCTGATCAGGGGATTCCTCGTTTCTTTCCTCCTCCAACTTCTTATAGAAGGTCGGGAGAGCATAGAAAGGCAATTTCGGCTCGCTGGTAGTCTTTATGCTATGTTAGCAAGTCATGTACTATGAGCCGGCTGCTTATGCAGAAGTGGTACTCGCTAGGGAGATAACCGTTGGGAAAGATAGATCTTTTACGCCACGGTATGCTTCTAATATGGCTTTAGGTTTTTGAGATAGGATGTGTTTGTTCTTTTGTCCCATTTGGTGGGAACGTATTGTACCATCGCAAGGGATTTAAAGGCCATCAGACAGGGCCATATCGACTTCGTAATTCGCATGGTAATTTTTCTACTCACGGAACAATAGAAACAAGAGATAAGCCTATCAGGAAATTGGGTATATAGGCCAATCGGGGCTTGGTAATGTGAACTAGCTCGACTATTGCTCGACCATCGACGATTTAGACATATCTATTGGGGTTATCACCGAACGCACTCCAAAACAACTTCAAAAGTGGCGTGTCGCACAGTTCCTCCTCTACGGCCCTTTTTGGTTGATAGACAGCCTCAGCCCGAATCACCCCTAGGTAGCCCTCTCCCTGACGAGTACAAATACCTCGCTTCATCCCCCTCTCGCTTCTTCCCCCTTTCAACAACAACAACCTCAACTCACAACCTCACTACCACCACTACTACTACTCAACGTCTTTTGTTCGTCTACTCTTCTTTTTCTACAATCATTAATCAAAAAAATCTTCAAAATGTCAGGTAACGTCTTCCCCTAGCACCACGGCATTGCCCCTCGGGCTACTAGTGCTGCTCCTCGACTTTCTCGCCCCTGCTGTCTTCGTTGTTCGAAGAACCTAGCTGCGGACCCTACCCTTAGATTCACGAAGCAGCGGGGTAGAAATGTCTGCAACCGTTGTGCGGATAAGAACAAACCTTGTCTGAAAGTAAGTAATTCCCTCCGCTGATGATCATCCGTATCCTCATCTTTGACCCGAAAGGTACCCGCGGCTGCGATCATCCGCCTTAGTTGGCTGCTCGACCGTCAGTCCCTTATCAATACTACTCCGTAGCAAGACCCCCGTCATCCTGCCATGATGACGTCTTTTATAGCCAAGCAGCGGGACTACACTCGCTTCGTAGAAGTATACATTCGTTCTCTCCGCGTTACAATACCCAGCTCTACAAAAAACAAGACCGGGCTTACTACGTTTTTCGTCACAAAGACTTTAGAGACTGAGGTTGAGGGAAGCTTCCTTTGGGCAAGCACTACGCTTAAGGATCTTAAAGATAGGACAGAAGACAGTTCCGATCTCATCAACCTGGCGAAAAAGTCTCTCCCTCTCGCGATGAACAAGTTATACGAGGACGTTATTGTGGTAATCAAGAATCGTGACAGCAAACTCAAGAACCCACGTCTCTGGCAGTGAGCGAGCAAACCCCTGATGGTCTGTCCAATGACTAGTTTATGACTATTACAACGCCCTACTAAAGATGCAAGACAAACATAACTCCAACTCCCTTCCAAATCCCTGAGGCCCTAACAATACTAGCTTGAATACTCTGACATTCCAATCTATCCCCTCTAAACCCTATTATGTTAAGTTGCTAGAATCGGAACCACTCTCTTGCTTGCTTTCGCTTGTAGAAGAAGAATCACCCGAAGCCTTCCGGGGTCGGTCAACCTCTAAATCCTCTGAGGCCATTGTCTCCCCAGATACCTGTCGCTTAGCCTCGCTTGTACTCTTACTGCCGTCCTGTCCTGTTGTTCCTGGCAGTATTTGTTGTTGTCTTATACCGCCCAACAATCCCGTGCCAACACTATGCCCTTCTGGTGTAACTTCTTGATCTGGTCCACGTGTCTGCTTATCCTTTGTCGCGCCTTCCACCAGTGGGATTTTCGGCTTTTCCAAGGCAGATGTGAGTTCTACTAGCCGATACCATTCCTTCTCAAATTGATAGTAGCTAGCCTGATCGTTGTCGGGGAGTGTAACTGTGTGTACAAGTTGGAAGTGAAGGTTAGGGTTGTCATAGGGATCGAGAGTAATATCTAAGACACGGATAACTCTCGACGTTACACTAAAAATTCGAGCCTAGAGATATAGCCAACGGTTAGCTTGTGTAGAGGAAAAGACCAGAGTGAAAGATATACCTTGTACTCATCATTCACAGTGCGGTTACTGTCGGCAAGATAGGTTCGCATCGTTAATTGATATATAAGGATTGCGAGGGCGCAAACAGCTTCACCTGGGAGGATGTGTTCGCATCCATCATCTGGAGGTGTGCCCACGATCTGACTATAGTACATGATAGCACCATATACCAGCTCTCTCTTCTTGTTGAGCTGCTGCTTATCGGGTTGAGCATAGGAGACATCGACGTTCTTGTCGAGGATCGAAAAAAGGGACCATGAGCGTCGGGATTTGCCTAGCACATATTCCCAGCGTGCGTCAGGATCGATTCTACAGACCATGAAACTCCTGTTAGCAGATTCAAGACAGAGTAGTAGGAGAGGGGAGAGGGGAGAAAGGAGAGGGGAGAGAGGAGAGGGGAATGGGAGCTACATACTCTCGGCAGCATAGAGCATTTAGGCGTGTCAACATTGACAAGCTAGAACAAGCATTAGCCAGAAGAGATGCCCACTCATATGCACGTGGTTGGCGTTTTCCAACGGCAATATAAAGGCCTATAGGAGTCATGTCGATGTCCAACTTGGGAAGGCTCTTGTCAGCTCGGTCGTTGGTCTCGTCGTCCTTGTAGGGAGATGGGCGGTAATGGTTGTCATGGTAGTGATGATCAGAAGCATTGGTGATGGAGACATGGTCCTGCTGTTGTTGGAGACTTAACCAGGGCAGCCAGTAGTCCTTGTCTTTGTCTTTGTCCTTGTCCTGTTGTAGTGCCAAAACATAACTGACGATGTCGACAAGAATTCCTTTAATGAAGCTGTGCTTGTCTTCTTGCGCACTCATTCTGGCGACCGCGTTGGTTGTTTTTGTTTTTGTTTTTTGTTAAAACAAACAAACATCTTAACGACGACGACAACAACGACAAACACAAATGACGACATGAGCATCTCGTGATGTTGCTAACGAGAAGAGGTTAGTGTGTTCTCTCATTATCAAACACGTGAGGAACACGTGAGTAGACAAACGGTGGAATAGTGAGTGAGTAAGTGACAAACAGACAGAAAGACAGAAGAGACCAACACAACAGACCAACACCAGCAAATACCATGGAGGATAATGATCAGTTTCCAAGCCTCATGAAGGCCTGGACTGACCTTGTTCACAACCACGATATTGCTAACAAGACGTTAAAGGATATCAATCCTAAACATAGCCATTTCTCTGCGAATAAGATTCCTGAAAAGGTACATCTCTTCTTCCGCGAACTAAGACCCAAACCTTTATCATTTGATATTCAGGCCATTATCAACCGTTTAAGCAACTTAGGTCTTGTATCCAAGAGTCATGAGGCCTCTGTAAGAAGCGCATTGGAGCTGATAGAAATTGATCATGATGATAAGCGACATCAGGATGGTCAGCGTACAAAATCTCCAAGCACTCCTGTCAGAACTTCAGCCGCTCAGCCTTCTTCCAATCCATTTTCCAAAGCAACACCGACCGAACAAGAGCTTAGCGACAAGCCAAGAGCACCACCGCCAGCTCCACGGAAATCCTACAAGGATCCTCCTCAAATTCAATCTAGCAATGCCCTTCATTTTTTTCATACTTTTCTGCATTGGGTAGATAACTATCCTACACCTAATCGCACAACATCTTGCGCTGAGTCTCTGGGCATCTTTGCCTATGTCTGGACAGCTCTTTGTGACCTAGACTGGAGGAAGACCTTTTGTAATAAGGAGGCTGTACAACAACTCAGAATAGAGCGGCCTCTTTTTCTACTTAACGCCTCCAGCTCCAAGCTCAACTATACCCGGCAAGGCAGCATACAGCTTGACCATGATAATGACCCGCTTGAGAAGAATGACAGCAATGATATCCTGGATTATTTGCCCACCAGTATGGGTAATCTGGCGTTGGACGACGATGATAGTCCTTCGAGACGTGCAACTCAGCGACAGGTGAGAAGTCCCTTCCCGATTACCAGCTGCAGCAAGGCACTAATATCAGCGCGCGAGCAGGATGGAAGAGCTACTACTCTTCATCAGCAACCAGCTACTACAAGCCAATCGACCCAACATGAAGCTGAGGATGAAGCCGAGGATGAAGCCGAAGAGAATCCAAGGCGACTACAGACCGAAAGCGTTCAGGCCGAGTTCCTGACCGTACTCATGAACAGCTTTCTGATTACGATCCAGGGTGGTCCGCAGCCACAGATTATGGCCAGGTCAGATCAAAAGCGGTTCGTCTTTGGGAGTTGTTCTGGAAGAGATAGCGGCAATTTCAACGCCTGTATCGATGGGTTTCTATCCGATGGCCTATTGAGCAGCAGCCAGCAGTCGTCGTCAATTACCGACCAATACCTTGCTATCTTCGAGGTCAAGGTTTCCGGACGGGTTAAGTTCAATGTAATAAAATACCTAGATCAGGTCCGCCGGCAAGAAACAGCAGAGATTGTAGCCCTAGCTTATATGGGCGGCGAAACCCTTCGGAAGAAAGCCCAGGAAAACAAGTAAGTATAATTGTGTTTTACCTCTTCCTCTTCCTCTTCCTTGAGTACCATCCATCTGTCACCTTTTACAACAAGCGATCTAGCAACTAACCAAAGCTTTCCAACAGAAACGGAGTCGCAACACAGCTCCTCTTCTCATTCGCTAAAGGTAATTTTTACCTTAGTATTGCCGAAATGCCATTACGGTGGCTGGATTACATCACTAGCAGAGAACAGTCCGAGACCGTCTACGTCCCGGAACTTAATGCAATGGATATGTTACGGGTGTATGAGTACGGTCCTGCTCGCTTAGACCGTACAAGGGATATCAAACACGTTATGCTTATTCTGGCATTGTTAGTGAGTATGCGTCTGGAAAGCGAGTAAAGGGGTGGAATGAATTCTGAGAATACAATTGGGTAGGCTTTTAGATTATGGTTCTTAGAAGGAGATATGACTAAAGAAAAAAAAGATTGTTTTCTAGGGTGGAATTTTATAGCAATGTAGTAATGATATTGCAGTCCTTACAAGGAACCTCACCTATAACCTCCTTGCACCTGCTCTTACTTAGTGGAGATAATGTTGGAATCAAAGTAAGAGGCAATTTGCAGACTATAGTGTATAATAGTGAATTCTAGGGTCAAGGGGTGCGTGACGAAGCCTACATGTTGACTACTGCTGGGAGTAAGGGATAGCTAAAAGATCTTGCTCTAGCATAATGATACAATTCCTAGAAAACCCTTCATCCCATCAGTTTCCACTCTCAGTATCGATTGCGCTTTTGGATCTCCATTCGCCTCGATGCTTCAAGTATATGTAAAAGGCGAACGCAAGCCCGGTTTATTGGAACCGTGAGAACAACCCAAACCCAGAATCTAGAAGCATCGTCAAGCCATGGACTCTGTGTAAAAAACAGCATAGCCAAGATAGCCTGTAGATATCAGTACCAGTAATATTACCCAGCAGTTTTCTCTTGATCCAAGTACTTATGGCAAAGGAGGTCCCAGGCAGAAAGAACATAGTTAAGACAGCGATGATCTTCGTTGATAGACTATCTTTTTTCATTTCATCCGTCAACTCATAAGCTCTAACCGCCATTGCCTAGGAAGCTTTAGTCTCCTCTTGCGTTACTCTGAGGATTTCGTGCATAGCAGCGTTATTCGCTACCATTGTGCGGCCGTTTCCAAGTTGGATGCGATTGAATAGCTATTTCATGATTGAGCCTTTGATCCTGTTATTTCCTGCGCGGTAACTCACTAAGGCAAGAATGTTTTATAACTTTTTTTCAAAGTCGGCCTCGAAATGTTTTCCTGGTTGCAGTTGCGAAGTTATTTGCCAAAGTCCATTCTCTATTTTTTGAGCTTCAACTTCGTTGGGTGCCACATCAAGATCATGCGTTGATTTGTGATAGTTTCTTATGTCAGAAAGTGTCTCATCCAGAGAGTTTAGCTCGCTCGCATAACGATGGAGATAAGCGGCTATGGCATGCAGAGCCTTATTAAGCTTCTCATGAAATTCTCGGTCAGTTCCGTGTTGGAGGTCATTCTGCAGTTCCCGTTCTATGTCTGGCATTAGCTTTGTATCCGCTATTTGTTGTTGCCAGCACAACTTACGTATGATATTAGTTGCGTGTCTATGCTTTCCAGTGTATTGATCCACCACTTCAGAATGGTAGTAAAGTAGACCAAATGGATAAAACAAGAGTCACCTCTCAAATGGGGTGTGGTCGGATCATTCAAGATATATCTGATGCGCTTTTGCGGCTCCTCCACTGTTTTGGGCCAGTGGCCATGAAGCATGTTGATCACTATGACCGAAGTCGATCTATTTTCGGGTCTGTAGGAGAAGTATAAGAAGATTCTCGCACCCCTAATATCTGTATCGTGGTTGACAAGGCGTAAGTAATGAAAAGGGTCCATTTGGTTGCTGCCGCCAGTGCTTGAGTCATGACGTACCAAAAGTTGTGCTGGCATATGTTCTGTTCATTTGTCCAGGTTCGCAGCCCTTTTCCTGTAGGTAGATGATATCTGGAAAGTGCGAAGATGAAGGCAGGAGCGACATTGAAGTGAGCTGGCGATGCTCGGTCACTGTTACCTAGCCAAACTTTCAGGCCCTCCTCATCAAGAATCGTATATCTGATATCTGATCGCGGTTTAGATTGGCATAACGCAGATAGTTTGAACATAAAATGAGGCATTGAAGCTGGCACACCAGTACATCTGGCTCTATAAATTTCGTATCCATGATCTATAGTATTCCGACCATGCCACCCAAGAAACCCAGCTACTCATCCTCGCTTGGTATCAACTTGGCCGTCTCATCTGTCTTGCGACCCAGCTCTTCCAATGAATCCGATCGCCTAGAGAACAACGACGTTCTATGGCCAGAAATACCGCGAGATCACGGGACAGCAAGCTCCTCTATGAATACATCCCGATCCAAATACTCAGGCTCACTTCCGTCAGGTTGGATTCTTCCGCCATTTCTGAAAGAACACCTAGCCGAGAATAAAGACTTGCCAGCTAAGTCATCGATTGGTATGTTATTACCCCCTCCCTAAACGATCGAGATGTGCTCACAATATTACCATGCCCTCCCGCCCCAGCCAACGAGCACTTTCCACAAAACCGTGCATATCATCAAAAGCAGCCCAAGGTTATGTTGCCAAGTCATCCCATCGAACAAAAGCAAAAGCAAAAGCGAAAGCATCCCGGAGAAGAAGCTTGCCACCCAATCATTGGCGCTCAATAGTATCGCCCGGGGCGCAGACGTCTCTTTCTGCCACAAGTGCAAGTGGTAGTTGTGATCTTCGTGCTGCCGCGCGACAGGTCTCCCCCGCGTACTCGGTGGTGTGACACCTTACCATTCACTCAGCATTTGGTTATTGGGAATCAGCCCTTATGTAGGAATAGCTGAAAATGATTACAAGGCAGATTTCAAGGTTGAAGTCTCAACAAGGTGAACGCACGAGATATGAACCGTCTCCAAGACTTCCGAAGAAAGTTCAGCGATTAATGTTCGGCTCTGCCTCACCTTGATTGACGGCGAAGATATCAGTTCTCAACATCTGCTATCAAACGAAACCATATACCATTTCGACGTCCATCTTCTTGCGCATTGCCATTTTTACACAAGACAGCCATTCCGCAGCCATGGCCAAGCCAGCGAAACCCTTAATAGAGACCTCGATTCCTATAGATCTCGAACCTCCTGGAAATTCAGGCCGCTCAAAGAAATCTAGTAAAGGTAGCTGTTGCTTGTACCTTGAAGAATATCTGCGAATTACTAACCACTGCAGGGCGAGCGAGTCCACGGATTCCAAGACCCAAGTTCTTTGGCAGTTGGTCTATATCAAAGGGTCGTGCCTTGGGTAGCTTGTTGAGCTCACCTGCTTCTCCTACAGGCACTTCCAAAGGGCATCTGTCAAATGCCCCATCTACTCCCAAGACTTCCCTGAATGAAGACTCTTCAGCCGAAAACGTCAGATCCTTGCGGCCAGCTTCAGGAACTCGAGAACAGAGAGATGAACCGAAGCAGAGCATCCTGGAAGAACCCCTGCGGCGACCAGTAGAAAGTATCGCAGGTACTCCATTCGAAAAGCCTCTTCAGCGACCAAGCGAGACGAGTCCTTTGCCGAACTTTCACGACATCACAATTGCCGTCGCGGTAGATATATCCGGTAGTACAAGAGGTCGATTTTTGGAGCAAGATATCAAGGCCGCCCAGAATATTTGCGATGTCCTGTCTGATCAAGCAACCAACAGCGTCCGTATTCTTCCTTGGGATCACCACTTGCATGATATTACAGCACCGGATTCTCTCCCATTATTGAAATCTACTGGTGGTGGTACTCAACCTTCTGTTCTTACGTCAGAATCGAAGGCTGTCGGCATACTCAGTAAATGCTGTTGTTGGCTCCTGTTCACCGATGGCGAAATTAAAGACGACGAAATCCAAAACTTCTCGAATAGCTTACGCCAAAATGGGCTTTATGGCACTGCTTGCATAGTTGCCATCTTCGGCTACAAAACCCATAAGCCAACTTCGTGCAATGTCTCTGTCGGGCTACCCGTATTCAGTGCAGCACCAGAGTGTCTATTCCTCTTCCATGACGTTAATACAGAAGATCTCTTCATCTTACAATCGAAAGGAATATTCAATGAACTACTGCCTCAGGGACGAAAAGAGATCGTTTTCAATAAGAATATTTTGTGGGATCATCTTCCCAAAATTACGTATAGAGACTTACTTCGAGCCCGGATTCCTGCTCCTCGAAAGCTAGGTGTGGATGATCTTCTATTACGAAGTAATCGTACAGTTAGGCTCTAGGATATCTACGAGAATAAAATTGATGCTGCAACTACTAGCGAGATCATGGACAATGACGATAATCTGAAGTCTCTCCTACTCACAAGCAAATTTCGTAGCCATGACGATGGTGTTGTAAGATGGATTTAAAAACAGAAATTGAAGGCAAGATTTGCTATACGTTCCTCGTTCAGATAGTCATTCAAAGGCCTCGTTCTATATCAAGATGTCGGCCTGTAATCATGTATTTCTAATATATCTTCATTTCTGGTAGCCCTGGTACCCGCTGATCCCTCCGAAATCGTAGATTAATTCTAACTATTCTAGCCTAGTATAGTACTATTTTTATATTAATAGATCAATATCTTAAATACCTTATTTTATATAGATCTAGACCTATTTTAGATACCTCTCCTTTAAATATATAAGTCTAGACTTCCTCCTATCTAATAGGTAGAAGTAATTAAGTCTTTATTTATAATTTTTATTATATTCTATACTTTCTCTATATACTATATATTTAAGGTAATTAAGGGTTTATAGTTATAAGTCTAGTTATTACTTCTCTATAATAAATATCTTTATTTTCTACTAAAATTAAATAATTTTATATTTATTAATAAGAGTTTTATTTATTATTCTAAGCTATTAATTATCTAAGTAATACTTATTACTCTATTCTATTATAATTAGTATTTATTTAAATCTTATTTAGTTTACTATCTATATTTCTTTAATATCTTAGATTAATTTTCTTATTAAATTTAATTAATTTAATCTAATAATTTAAACTAATTTAAATTTATTAAATTTACTTTATAATACTCTAATTTAATATTCTATAATCTATATAAGTCTATTATAAACTATTAATATAAACTAACTATCTAGATAACTTTATTATTATTACTTAGTCTAGTATATTATCTAAAATATTTAAAACTATTAAGAATTTAATTTACTTAAATATACTAAAAGACTAGAATATATAGTTTAATATAATTAATAAAATAATCTAATTTAATAGAGTAAATATCTAATTATTTATTAATTTAAATCTAAATAAGAAGTCTACTTTATCTATAATACTTATTAGATTTATAAGGTTTTTTATATTAACTAAGGTATCTCTCTTTACTAGTTTAGAGATAACTATATAAAATATTAGATATTAGTTTATTTTAAATTTATATAATTTAGAAATTAATAAATAAAAAATTAAATAATCTAATATTTAAACTTTATTATTAATAATCTAGAATATTAATATTTATATTATTTAAATACTATTTAAAACTTATTTAAATAATATTATAAGTAATACTAATATCTAGAGATAACTTTAATTTCTCTAAAGAAGATTAAAGTTAAAAACTATTAATTAAATTATAAATATAGAAAAATATTTAAATAATCTTAAAAAGATTAATAAGAATTAAGATATTAATAAATAACTTTAGAAATAAAAAAATATTTATTCTAATAGTTATAAATATAAATTAATTATTATTAATTTAAATTAAATCTATATTAATTTTATACTAGTAGTAAATTATTTTAATTTTAATTAGTTAATTATAATTTATATAACTATTAGAAAATAAATTAATACTAGTAAAAAACTCTAATTATTTTATAAACTAATAAATAATTTCTAAAACTATTAAAGAGCTTTAGAAACTACTAGATAATTAATTAGATATTTTTATTTCTATATAGTATTCTTTATCCTTTAAGAGTATAATAATTAAAGTAATAGATTTTAAAATTCTAATTTAAAATAATAGTCTTTTATATACCTTTATAAAGAAAAGATATAATACTTAGATTATTTATATTTAATTAAAACTAAAAACTTTAATTTAAATCTAAATAAGAAAACTATAATCCTTTAGTTTAATATTAATTAAAAGAAGTAATATTAAATTTAGATTATAAGATAAAGATACTATTACTAAGTTAAGAAGTAATAAGATTATTAGTTACTAAGTATATATAAAGATATTATATTTAAATTAAATATAAAACTTCTATCTAAGAGAGAATAATTATCTACTTATATAAAACCTTTATAAATATAAATTATTAAAATCTCTTAGATTAATATTTTCTATAATTAATCTAACTAATCTAATTAATCTACTAGTCCTTATTATATAATACTTATTATATAATCTTCTTATCTTATATACTATTTAGTTCTTTATACTAAGTACCCTTAAAGTTTATAATTAAGCTTTAGATTAAGAATCTTATTATATTTATAATACTATCTCTTATCTAACTAGTATATTCTTATACTTAATTAATAGTTATAGGACTTTATTAATAGATTATAATTTTATTCTTCTTTCTATTATAACTCTCTTATAATTAAAAAAAACTAATAACTAATTAAATTTATATAAGTATATTAAAACTTTTAATATTAAGATATCTCTTTATTCTTATTATATAAAAAATAATATAAAGTACTTTATAATATATAATTCTTTATATTATTCTAAATATATTCTTATTAATAAAAAGATAAAATATAATATCTATAATCCTTTAATAAATAATTAAGTAATATTTAAATAAAAAAAGAAAAAGTTAATAA